>JARHVA010000286.1:3635000-3750000 GCA_037957365.1 Torreya grandis
ACAAATCAAAGCCTCATATTATAGGGGACTTGGAAATTATCTCGTACACATCTATAGACTAGTCCACATTGACCAAATCTACCATATTATTCCATATTTATGAATCACTCACTAGGAATAGTAAAAATACTAGTTTTAAGCATACCAAAACAAAGTAAAAATATCATTGTCAAGTATCAAATTAAAATCATTAATTTCACTCATATAGTTAAGGATCACAATTGCACAATCATACCAGGTTGGAGAATTACATGTGGCTTGATTTCCCTCCTCGGAGTATCAAATACATATGCATTGGTCAATCATCAACAAAGGTGATTTGGATCAGCTCAAACCATTATATTTTTCCTAATTTTTGTATATTTATATCCTTCATAAGCACAACTAGGGTTTCAAGGTGAAGGGGGCTTATTTCTAGAGTTGTGCTCATCATTAAGGTTTGACATTACACATACAAATATTTTAGATATAGGTGAAAGTAACCATATGACCATCAAACTATATTTTATCATAGGTTATTAATAAACATTATAGGTCAGTATCGATAGTTGATATCGACCAATATTTGATAGAACTAACTATTTGCAAACATAAACACTATTACCAAACTAGATGAATCACATGCCCACTTCGGTATATTTTCCACTATCAAGACATTGTCATAATCAAATAATCATTTAAAAAATATAAGTACTCATCCCTTTGTTTTAATAATTATATTTATCATATGCCACTTGTCAAATATTTGTAATTAGTTTTAGTATTTTACATTCAGATTCATGCTTAAATGCCATATTTAGTAATATGAATTCACATACTAGTCTATATCGTATTAGGGGTTATAAAAATAAACAAGGGTAAAATATTGGTAAACCTATACACTAATTAAACCATAAAAAATCATTGGATATTATTCTATCCACCATTGGTCCCTAGATAACTTACATGCTTGGAGAGGGGAGTTTTTTGCAAAAGTCAATTGAATACTTCTTGCAGGCATTTCATGATGGCTAGGTCGGTTTAAGACTAGGTATGCATGAGTCCTTGTAATTTTATTGATTTTAAATAGCCTTATAGTCATTATCAAATTCATGGACCTCATTAAGTCCATAAGTTGGGTATATTATAAAACCCCTCAATGCAAAACTGTGTCTTAAGGTTTTGTTTAAGTTTTGATTGACCTCATTAAGTCTCACTTCATGCCTAGAATCATCCCAATTAAGGACAATGTGAATTATTGTCAAAGGTTAAATTTTTCATATCAAGGTCATGAAGAAGGAAAAATATCCTAATGAAGCATTCATTAGCTTATATAGAGATCAAAAGGAGTTTTATGGGGCATAATAAGTCATGCACAAACCAGAGAGTCCCAAAAGGTACATTTGAGGGTATAAAAGGGCATAATGTTGCATATGAAGTCATTAAGTCATGTTAAGAGGAATACACTTTATTTATGTCTCATAAACTTATATAATGTTCTAAAATCCCTCCATGACCCCATCTAGTTTGTACAACATGGTCAAAATGCATGAAGCTTCATGATTTCCTTAGATTCTCATCTCTTGATGACTTTTAACTCCTTCAACATGGAAGAATGATATTAGACCATCAAAAAATAGGGCCATGCCATGGATATTTAAATATTTCAATCATATTTTTTAGGTTTAATAGAGAAAATATCAAGGGTCAAGCTACCAAGATCAAGTTTTATCATGATTTCAAATCTCTATCCAAGATAAAGGGCTCTAAAGCATGAGTTTTCAATCATTTTTGTAGGTTTTCCTAGAGATTCAAAGAGAAAAAACCAAGGTTTTAAAGAATATGGGGCCTCAAGATCTTATATGCATGTTATATAATGGAAGGAAGATCCATTCATGGAGAAAATGGTAGGTTTTAGGTGAAGTCACATGAAAATAAGCCATGAACATGAGGTTGTAGTCCAAAAGTGGCAAGTTTTGATCTTGAAAGAATAAGTCACATGAGTTTGTGGATATTCATACCTAGAGAGGATATTTTACACTTTATTAAAACACGTACCAGATGTTTCAAGCCTTCTTAATGCCTTGACAGGTATAACAGGCCATTAAAAACCCTCAAACATGACAATTCTCAAGAAGTTGCAAGTTGTTACAAGAAATTTTTATGAATTTAAAAACTATATGATGGATTATAAGGGAAAAAAAAGGTTACATTAAGACCCTCATATCATTATTAAGTCCTTATGGGTCTTCAAAGAGAAAATTTGTGCTCTCAAGCTCTAAAATAGGGCAAAATTGACCTCAAATCTCCTTCATATGCACCTACAAGATATTTTATAGGACATGCCATCTTCACTAAGGAGTTGCATGGGATGGTAAATAAATTGGAGAGGGAGGAGGAGGTCTTAAATGGCCCATTATAGGTGTTAGGAAGAAAAAATAATCATGCAGGGCTATGAATCATTGTTAAGAAGCTTAAAGTTACCTGTAAATAGCTCAAAAAAGGTAGGTTTAAGTTTTAATCTCATTTCTCTTGATGCATGGTATAAAATGGGTGATGGAGGGACTCAATGGGTCTATTGACCACCATATTGATATATCAAACTTGATTTAGGAGCTCTGAAGCATGTGGATCCACCCAAAACACTACAGACAATCTTAATCCCTCTTGAACCCTAAGAGCCAGTTAATCCATCTTATGTTGTTTTGATGCTTGTTCCAATTGAATGCATGAATCCAAGAAGGTTTAAAAATTATTTAAAAATATCCAAGTACTCTCCAAGAAGTTATAGGCCCTTGAAGACCATGGTCAAGGTTTTCAATGAAGTTTTAGACAAGTTAAGAGGAGTCACTTGTCTATAGGTTATAAAAGTGTTTTTAAGGGGTTAATTGATAGAAATCATATATTTACATTCATATTCTCAAGATAAAAGATTAAAATATTAATATTTTTCAAGTAACTCAATTAGTTCTCTAAGATTTTTTTTTCAATTTCATTAATTCATAGATTGGTCATATAAAGACCAATGAGACTATCCATTCTATTTATTATCAATTACCTTTTTCTAACCTGTAACTATCACATTCATGCATCCAATCTCATCTCTTCTACAAAATAATCCTCAATATTCTCAAGGTAAATAAAATAAAATCATCATTAGTACTTCATATACATATCCACATACCATATCATGTCCCTTCTTGTCATAACATACCTATTCCAACTCATCTCCAATCTTCCATCACTCTTCAATCCATTACATACACCTCTTCTCAAAATCAAGGGTAGATTTTCTTTTAGCCATCAAAACATGAAAATATCCTAGTATTAACCAATATACACATGATCCTAATAACCTAAGCATATTTTTGGATATCCATTAGGTCCATACAACTTCATAACAAGTTTTATTTCCTAACTCTTCAGGCTCATCCTCTTTCTCTACACTTCCATTCACCAATTAAGCCTATACACCTAGCTATTTAAATCAAACTGTGAAACCATATGGTACCATATATTACTAACCTAAATCCTTATTAATCCTATAGCCCATGTTAGAACACATCAAACTACCAAGTTAAAATATTTTTCACTAGACAATATTCAAGATATACCACTTTTATTTTCAAAACCCTAACTTGGGTTATTATAGTCCTGAACCTACTTGAGAGGGTAATAAATGATATAAAATGACTTTTGACCACAAACAATGACTTCTAAGACTTTAAATATGTCTTTCCATCTTGATTACAGCTTATCCAATCATTGAATGCTCATGAATAATCCTAAAACACTCCCAACATGTAAGTTTACAAATTTTTTAAAACCTTAATTAGGACCATGTGAGTGACCTATTTTAAACTTGAATTATTAGATAGATGGGTTTTTTAGTCTTACAATGAATAAATTTACCAAAACATACTTTATACAATGACTATATGATTCTCAATAAGTATAATCATTCAAATAACCCTTGGCAAAATACACACAAATTCCTCAATATAGGCCTATACCAACTCATCACTTTCATAACCAAAGGAAAATTTATAAAATTCATATGATTAAATCACCTTAGGTGGTATAAAATTCACTATATTACACTTTAGGACTATAATATCCTTTTACAATCATCAACCCTATCAATATTTCCTCTCATGCAACACTTTGACAACAGAGAATTATTCCCTTAATGGATTGTGAATAGAGGATACATATTGATGACTTAATTTTAACATGAATAGACATAGAGTATTTAAATTAAATTCATAAAATTAATTTAAATTCTAAATTAAACTATATAACCATTATTGTATATCATTCATTCTCGAAGACTCCCGAAATGCATCTTATAAAATTCTAGTTTCTTGATTAGGACTAAACAACTTGAGAGTTTACAAAAGGAGATAATTTGAAAATAAACAACTCCAATAAAAATTAAGACCCATTTAAGGTTTGTATTTCCTTCCTAAACCTTGTACAACAACCACCCGGTCTTGATCAATCCTCCCTGCATGTATTGAGATTGAATTTTATGTTTCTTATTTCTTGAATGTATATACAAAATTCTGAGAGCTCTTAATCTATTATTCATGAAGGTAAAATACTATGATTAAAGTTCATAACATATATTGTCTTATAAAATTTTTTTACACTAGAAACAAAGGATTAAAGTTCAAAAACCTTTATTATCTTATGAGAGAGACTGTCATACACAGGTAGACTTGAGCATCTAACCCTGTCTCTACTTTAACCAGTCACAATCTTCCTAAACTCATCATAAGCATACATATAGATAATTTATCTTACCTATAGAACATAGCTTTAGGAATAAAACAAATTTTATTGATAAATATTTTCACCCTTTCATTCAGTCCATATATACACATATACATAAGCTTAAAGGCCTTATTCACTTTTACTTTAGACCTTTCTCTACTTAATGCTCTTTACTCTCACTTAATTCTCTTTCTTGCTTGTAAAAATGGATTTATGAGCCTATTATCAATATCCTAAAATTCCTTATTCTCATCTTATGTATAAACATAAATTGTTTGATAAGTAAGAAGACCATATTCCTCTCAACCTTTCATCTCAACATAACATATTCCTAGTTTATCTTTTCCCAACGTAAGACTCATCCTTTTAGAGAATGAATGAGGTGTTTTTAACTCTTACATAGGTATAATAAATTTTAAAACATGTTTATGACCCTATAGGATCATTATATAAGTTCTACACCCTTCCAAGGTTTACAAGTCTCTTTTCAAGATTTGAATTTTCAAATGGAAGGTTTTGGAGGGAAAACTTAACTTTAGCCTAGACTTGCATTCTAAGACCTCTTAGTTTTTTTAACACCATTATTATAATTAGAATAATAATAAATAAGATATATATGGATTTATTAGGCCTTTTACATACATTTATAAGCTTATCATGACTGCTTATGTATAAATTTACAAAAATGGGTTGATGCTAATGAACCATTTATAATTAATGAAGTGTTATAAATAAATCCCAATAACCTCTCCCATTTACCTTCTAAGATCATTCACACATATATGCAGGTCCTCAAGAGCCTAAGTAGCAAGGTTTTCAAAATGAAATTTCAAACTTAAAGGAATAGTTGTAAGTTCTAGGTAAGAATGGTCTTCAAAGTGTTTCAATATGTTCATTAATAAATAGGGAAACCATGAAATATCCTAATAATATTTCTCTAACACTTCTTTTTTTCTAATGAAGGAATAATATTATATAATCCCCTCTTAGAGTTCATTAAAATTTCAAGCTTGAGATGGCTTATACAAGCCTGCAAGCACAAAAGAGGGTTTCTTAGAATGATTGTAGGTATTAAAAAATTGAGTGAGGGGTTAAAAAATTCAATAATATCCTCCTTCTCCTCAATCCCCACCAAGAAATATCTCAGCTTCTTGAGATCCTTTCTCAGAGAGGTTTTAGCTTTGACCTTGAAGAAGGCCACACATGCCTACACAAAAGGGTGAAGGTTTTCAAGGTGTTTTAGAGCATTATTATTTTGATAAATAGGCATAAATAAATCAAAAAAACTACCATATACATTCAAAATAATTTAGATAGAGTACAGGCTTATTGAATCCATGTTCAAGGTTCTAACAAGGTTTTGAGCTTCAAGGAAACACATAGGCCTACACACCAATAAAATGAGGTTTTTAATGCCTTTAATAATGTTTATATTAAATATTAAGTCTCAAATAGGAAATGAGAATGAAATTTCAAACTTAAAAAGCTATTTATTACACTGATACCATCCAAAATAAGTTGTTAGGAAAGTGAAAGAAGTTTAACAAGTTACAAACCTATACAAAGGAAGAGATGGGAATTCTATTTTCAAAAGATCAAAATGATTACCAATGGTTATATTTAACCTTATATACCATATTAAAACATTTTATATGATTGGGAGGGATGTGGAAATACTCTAGGGCTTCCACCTACAAGGTTTAGATATCATGTTAAATAGGACTAGGTTTTAGGCATCCTCAAGGCATCCATATATAAGATCTAATAGTGATTTAAATTCAAGAATGGTAAATTTTATTTGGTCTAAAGAATACCTTTAAAAATCAAAAAATATTAAATTTAAGATCAAAGAGGAGGATAACAATTATAGGTTCAAGGATTCACATTGTTCCTCAAGGCCTCTAGAGCCATTTTCCTATCATGTGATAGTGTTTAGACATTATGAGGGGTATGGGCATGTTTCATGGCATCATAAAAAGGTTATTACTAAAAATTCAAGGTTATTAAAGAACATTTCATCCTATTATACTTGATAATGAAGGATTTCAAGTTCTAAAAAGGTCTCTATCATGTTATAATGAATGCAGGATCAGGAGGTTTTCATCAACAAAAATCTTAGGTTTCAAACATGAGTAAGGTAGGGTTTTCATGGTCAATGTTGAGAGTAGGTTTAAAAATTATAAATCCTTAAATGATATTCTTAAACAAGGAAGAGATGATCTAATTATAAATGTAGGTCTTCCAAAACCCTGACTTGGTATCTACAAGCTTGTAATCAATCCCACATGTTCCAAACCTTCAAATAACCTTCAAGGCTCAAGTCATAAGTTATACAGGGTTTTAGAGGGGTTGTTAAAGCATGACAAATTTATAAAAAAAATACTTAATAAAATTATAGGTCTAAAACCATTTCCATAACTTTCTAAGAAGCAAATCAAGGTTATTAGAGCAAGAAGCCTAAGTGACAGTTCCAATGGCAGGTCTATCAAGCCTTTAAGAGAATATTCAGGCCTATGACTATGTTTCAATGGAGATTATTTATGTGTAAATGCTATAACATAGATTATGAAGCATAATTTCAAGGATATGAGAGTTTTCTAGATCCAACCAAACATTCAAGTAAGATGAAATGGTGTTTCATGAAGACAAGGAGATCACTCTTTCCAAGGATATAACTATATTGAAGAGGTGGTTAATTATGCTTAGCATGCTTAAGACCTTCAAAGGTCAAACAAGATGAAAAATGGACCCCTCTAATTTTCACTCCCATTGAATATAATCAAGAAAACATGCCTAAATGTCATTATACAAGATTGAAGTCTGTAGTATAGTAAAGGAGTGAACCTCTTCAAGGTCCCACAAACTTCATAGGTAACATGATCTTCAAATAATGATGAAATAAGATTCAAAAGGGTTACAAGAAAATTTCAATGTAGATTAATTAGTTGTGAGTCATGAGCATAATCAAGAACCTTCTTAGCAGGCCTACAAGTTCAAGTGCACATTATATCACTTATCTACAAACCCACATAGTAGTCAAGACCATAAGGCAAGATGATACAAAATACACAAGAACTATAGATAGTTCTTGGAATGATTATTTAAGATAAAAATTAATGTCTCAAGCTTAAGTATGACCTCAACACCAAGTTTCAATATGTAATGGGTCTTTGAGAGCCTATTGAAGTTGCAGAAAATATTGTTATAGGTTTGTATAGAGGAGAAGAGGACTATCAAACATGCAAATATATATTCTTTTCCTCTTCAAGTACTCAATTAGGTAGATATAATATTTATCTAATTTTCTAGGGTCTAAAAGAGGCCTTCTAGTATGCTTAAAGGTTGATTTCAAATGCTTCAAGCCCTAGCATGTCCTAAGCATGGGAGGTACATGGATAAGCCTCCATGACTCCAAATGGAGTGATTGGTCATAAAGAGGATGAATGAGATATGGAGGAAATAAAAAATTTATATCATAAACATTTAACTCCTCCATGAGGTGTTCATCAAGGGAATTTAACATTTTAGTCTAAAAGTGGCATAGAAAGTCTTCCTCTAAGTCAATCATGTAGCAGTTTTGACATATGCAAGTATGAAGAAAGAGGTGAGTGGGAGTGAAAAATGCATGAGTTTTTCAAGTGGATCAGCCTTATAGGAGCATGTTCACCACCTCAATCACTCAAAAAAAAAAAAAAAAAATAGCAAACAATTAAGCCTTCTCCTCTGTTACTACACCACATTCCCATTGAAGATCATCAATATGGTAGGCTAATGTGTTGAAGAGGGTATAATGGCCTTATTTTTTACTTGTATTCTCTCTTGAATAGTTTGATTTATGTTGTAACAATTGAATTTATGTAGTTGAGTAGTGATTTATCCTCTCTCTTGTCTATCATTATATATATATTGGGTTGGAAATGCCTCACTTTGTATCCCTCTTCTGGGTATAATAAAGCTTTAATATTTTAGATACTTTTACTATTGGATTTAAGCCTATAAATCAAATAAATACTAAATTTTACCCTTCTTCAAGCTTGTATTATTGTGTGATATTTATGTTTTGTTGATCTATATTTATGGAAGAGAGTGTTCTCACTTGTATATGTCCAATTATCTTCACCTTGGTGTTAGTAGGTTCATATTTTGTAGGTCATATGTTGTGTCACAACTAGATATGTGAATAAATGGTTGTGGAAACTCACTAATTTTTCTTATGTAGTACCTCTTAGCTATCCCTTCTAGTTCTGGCATAGGTTGCTACCTCCATATGAAATACTTATGTTTGAGAAACCTAGTTTAGAGAGTGTGTAGGATGAACTTTAGTCTTCATTAGTTATATTGTGCTATAATAGTAGGTAGAGGAGAGATCAAATATTGGTGTATCACCTTATTTTCAAATTTTAGTCTATTTATTCTCTTTTTTCACACCAAAGCATAGTTGTATCTTAGATTAGGATTTGCTAGTTAGGTTAAAAAGCTACAACCTAATAAAAGATTAGGTGTATTATGATTTGAGAAGGAGATGGTATTCTCTAGAGATTTAATTCTTCCATAAGTCACCCAAAACCTATGGGTATTTAAATTGTGTGACTTGAAGTAGGTCTCAAGACTTAATGTGGTGCACTTCAAGCTGAAAACAATTTCTAGCATCCCTGGTAGGACATCATTCAAAAGTATAGCTAAGAAGTTAGTGTTATTCTCAGTCATTATAACATTTGAAGACACTTGATGAACACCTAATGACTCCGTCTTCTTGGTTTCAGGTTAGTTTTGCATGTTTTATTCAAAAGGGATGTTTAATTCCTACTATTTTTCATGGTTGTCCCTATAAATTATGTGTTTGTTCCTTTTAATGGAGGTATCCCTTTGAATCTTGCTCAGTATAATGGCATCCCAATTTTATCCCTTAAAATCCTACCATACTTCATTAGTGAGGATGAAACTACTCCTATTGAACACATCCAAGATATAATTAATGTGTGTGCAGTCCATAATGTTGTAGAAGATAATGTGGTTATCAGACTCCTTGCATCCTCATTGAAGGGAAAAACACTATAGTGGTTTAGAGCTTTAAGTTCAAAATTTATGCATGTTTGGGATGACCTAGGGGAGTGGTCATGTAAATAATTTGAATCCAAAAGTGACCATCTTACCCTCATAGAGCAACACCCTGCCATTAAAACAACTCTTCATGAGATTATGACTAGTTTCAACTTGAGGTTTCAAATAATTTGGGATAAAATCCTACCCTTGGTTAAACCCTCAACTCATGTTGTTTTCCTATATTTATTAAGGGCCCTAGATATTGATCTTGCTATCATGGGTGGAAACACTATTTTAGATGTCTATGAACTTACTATAAGGGTAGAAAATGGCTTAGTCCAAGCTAGTAAAATAAGACCCATGTCTCCAATGCCTCTATTTACCTAGCCTCTATCCAATCAATCCACTTTAAACTCTGTTCCTATACTGACCAACAATGCAACCCATTTTCAATCACTCTTAGTGAGTTGAAAGAAATTAAAATCCTCGTACAGAGCCCTGAAAATGAGGTAAAAACCTTCATGAAATAAAAAATATAATAAAATAGGCCATACCATCTCTTTAATAAAGCTTATCAGCGTCATAGGTAACCCATCCAAGGCATTGCACAAGTTCAAGATCAAATCTTGTATCCTTTGTCATCTAATATGCAAATATTTTTGTTGTAGTTACTCCTAGATCCCTTGTGCCCACTCAAAATATTTAGCTCATGATCATAATAATTGTTCAAGTGGGTTTATGAGTCAAGCCCCAATGTTATAAGATGCATCAAAACTCTAGGAATAACAAGTTGGACTAGCCCCACAAAAAGGAAAAGTATAAGAGCAAGTACAAATATTGGATGAGCCCTTTCTATTGAATTGGGAAGAAGGTGACTTTAAAGGCATGAGTTTCAATGAGGGAATATCCTTGGAATATTAATAATTTTATGAGGAAGAAGAATCTCTCATTCCCAATATGGGGTCACAATTTATGAAAGAGGATGTTGTTACTTGTGACGTTTCCACTCTTATTAATGAGGCTCCTGATTGTCCATTTGATGATTGAGAAAAAGGGTGCTATGAGTTTGACCCATGTGATCATATAGAAGAAGCAATTCTAACCATATATTGTTTACATAAGGAGGACATTATTCAAGTTGATCTTTCAAAGCCTCAAAAATATAATGATCTATGGTAACACTGTTTTGATATCCTTTGAGGAGTTTGAGGTTCTTAGTAATCCAATAGGCCTAACGAAATAAGATCAATTTGATATTCCTGACTTCATAGAGCCAAAAGAAAATCAATAGGATCTATGGTAGCAATGATTTGACCTCATTGATGAGTTTGAAGCTTTGAATAATCTAGAAAAGTTTGAGATACAAAATAAAGACACTAAGGGAGTTGCAATAGCAAGAGAGGATCAATTTGAGTTATCTTAGTTCATAATGGATAATCATGAGTAGCTACAATATAGTCAGATGGATTCACTTGAAAAATAAAAGGGATATATGGTAGACTTCATCACTGAGGATATCCCCCTAAAATATGGTAATTTATGTCACCAATCTCAAGGACAAGCCTTAGACTACCCTTGCCAGTAATATGAATATATGCTCATGAGAAGTCACAAAGATATTAGAGGTTTTTGCTTTTACCCAGGTGGAGTAGAAGTTCTTCTTTCAACATGTACATAGTAGTGTAGCCTAATTTTTCTTCTTTTCCCCCTAAGTATTGTTGCACATGTTGTTTTTGTCCTCACTTATTTGTTTTCTATTTTTAAGGTGACTTTCAATATTTTTAGAGTTGGTCTAATAGGGTGTCTCTTTCAAATTGATTTCTTTCTTGACTCCATGCCTAATGGAATTGATAAGGCAGCTAAAACTCCTCAACAAAAAAATGTGTCTTGAGGTCTTTTTTAAGTCTTGATTGACCTCATTAAGTCTCACTTCATGCCTATAATTATCCCAATTAAGGAAAATATAATTTATTTTCAAAGGTCAAATATGTCATTTCAAGGTCATGAACAAGGAAAAAGATCCTAATGAAGCATTCATGATCTTATAAAGAGATCAAAAGGAGTCTTATGGGGAATAATAAGTCATGAACATACCAAAGAGTCCCAAAAGGTGCATTTAAGGGTGTAAAAGGGCCTAAATGTTGTATATGAAGTTATAAAGTCATGTTAAGAGGAATATGCTTTATTGATGTCTCATAAACTCGTCTAATGTTTGAAAATATCTCCATGACCCCATCTAGCCCATAAAACATGGTCAAAAGGTGTAGAGCTTCATGATTTATTTCTATTTTCATCTCTTGATGACTTTTAACTCCTTCAACGTGGAAGTGTGCTCTTAGACCATCACCAAACTATTTCATCTCAAACAAGGTCAAGGATATTTCACTATTTCACGCATGTTTTTTAGGTTTAATGGAGAAAATACCAAGGGTCAAGCTACCAAGGCCATGTTTTATAATGATTTCAAATCTTTCTCCAGGACAAAGGGATCCAAAACATGAGTTTTTAATCATTTTCAGGTTTTCCTAGAGCTTCAAATAGAAAACACCATATTTTTGAAGAATATAGGATCTCAAGATATTATATGCATGTTCTACAATGGAAGGAAGGTCCATTCATGGAGAAAATGGTAGGTTTTAGGTGAATTCACATGAAAATAGGTCATGAATATGAGGTTGTAGTCTAAAAGTGGTAGGTTTTGGCCTTGAAAGAATAAGTCATAGGGGTTTGTGGATATTAATTCCTGGAGAGGAGGTTATACACTTTCATCAAGCACTTACCAGTTGTCTTAGGCCTTCTTAATGCCTTGACATGCATTGAAAATCCCCAAACATGATAATTCTCAAGAAGTTGTAGGTTGTTGCAAGACATTTTCAATAATTTTAGAACTATACAATGGATTATAAGGGAAATACATGGTCACATGAAGGCCCTCACATCATTATTAAGGCCTCATATATCTTCAATGATGAAATTCATTCTCTCAAGCTCTAAAATAGGGTAAAACCAATCTCAAATCTCCTTCACAAGCACTTACAAGCTATATTCTAGGATGTGCCATCTTCAATAAGGAGTTAATGGGATTTTATGGCCATTAGATAAGGAGGATAAGGTATTAAATGGTCCATTATAGGTGTTAGGAAGCAAAAATAATCATGCAGGGCTATGAACCATTGTTAAGAAGCTTAAAGTTGCCTACAAATTACTCAATAAAGGCAAAGTCTAAGTTTTAATCTCATTTCTCTTGATGCATGGTATAGAATGGTTGATGAAGGAATTCAAGGGGTATATTAAACACCATATTGATACATCAAATTTGATTGAGGATCTCTAAGGCACATGGATCCACCCAAAACACCATAAATAGTCTTAAATCCTCTCAAACCCTAAGAGCTCATGAATCCATCTTATGTTATTTTGATGGTTGTTTCAATTAAATGCATGAATCAACGAATGTATAAATATGATTTAAACACCTCCAAGTACCCTTCAAGAATTTTTAGGCCTCTAAAGACCATGATCAAGGTTTTCAATGAATTTTTAGACAAGTTAAGAGGAGTCACAAGTTTGCAGGTTATAATAGGTTATAAAAGTGTTTGTAAGGGGTTTATATTTCATTAAGTGTTCTCAATCAAGCCTAGTAACCTCTACCCTTTACTTTCCAATATCATTCACACATAACTTCAGGTCCTCAAGAGGCCAAATAGCAAGGTTTTCAAGAGGAAATTTCAAAATTGAAGGAAGAGTTGTAGGTTGCAGGCAAGAATGGTATTAAAAATGTTTAAATTTGTTCATTCCTCAATAATTAAACCATGAAATAGATGAAAAATCATTCTTTAAATATTATTTCCTTCCAAGCAAGGTATAAGCTCATATAATTTCCTCTTAGGGTTCATTAAAAGTTCAATCTTGAGATGGCTTGTACATGCCTGCAATCACAAAAGAAGGTTTATTAGCATGTTTTGAGGTATTCATCACCTGATCAAGGGGTTAAAAAAGTTAAATAATATCCTTTTACTCCCCATTATCCCCCAATAAATGTACAAGATTTTTAAGAGCCTTTATTAGAGAGGTTACGAGTTTAATCATAAATAAGTTCATATAGGCTTGCACAAAAGGGTGAAGGTCTGCAAGGTGTTTTGGAGCATTATCCTCTTGATCAATAGGCTTCAAGAAATCCCAAATACTCCCATATAAATTCAAGACCATTTGGATATAGTGAAAGCTTATTGAATCCATGTTCAAGGTTCTAACAATGTTTTGAGCTTGAAGGAAACACATAGGCCTGCACACCAAGAAAATGAGGTTGTTAATGCATTTTAAAATGTTTATCCTGAAGATGAAAACAAGAAATGAGAATGAAATGTGAAGCTTGACAAGATCTCCCTTACACTAATACCATCCAAAACAAGTTTTTAGGCAAGTGAAAGAAGTTTATCAAGTTACAAACCTATACAAAGGAAGAGATAGCAGTTTTAGTTCCAAAATATCACAATGCTTCCCAAGGGCTAGATGAAACCTTATCTACATTGTGTAAATGTTTTAAATGATTGGGAGGGATGTGGACATACTCCATGGTTTCCACATTCAAGGTTTAGAGCATGTGTAAAGTAGGACTAGGTTTTAGGCAACTTCAAGGCATCCATGTCTAGGCTCTAATAGTGTAATCAATGAAAACAAGTTCAATTGCAGTTGGTCTCAAGAATGCCTTCAGACATCAAGAAATATGAACCTAAAGATCAAAGAAGAGGATACCAATTATAGGTTCAAGGATTCACATTATTCCTCAAGGCCTTTAGAGCCCTTTTCCTAGCATGGGATAATGTTAAGATGTTTTAATGTTTATAGGAATGTTACATGGCCTCATAACAAGGTTTTGCATAAAACTTAAAGGTTATTCAATCACCTTGCACCCTAGCAATGCTTGATAATGAAGGATTTCAAGTTCCAAAAAGTTCTCTATCATGTTATATATGGATACAAGATCAAGAGGTTTTCATCACCAAGAAGCTCAGGTTTAAAACATGAGGAAGGTAGGGTTTTCATGGTTAATGATGAGAATAGGTTTAGGATTAGGTTTACAAAGTATAAAGCCTTGAATTATATTCTTAAACAAGGAAGAGATAATATAAGTACAAATGCAGGTCTTATAAATTCTTGACCTAGTATCTACAAGCCTGAATTAGTCTCATATGTTTAAAACCTTAAAATATCATTTAAGGCTCAATTTAAGAGTTTTAAAAGGTTTTAGTGTTAGATTATTATGGTTTATTAATTCACCATAGCTAATTAGTATTAGTTTTTTAGAATCATATAATTCAACATTAGAATTTTATTGTTATTTGTTACGCCCATGAACTCTATTCTAGGTTATTTGTTATTCTTCATCCCTATATTTTAGGATGTTTTTTGGGATATCTCTTTGGATATATAATAACCCTTATAATTTGGTTTACGTTAGCTGAATATATTATTATTCATGCTCTACATTTGGTTTCAAAGAATGTTTTTTTTAGGGAAATAGCAGGGGGTGGAGCCTTGAGGCACCCTCATATTATAGCTAGAAAAAATAATTATGAATATCTAGATCTATAATTTACCATAACCTCTCACATAATGATTACTTATCTTGTTCACATTTTTTTATTGTTGTGTTCCAATTTTCAATCATTCTCTCACAATATTTCTCTTATTTGAATGATTTTATAGAAAATTTTGCATGTTTATGATGGTTTCAGGATCTACACTTTCCAAAAAATGAATGTTATGGTATAGGGGAATATATATCTAAGTCATCAGTCACCTAAAATTTCAAAAACCAATTTGGAGTAGGCCATAAAATCTTTTGAAGGCCAAATGTGTTAACTAGTTTATTTTGATAGCACCCTGACCTAGTATGTTTTTGGTCATAAAATTTTGTACTGATCATATTTTTGAAATATAATTCCATATCTTGGTATAAAAATATTCTATATTACACCTAATACTAGGATGTATACTATCTCAGTAGGCTATATAGTGTTTTGGAGTGCTTAAATAGGGAACCTGCAATCTGTTCTAGTCAATCTACAGAGCCATATGGTTTTTATTTATTTAGTGGCTATATGTTATGAAATATGGAAGTTTGATTATTGGAGGAGATAAAAATATATATAATATTTCATGTTTATTTTATATCTATATTTTTACATGAGGCCTTACAAACATTTGGAAGATTCTTCTCAACCCATTCTAGGTATGGTTTGTAATTTTTTTAAGCATTTAAATTCAAGTTTTGTCATTTATTACCTTGAAAGAATCCTTAGGTGGGTTGGTAAGGAGTCTTTTTTATAAATTATATGTGGGAGGTTCAAATAACCTAAAATTATTTTTTGGAAGAAAAATTTATTTTAGCATTTATACTAAATTTGGCAATTCTGCCAACTTTAATCTTAACTAGCTAAATTTAGCTAAGAAATACATAAAAAAATATTTTTCCAAAAGAGGACAAAGAACCCAAAATTGTATTTAAATGGGGGATATTATTTTGTAAAATGGATTTAGTATTTTTTTTTTCATTATAATTATTTATTTTTAAATCATTATAATATGTTATTTTTGTAAGTAAATACAAACAAAAATATAAAATAGTGTATTTTTCACAATTGTAGTGTTCGGTCACTATTTATGCACTAGTGATGATTCATCCTACCATGTTCAAGGTATTTGGAACATCTCTTTAACGCTTGGATGTAATGCTTGAAAAACTCATATGTCTTGTATGTTTTAGGACTCATAAAGAATCTTTTATCAGTTAGTCAGTTACTTGACCACAACCTAAAGGTTAACTTTGACTACAAAGGTGGAAAAAAGATGTGTTTGATTAGAGATAAGTCAAAACTCTCAAAAATTGTTGCACGGGACTTAAGAATTGGGAAAATGTTTAGCTTGACTTTGTGTAGAAAAATAATCAAGCACTTATGGCAAAATACATAGACTCAACACAATTATGGCATAAAAGATTTGGTCACATCATTTTTATATATCTTGACACTCGCGACCATTATAACATGGTAAGAGAATTTACACCTCTTAAAAATGGTACAAATAAATGTCAACATTGCTTAGTAGGAAAATAACATAGATATCCATTTTAGAAAAGTACATATCGAGCCAATGGAAAACTTGATTTGATGCATACCAATCTATGCATACTGATGACACCTAGTCATGTTGGGTAATTCATACTCTTTGTTGATGATTTTTCTATAAAAATGTGGGTTTACTAGCTGACTAGAAAGTTACTATTGAAACTTTCAAAAATTTAAAAGTTACTATTGAAAATGAAACTGGTTGAAATATTAGAACCCTTCGCTTAGATTGTGGGGGGGAATTCAATAGGAAAAAATTCAAAGCATTTTTACAAGAAAATGACATTCATCATCAAATGACACTTCCACACACACCACAACAAAATGTTTTCATTGAATGGAGGAATCATACTATCATGGAAATGGTGTGATGTATGCTACATAATTTAGGTTTTACAAAGGCATTTTTGGTAGAAGCAGTTGTTATCAATAAAATTTTCACCCTAAGGAGGAATAATCCATCCTCCTTAAATTTGGTGTAACATTGAAACACCTCAAGGTTATGTGTGACCTATTAGAGAGGTGAAACTCTATATTGAAGGGCTAGCTCCCTTTGCACAACACCCACAACTAACCACTAATCTACTTTATTTTAAGGAAAAGGGATAGAAGAAGATTAAAACCAATATAATAGATGTGATGCACCAAGATAAACTCCACAAGTCTACTTGAACCTACACTATGAAGGCAATTTGTAAAACTAATCTCAACACCCAAGGTTCTCCTAAAAAAAATGTTTCAACATGAAGGTAAGATGCAATGTATTTCTCAAGGTAGATGAATAATAGGTCTGATCATAGACACTAATTCTCTTATTTACACTTAAATACATATAAAATAGCTAACTACACATCATGTGACCTACTAGAAGGCATATTACTTGCACAAAATATGAAAGAGTGAGATGAACACAAGGGGAGATAACTATCACTTACCATTTAACCATAAAATACTTCACACACTTAAGAAAGAATTTGAGAACTTAAAAACCATCTTGAAATATTTTATTCAAATGAAAAATCATATTAAAATTAGCAGGGCTTTACCATACCAAATTTGGATATCTTACAAGGCTAAAAGTGGCAATGTATATAGAGAAATGAGGAAGAGAGAGAGGGGGGCATAGAGGAAGGGGATTTCCAAGTGTCCAAATGAGATTTAAAAACAAGGAGTTATAATCTATTTAAATATGTCCCTGAGGACATATGTATCTCTTATGAAGATTCTCCATCATCTAAGTGGCATAGGAGTTATAAACTCAGCTTGACACCTTGCATGACTCCTCAAAACATCCCTTCTTTGCATATGAGAAGTGAAAAAAGGAAATTTTCATCATAAATTAGCCATTATTTTATTTCAAACATCTCATTTGATACCTTTCATACATTTAAAAACTCCCTTGATCTAACATTTCAATGGTAATCATCATTCATATGATTAGGTGTCTTGAAACCCCTTCATCTCCCACACCTAACCTTGTACAAGTGGTTTAAAACTTGAGATAATATTATTAAAGGAACTATATCTCCATTAAAGGAATTAAAATACCTTATTATACCTAAATAAATCCATTTTGGTTCATGGAACAACTCTTAAGGCTCTATTTTGCTCCTCATGCTACTCATTAGGCATCTTTTCCTTATAGCCCTAAAATCATGTAAACCTCCTTGTTTAGGGTAGTGTATAGATGGAAATAAAAAAATAAAGACATATTTTAGGACCTAGTATGGATTTACAAATCTATTTCATGTTTTAGGTCTTGATAGTGAGTGTAAATATTTGTTTTATGCCTTTCTATCTCCTCAATTAAGCCTCCTTGTCTAGAAGCCCAATTTTATGCTCCAAATATATCCAAAATGTGTGAAACCACACAAAATCATGTGATTAACTTTACCTAGAATATAACCAACCTCCATGCCAAATTTGAGGCCTTGAGACCATGCGGAAGTGTGAGAACCATGAAATGGTCTTGAAACCTAGTCTCATTTTGAGCCTGCTGAAGACTGTCTTGAAAAATGAAGTTTGTTTAATCACTTACACAATGTAATATACAAATTTTGAGGATTTAATAGATTAAATACATCCAAAATGACCTCTCCTAATAGTTTTTAAGTGTCTAATTATATAAAACTCTATAAAACACCATACATCCTTGCAAAAGAGGGCATTTAATGCCATCTATACAGTTACAAGTACAAATGAAGTACATGGTTGGAACATAATTATATTATATAACAAATTTTAAGAATTTATAAGATCAAAATAGTTCATCTCATGTGATTTGGAGACCAATCTTTTGCATCAATTTTTTACTAGGGTTTTAGGAGGGTTTAGAGTGGTTTACGTTATTAACGATTGTTCATAAACCCTATGCCCTCAACCCATAAAACAATGCCAAAAATTTAAAGTGCATTATCCCCCTAAAATATACCCAAGTGATTAGGCTCCCATGCATCCTATTCTTATAATTTTGAGTGTAATAAGTTGACTCTTGGTCTGCAAACATGCCATTAGAGAGGGGTTGATAGTCTTAAGCATTATTCATATATGTGATGGGTATAATCCAACAAATGACACCATAACATTTAAGTGTATATAACTCATTACCACCCATAAAAAATATTTATTCCCATACATAGGGTTCATGATCATACCAGGTGAGATAAAACTTGTCTGGAGTGTAGTCATTCACCTTATGAAGCTTGAGGAGGTTCCATAGGCTCAAGTGCCAGTTTTATTGCTTTCTTATAATTGTGAATGGTCTTATAGGGTCTATAATTTCATTGCACACTTTCCAATGCCTTTATATCTCATTTTCCCACCCATTATGCCATCATTTTTATGACTGTCTATATAGGCATGTGTATGATCTTAGGCTTGTTTGGCCTAAACAATGCTTATCAACATTAAAATCGCTTTTTGATGGGTCTAAGGGTTATAAGGAGTCATACTATTACCATGAAACTATTTACAAATTATTTGACTTCACTTATATTACTTTGCCTTCAAATTAATTAGGACTCTTCACTTAATGAGATAGGTAGGCATGTAGCTTCCCTAAATGTATATGCAAGGGTTTAGAGAGCCTAAGAGAAAATAAACTCTTGTGAACCTCCTTTAGGTCTTTTTTACCTTGAATGAATCTTATAACCTATCTATGATTTCACCCAAAGTCCCATATCACTAATAGTAGGTGGCACTCTTCTCAAGCTTTGAAATGACATATCCTGCTTAGTAAATTGTAGATGCTCATTTAGGTGTCTGAATGTATTTGTGGGTTTCAAAATCTTCACTTTAAACTTTTGAACATCTTAATAACTTTTGTCATATTATTAAGAGTCTAACACCTTTCAAACTTGTAGATGCTCACTTAGGTGTCTAAATGTATTATTGGGTTTCAAAGTCTTCACTTACTTTTGAACATCTCAATAACTTTTGTCATATTCTTGAGATTCTCACACCTTTCAAATTGCCTAAAACCCTACACTTTCACAAACACTCACTTTCTCATTGTGACTTCTCAAAGTATAGTTGTAGCCTATGATCATGAAGGTCAACTATGTTCTTGGGTTTTCAATGCAAATCATGGCATTTAAGAACCTTTTACCACTATACTAAGAACTAGTTACCTTATTGGAAACTTTGTCACCCTTTTTAATGACCTTTATCTTCAAAATACCATTCATGTGCTTCATGCTTATCCAAGAGATGGTTGCAGGTGACTATTTGAGAAGAGTTTAAACATGAGATTTTAAATTGGTATTATCTATTAGGACTAGATATATTGAGATTAAATAACCTCATGGGAGGTTTTTTATTACTATCTCACAGAGTCCATTAGGCTTTTATGATGTTTTAGACCTTGCCTTCTTACTTCCATACATAGACCTGTGTATGAATATTAGGCTTATAGACCAAATCATCTCAACTCTTTTTAGATCTCAAATCAATTAGGTGCCTATTGATCTATGATTTATCTCATTACTATCTATAATGAGTCATGTTTCCACATCTACCATCCTCCCAAGATAATTAACCTTTCTTCAAAAAGAGGACCTATAGGCCTATAACTTGTAGGTCTCTTTTCATACTTGTATAAACTGTTAGGAAGGAATATCTTGAGTATTTTGACACCTTGAGATAGTAAAATCTTGTCCCATTTATTATTACCATCTCCATAATCTTATAGACTTCTGAATAAACATTTTATCATTTCAAAAAAAATTCCTTTGTGCATACATGCCTATACATACAATCAATTTAGATTTAAGACATATACATGGTAGTTAGAGTTTCCTCACTCTTTTATATCTCTTAATTATATTCAATGGATTAAATTAGTATCCAATGAGTTTATATATGTTTATAATCATCTCTCCATTTCCAAAATGTTATCAAAATGAAACTTAGGTCTATGGATATCCACCTACAAGTCTGCAGACCTGTGGGTGGATGAAACTTATCTAAGTCCTTATTGGAAAGTGAATTGAGATAATTATCCGTACCTTGAGCTTCCAATAATTTTTAATGGTGTTTTCTCATGAATACAATTGATTTATAATTTCCAGTTGGGCCAAACATAGCATTCAAACCTGTAGCACATGGTTTATGATAGACCATGCTTCCAAAGAGTGAAAAACATGATGTTTTTTGAAAGGCTATTTTAAAAGAGATAATTATCAAGAGATAAAACATGAATATTATGGGAGAGTGAGGATATTTTTCATTAATTATGAATCAACTAAAAATTTATGAAGGTATCAACACTTCAAACCAACCAAAAACACCTGCAAAGGGGGTGATGTGTTTCACATGTTTGAGGCACTTGTTCCTTTGATGAAGACACATCATGAGATTTAATTAGTTGATTAAAATATAATTTAAAGGATTCATTTTACCTCTAAAAACATCCCAAAAAACCATTTTCATCCATCAAATTCTAGCATGAAGAAACATGAGCAAAACTAAACCCTGCTTGAATGAATAAGGCATAGTGACCTATTGTCACTCTTACCAATTTTTCATAAAGGATTAGCCATTAATCTAAAAAATAATGACACTAAATTTAATCTAATTATTACCCTAACATTTACCAAAGTTTTAGCTTCCAACTTTCTCTCTTCTAGGCCATACCATTCATTTATTTTTTGTCTTTTTGAGCTTGTGAAGACAATGATGGAGAGAAGAGAGAGAGAGATATGTACATCTGTATAAAATGAAACTTTATCATAAGCTTTAATATTACTTTTTTAAGTCAAATAAAATATATTAAACCATTTTCACCTGTAATTTGATCTCCTAAGGCTATACAAGTGCCCAAAAGTGCTTGTAAAGGAGTATTTTTCTCATTTTAGGCATTATTCTCAAGAACCTTATTTGACATAAGGTATGATATAACATTTTTAAAAATGTTTTCCCTTGATATTGATATGTAAAACCTTAAAAAATATCTCAAAACGTGACCAAAATGACTTTATGGTGCATATCAACATTATAAGAGGTTAATACATGATAATATGACTTTTAAGACACATTAAGAACCTTGTATAATGACTCATTATCATGTTAAACCTTTGAATAAACTTGAAAATACCATGACTCATAAATGACCCCTAAGATTAGACAATCACATATGAGACCTAACCTCAAACAATGCTAGTTAAGGACAAATATGATCACATGGAGACCATTTTGAAGACATTACAAGACATTGAAAGACCATAAACAAGTTTAATAACCCTATGAAAATTTTCAACATATAAGGGTTGACCATTTTTGAATTGGGGTCAAAAAATGATCAACATAAGTCAAAACTATAGTTTATCTACTTAATAGAGTTCCCACTATAACTTTTGATGGGGTAACACCACAGGAAGCATGGTCAGGGCACACGCCATCTATTGTACGTATTTGAGTCTTTAGATGCAAAACAAGTATGCATATTCCCAAAGTGAAAAGGACTAAACTTAACATGAAATTATAAAAGTATGTCTTCTTAGGGTACAATGAAGAAGCAATTTCCTATAGATTAATGGATCCAAAGACCAAGAAAATCTACACAAGCAATGATTTTTAGTTTTTTGAGAAGATCAAAGTAGAAGCTCCTTATATAGGCTCGCTTTGTACACCAATCACTCCCATAGAGAATGCAAAAGATGACAATCCACTAGATGAAGATAATGATGGGAACAATGGTTCAACTCTACCACCCATAAGTACCACTCAATGTATGCCTAAATGGTGTTAAGCACGTGATATACTAAGGGGGGGGTGAATCAGTATATCATAAATCTTATAAACTTTCCATTAATAAAATTCCACTTTAACATACATTCAAGATATGCAATAAAATTGAAATAATAAACACAACACAATAAAAAGAGAGACTCCAGATTTAATGTGGAAACCCAATGTGGGAAAAACCATAGAGAACAATCTCAAGTATATGAATGAGCACCAACTCAAACTACAATATTTTCAAGCACAAACTTGTAGGAGCACCAACCCATTTTCTAAGCACCAACATAGAAACTATTCATGAGCACCAACCCACAGGAGCACCAACCCCTTTACTGAGCACCAACACAACAATAATTCATGAGCACCAACCCCTTTATTGAGCACCAACACAACAATAATTCATGAGCACCAACCCACAGGAGCACCAAACCCTTTACTAAGCACTGACAAAACAACTATTCATGAGCACTAACCCACAGGAGAACCAACCCCTTTTGTGTATACCACACAACTATCTCTCAATGTTGTTATCTCAACAAATGATAGTTCATTACAATAACTCTCTCCTCTTTCTCCTCTACTCTTCTAAGCTAGATATAACAAATACAAATCATACTCTATCTCACACATTACAAATGACTTCTCAAGCCTTTATTTATAGCTTTCCAAATGACCTTTGGCCTTCCCCTTTTATGACCCTTCAATCCTCATGGAAAATGGTGCCAAACTTGCATGACCCTTCATATCCTTACATTTGAAAAGTCATGTGGTGACCCTTCATAAGTAAAAGTGTCCTTTCCTATTTTGTCTTTATCTTGGTGACTTTTCATATTCCTCAAAGTGTCCCTTCATGAGAAATTGTGCCCTTCCTCTTTTGTCTTCACTTAGTGACTCTTGGAATTCCCCAAAATGACTCTTCATGGGAAAATGCGTCCCATTCTTCTTTTGTCTTTACCCCATGACTCTTTGACTTCTCCATGGGCCCTTCTTTTGTCTTATATGTAACCAAAAATATATTCGTTAATATTAAATAAATATTAACACACATTAGCTAAGATATAACTATTACAAACACATTAAATGCAATGGGGCCTTTATCACCAATAATGCTAGACCTTTCAAAATTTTCAACATATAAGGGTTGACCATTTTTGAATTGGGGTCAAAAAATGATCAACATCAATCAAAAATATAGTTTATATACTTAATAGAGTTCCCACTATAACTCTTGATGGGGTAACACCACAAGAAGCATGGTCAGGGCTCAAGCCATCTATTGTACATATTTGAGTCTTTAGATGCAAAACAAGTATGCATATTCCCAAAGTGAAAAGGACTAAACTTAACATGAAATTAGAAAAGTATGTCTTCTTAGGGTACAATGAAGAATCAATTTCTTATTGATTAATGGATCCAAAGACCAAAAAAATCTACACAAGCAATTATTTTTAGTTTTTTGAGAAGATCAAAGTGAAAGCTCCTTCTATAGGCTCGCTTGGTATACCAATCACTCCCATAGAGAATGCAGAAGATGAAAATCCAATAGATGAAGATAATGATGGGAATTAGGGTAATTCTACCATCCATAGGTACCAATCAATATATGCCTAAATGGTATACAAGTATATTAACAGATGCTAAATTGGATAGAGTTCTAGACACATAGATCACTAGACCAAGGACTCATAACATCACCCAAAATGAGGTCAATTTGGCCCTATTATCATAGTTATAAAATTAAAAGATAAATCTATAGTTCAGGAAGCCCTAGAGTCTAAACCTTGGAAGGATGCCATGGATGCATAATTTTAGTCATTGATGAAACATAAAACATGGAAACCTGAATATCTTCCACCAAGGAAGAAGCCAATCAGCTATAAATGGGTCTTAAAAACTAAATACAAAACCAATGGTAGTATTGACAAGTAGATGAATTGATTCATAGCAAAGGGATATGCACAAAAGGAAGGCATAGATTATGAGGAGACATTTACTCCTACGACCAAGATCAAGACTATCATAATTATATTTGCTTTCGTTGTATAATTTGAATGTAAGATCCACAAAATGGATGTAAAAAGTGCCTTTCTTAATGGAGATCTAAAAGAAGAAGTTTACATGACACAACCATAAGATTTTGTCACTCTTGGTAATGAAGGAAAGTATGTAAATTCATCAAATATTTTTACAATATCACATAGGGTCCCTGATGTTGGTACATAATTTGATGAACATCTCATTTTACATGGATTCTAGAGGAGTCCTTATTGGCCATTTTGGCCCACATATCAAGCTCTTGCATGGTTTGATGAAACATCAGGTCAAAGGCTTAGAAATGGATCCAATAGCAATACTCAAAAGCAATCCTGGATGCCAAATGGCTAAGTGCAAATTTTGTATAAAGTTTGTTTATTCGGCTAAGTCCTTGTTCATTCTTCAAGGCTTTGAAATAACTAAGTATGTTTCTTCCATCAGGATTTTCTTTGGTTTTCCTTTTGAAAAATTGTCCACACAATTTTTTGAAGGAATTTTTTTCTTTTTGGCCAAGTGTTCTTTTCAAGATTTTTATTTCTAGATAAGTAATGAAATAATTTTGAACAATTTGTCTGAAAGAGAGGTTCCAAAGAAATGAAATCATCAAGCAGGTTACCCTATACAACTTTATCGAAGGGTTCTTTTCTTGGTAAAGTGGACCAAAAAAATATTTTTAAAGGGTAATTTTCTCTCTACAAAAGCCAGACACTTTTTCAAAAGACCATTTTAGAGGTTTTGAGAGTAGCTTTCAAATATTTTGAAGGGTATGCTATTTTTATAAGGACCATTGCAATATTTATAAAGGTCTCAAGAAAAAAGTTTGAAGGGTATGTTACCCTTCAGGAGGTGCCATTTAACAAATCCTGAAGGGTCTCTTGCCCTTAGGGAAAGTCCTTTTCAAGAAACCCAAAGGGCTCTTTCCCTTCAAGAAGGTTCATTTTCAAAAATATGAGGGGTACCTTACAAAAGCTCAAGAAAAAAAAGCCTGAAAGGATGTTGAAAACAATGCCCATAATGAAAGTTTGAAGAAATTGGTGATGGGCCCACAAACATCAAGTTTGAGCCCTTGTAAGTAACCATTAGCATTTAAAAGACCAGAAGGAGCTGCATAACCTATGGACTCGCACTGACATAAATAAGATAAATTTAGGAAAACCAATGTCTTTAGATTGGTTTTTCATCTATAGGGAAGATTTGGTCTAGGTTTCAAGGCAAGAGCTTGTAGGTGAAGATAATGGGGAGTCCTTGTCCTTCAACAAGGCCATCATCTCTGACCAACAATTGAAAAGTGTAGAGGCAACATGGCTCAGTCAAGTTTATATGTGTAAGAATTTTGTCCTCATACATAAGAAAACAAGTGGAGGATTCATGGACATGAAAGATAAAGATTAAACAATTAGAAAAGATAGCTCAGGCATTTAAGATGTTCCTAGACTTTTCCTTCTTAGTGAACCATGACATCGTCATCCTCAAGAAGTTTTATCTTCTAGTGCATTTCTCAACCAATGAGAGGGATGAAAGACTTTTGGATCTAATAAAAGTTATTTCATTGAAGAATGATTAGTTATAATTAACCCAAGTGTGGGTGAGAATTCATAGAGGGTGATTAGGGCTCATTTATTGATTTTTGTTTGCTCACCTCTTCTCTTTGGGTCTTTCCCTTTTCTATATATGTCTCAATTATTTTCAAAAGAAATATCCTCATTTTGACAAGGAAAAACCCTATCAAAAATTTGTAAGAAAGACATTTTGAATCAATAAAGGTTATTTTTACCTATCTCTTATTGAAAATCATGTTTAGCAAGCTTGTTCATGATGGCCTTGTGAATAAGTGTTCTTCTATGTCCTTTGTCCTCCCTTATTACCTATTTTTAGGTTAGTTACAGGTCTAAACTTGAGATTTTCTTCCATTAATATATGCTTGGTGTGAATTTCAAAATTCTTCTCTACTCCATATATGGCTTAGTAAGCCTAGTTTATGAAACTGATGCAAATTAACTGGTTGTGAGGTTGTGTAAGCATAATCATCTTATGTTAAATTAGTGTTCATTTCATGCTTATGTGGGTCACTCTCTATTTGGTGCATCACCTTTCTTAGTTTAGTTTTCCCTTTTTATGTTACATTTCTCTCCCTTTTCCTTGGTCAACAATAGAATTTAGTGTTTGGGAACAACTGAAGGGAAGCATCTGAGGAGCTAGCCTCATTAAGAATCCTAGAAGTTTAACCTCACTACAAGATACCCACAGCCTGAGGTTGCTCTAATTTTGTAGCTGGGAGTGAGAGAGCCTAAAAAACTCTCCTAAAAGGGTGTAATTCCATGCTACAATATTTTTTGGCACACTTGATAGGACATTTTGAGGAAATATTGGTCAAGTTCGATGCTAGTTTGATCAATTTGTAATAGTTACAGCTTTTAAATTCAGTATCTAACGACTCCAAAGAACACTTAGTAATCTAGCAGTAGAGCAATAACTATCTTTCATGACAAAGGTGTCTACAAGATTGAATTCTATAAGTATTCCTTTTGAATTACCTTGAAACTCAGCAAGAAGGTTAAGGTTCACCCATGCTCACCCTTACATAAGAAGTTACTTTCCTAAACTAGTCATAAGGCATACCTATGTGAGAAGGTCCTTGTTATCCCCTCTTGCTACCATGATTCCCCAAAGGGATTTTGTGGGTTTCAGCAGCCAAAGTCCTCTGAATTTACCACAATATGACCCTATGCTAGTAATAACTCTCAAAAGCATCCTATATTACACAAGAGGCCCAGCTGTAACTCCTACTAAACACATAATAGACATAGCCAATTTATACAACATTCATAATGTCACAGTAGAAAATGTAGCTATAAGGCTATTGGCTTTATTCTTCAAGGGAAAGGCATTAGATTGGTATAGAGGTCTAGCTCCTAACTCTATCCAATCATGGGATCATCTGGGAATAGCTTTGTGTAAGAGGTTTTTAGATAAGAGTGATCATCTATCACTTGCAAAATAACTTACCACAATCAAAAGAGTCCCCCATGAAGTCATGCAAGACTTCAATACAATATTTCAAAAGGCTTGGGATATAATTATAGCCACTATTAGACCATCCCAAAACTTTGCTTTCTTATATTATTTAAAGGCTCTAAACAATGATATCGTTGTAATGATCCAATCCATGGGAGGGGACATATTGCCAAATGCTTATGAGGTGGCTATTAAAGCAAAAAATTGGCTAGTTCAGGTTGACAAGCTTACTCCTAGACCCCTAATGCCCCTTTTCCCTAAGATTAGACCACCTCCTAAATTTTTTTCTCCACTTGATATTATCCTTCCAACTCTAATTATTGTTGTTGTGCCTTCACCAAAGCAAGATAAGGCCTCCACTAGTGGATCCAGCGACTCCTAAGAGAAAAAGAACTACTTATAACTTAAGAACATGCTCCAATCCTTGGGGAATGATGTGGTTAATGTCAAGAGGTAGGAAGCTTACAACAAGCCATATCAAGCTCTATATAGGCCTCAATATCAGCCTTATCAAGCAAATAGGCCACCTTATAAAGGAGGTTTCCAAGGACAGGGGCAGCCTAATTATGCTAGATAGCATAATTATAATCCACATGCTATAGGCCCTTCCAATTCCTTAGTTTTGGTTCAAAATAATATGGCTCAAGAGGTTGAAGGGACAGTGCCTTGGAATCAGTCTTTTGCATAATCCATAGTCCCAACTAATAGTTCTAATTAGGCTATCAATGACCAATGGAAATAGTCTGTTGCTTATGGGTACAATAAAGCTCTTATGGCTTAAAGCATAGAGACCCCCATGATGACAAAGCTAGAGCAACATCCACAAGAGTAAGGATTGGATCAAGGATCAAACCAACCAAAAGATACAATGGTTATTAATGACTAGGAAGAGTGTTATGTATCCAATCAGTAGGCCATCCCTAGTCTAGCTCATGTCCCAGTCTTAACAAACATAAGATTCAAAAAAAGGAATATGGGTGACAACTAGTAAACTTTCAAATAATCTCTTGTCACCACTCCTTCATTTACCAAGCCAATAATAGTGACTCTCAAGGCACAAACAAAGGTTAGCAATACACCAATCAAAATTGTTGAGAAAATGAAGAAATCTAGCATGAGTGTACCAATGTGGAACATGCTTTCCATGCCCGATCAAGTGGATGTCCTTCAAGAAGGCTTGTCTAAGATAAGTGTTAAAATAACTACAGATAGACAACCAAGCAAAGAAATTGAATTCCTCACTAATGCAACCCAAGGTCCTATGGGATATGGGTCAAGTAAAGTGGTTAAGCCTCCTCTGTTCTACATTTCATTAATTATCAATGATTCCTTGGTGCACAATTACTTGGTAGATAGTGGGGATAAAACTTTAGTAATGCCAAAATCAATAGCAGACCAACTCCTAATCCAAGGGATTTTTGTAGCTTGATGGATCTTCCACTAAACTATCTAGTATTATCAAAGGTCTCAGCCTGACCTTGCGTGCTTGTCTTAGTGTTTCAGTGGCTCAAGATGTGTTGATTCTAGAGGTGCCTCCTCATTTTTACCTATGCTTACCTAGAGAATTCATAGCAAATATATGAGGATATCTCATAAAAGATTGGTCATACATGGCATTCAAAAATAGGTACGAGACTAAAGTATCAATCGAGGCTGAACTCATGGCACACTTTCACATTGAACCCCATCAACTAGACAACATAAACCTCAATTGTACTATCCTTGATGAGGATGAGTTTACAATTGGTCAAGATCTGAGCACTTGTGTTGAAGAAATTCTAGATTTATTCTGGATGATCTATGGGGGGATAATCAATTTCTCAAACCTCTGGAAGGAGTTGAAGAAAGAGACATGGGTGTCTATTTGCTACATGAAGAAAATCAACACATGTCTTCCCTCATTGGACCTAAAGATGACCTCAATGGTAAGTGGAAGTTGTTCTTTGATGGTTTAAGGAAAAATAATAGAGTAGGTACAAGGGCAATGTTGGTTTCCCCTTTAGGTAATAAGCTTTTCTCTTCCTATAGTTTCCATTTTAGTTGCTCTTCAAACATGGTAGAATATGAAGGCTTAATCCATGGCCTTAAATGGGCCAGTAAGAAAAGAATCAAGTAACTATAAACATATGGGGATAATGAGCTTATAGTAAACCAAGTTAGGGGCTTGAACATTATGAAGAATCCTTTGATGAGGTCCTAAAAAAATAGAGTGTGGGACCTAATTGAATATTTTGAAGCCTTTAACATTCAAGCTATCCCAAGAAATTAGAAACAACATACTGATAGTTTGGCAGCTGAGGGAGCTCAGTTTAACATTCTGAGTGAGCTGAAAGAAGCTAAGGTTTAGCCACACATCAAGGTGGTGGTGAGGCCATTAGTGCCAGAAAATGAGGCCCATTGGCAAGTTTTTGAAAATGATAAATAAATTGATTATTTTTTAATAACAAGAAGCTAAGTTATCCTCTACCAACCAAGAGAGGTTCAACACTAGTATGATGATCAAATTGTTCAACTAAAATATAAAAAAATCCCTAAAGGGTTAGTCACCCTTCAAGACCTTTTCCATGAGGGAGACCATATGAGGAAAAACAAGGCAATAATATCAACTGATGAAGAAAACTATGAGAGGGTCCTCATCTTCAAGGAAAAGCTTCTCAAGCTTGGGAAGGTAAACAACAAATATGAAAGGCATATCTTCATTGGACTTTGTAAAGAGTTTTCAAACATTTTTTCTTAGGAATATAGCGATCTGAGAGGCTTTGATCCAAAGTTATCCCAACATACTATAGATCTAGAGGCTAATACTAAGCCTGTGAGGAAAAATTAGAGACCCATCAACCCCAAAATAAAAGAGCTTATGAGGAAAGAGCTAACCAAGTTGATTGAATCCAAGATTATCTTTCCCATAAAACACTCATCATGGGTAGCCAATTTTGTGCCTACAAGAAAGAAGAATGGTGAGATCCATTTGTGTGTTGAATTTAGAGATTTGAATAGAGTCTCCTTGAAGGACCATTACCCTCTACCATCCATGGAGCAGCTTCTTCAAATGGTTGTAAATTTAGAACATTTTTCTCTTTTAGATGGGTACTCGAGATACAACCCAATGTTGGTGAAGGAGGAAGATCAATACAAGACTACCTTCACCACTAAGTGGGGAATGTATGCTTATCCGAAAATGCCTTTTGGCTTATCAAATGCTGAGGGCACTTTTTAATGGGAAATGGACATGGCTTTCCATTTTGAGAGATGCAGAGAGTATGGAATCTCTTTGAATCCCAAGAAATGTGTGTATGCTATGCATGAAGGTAATTTATTGGGCCACGTTGTTTCAAAACAAGGATAAGCTATTGATCTTGATAGAATGGGTACCATCTTGGTCTTATCCTTACCTAAGCATAAGAAGGGAATCTAAAGTTTCCTTGGGAAAATAAAATTTGTGAGGAGGTTTATACATTTAGAGGGATTGTTAGAGAATGGCCAATTCATCAAACAAGTCCTTAAGAAAATTATAGGTCTAAAATCATTACCATGACTTTCTAAGAAGAAAAATAAGGTTTTTAGATCAAGATATCCAAGTGATTAGTATAGTGGTAGGTCTTTCAAGCCTTCAAAAACATATTTAGGCCTATTAATGTGTTTTAGTGGACATTGTTGATGTGTCAATTCCAGAATAGAGGTTATGAATCAAAATTTCAAGGATAGGAGAGTTTTATAGATCCAAACAAATATTCAAGCAAGAATAAATTGTGCTTCATGAAGACAAGGAGATCATGATTTCTAAGGATATAGATATATTGAGGAGGTGGTTAACTATGTTAAACATGCCTTAGACCTTCAAAGGTCAAACAAGATAAAAAATGTACCCCTCTATGCCACACTCCCATTGAAGATCATCAATCAAACAAGTCTAAATGTCATTGTACAAGATTGAAGTTTGCAATATAGTAAAGGAGTGAACCTGTTCAAGGTCCCATAGAATTCATATCTAATAAGGTCTTAAATTGATGATGAAATAATATTCAAAATGCTTTCAAGAATATTTTTAGGTAGATTATGGTAGTTGTAGGCCATGAGCATAATTAAGAACCTTCTTAGTAGGCCTACAAATTCAAGTGCACTTTCTATCACTTATCTACAAACCCTCATAGTAATCAAGACCATAAGGTAATATGAGAATAAATCCACATAGATTTTAGACATTTCTTGGAATGATTATTTAATCTAAAAATGAAGGTCTAATTCTTAAGGATGACCTCAACACTAAGTTTCAATATGCAATGGGTCTTTGAGAGCCTATTGAAGTCGTGGAAAATATTATTTTGGGTTTGTATAGAGAATAAGAGGAATATCAAACATGTAAATGTAGATTCATTGCATGTTCAAGGACTCATAAAATAAAATATGATAATGATCTAAGTTTCTAAGTTATAAAAGAGGCCTTCTAGTAGGCTCTAAGGTTGATTTTAAACACTTCAAGCTTTATCATGTCCTAAGCATAGCATGTATGTCGATAAGCCTCCATGACTCCAAATAGAGTGAGTGGTCATAAAGATAATGAATGAGATATGGAGGAAATCAAAAATTGATCTCCTAAACATGTAACTCTTCCATGAAGTGCTCATCAAGGCAAGTCAACCTTCTAGGCTAAAAGTGGCATATAAAGTCTTCCTCCAAATCAACCATGTAGCATTTTTGACATGAAATTATGAAGAAAGAGGTGAGTGAGAACAATAAATGTTGGATTTTTAAAAGTGGAATAGCCTTATAGGAGCATGTGCACCACCTTAATCACTCCAAAGAGATACAAATATCAAACAAATAAGCCTTCTCCTCCACTCCTATGCCACATTCCTATTGAAGATCATCAATATGGTAGGCTAATGCATTGAGTCTAATGGCCTCATTTTTTGCTTGTCTTCTCTCTTGAATAGTTTTATTTATGTTGTAATAACTACATTAATTTAGATGATTAGTGCTTTCTCCTCTATTTTGTCTCTCATTTTCTAATATTGGGCTAGAAATGCCTCACTTTGTATCCCTCTGCTGGTTATATAAAAGTTATGCTTTTGTAGAGACTTTTACTCCTAGATTCAAGAATTTGAATCAAATAAAGACTAAATTTTACCCTTCTTAAATATTTTATTATTATGTTATATTCATGTTTTTTTGATCTACACTTGTGGAAGAGAGTGTTCTCCCTTGTGTATGTCCATTTATCTTCACCTTGGTGCAAGTAGGTTCATATTTTGTAGGTCATATGTTATGTCATAGATAGATATGTGAGTAATTGGTTGTGGAAACTCACTAACTATGTCTTGTGTAGGACCTCTTAGCCATTCCTTCCAGTTCTAACATAGGACTGTACCTCCATATGAAATACTTATGCTTGAGAAACCTAGTTTAGAGAGTGTGCAGGATGAAATTCAGTCTTCATTAGTTCTATTGTGTTGTAAGAGCATGTGGAAAAGACCTCAAATCTTGGTGAATCACCTTATTTTGAAATTTTAGTAACTTTCTTCTCTCTTTTCAAACCAAAGCATAGTTTTAGCTTAGATTAGAATTTTCTAGTGTAGGTTAGAAGGCTACAACCTAATATTAGATCAGGTGCATCATGGTTTGAGAAGGAGTTAGAATTTTCTAGAGATTTACTCTTGCCATAGGTAACCCATAACCTAGGGGTATTTACATTAGTCACCTTAATCAAGTCTCAAGACTGAATAGGGTGCACTTCAATCTAACAACAAAACCCTAGGTCTTAATTAGGGTTTCATACTTCTAGGGTTTAATATTTTAGCCTTAGGGTTTTTTACACATGAATTTTATTCATTTATGTTCCCTTTGATTATAGGAGTCATCCTTCTACTTGTATTCATTAGTATTCTAGGGTTTTGTGAATTGTATATTCCTAAGCTCCCCAAAGCCATAACCACTCTCTTACTATGGATTTGTTTATTTTTCTTCTACATCTCCTCAAAGTGTTGATAGCTACTTTCCCTATAAGGAGGTCCATTATACCATTATTCAAATAGGTAAGGGACAAACTAAGGATATATATGACATAAGTAGTACTATATCTAACATGGTTATGCAATCTCAAATATAATCTATTCAAGAGCATATTGAAATTTTTACTCTCAATTTTCAAACACTTGGTAAGGAAATTACTTATAGAACCAATGACACAATTTGACCCAATATAGTTTTGGATCGATATATTTACCAAAATTAGGATACACAAGAATAATATTATGTAAATCTAAGGTATTATTATACTTATTCTAGTGAATACACATAAAGGGTGGCAAGGCCATGGATACATATCATATTCAAAAACTAATAAGGAAATTATGAAGTCAAAGACACGTACTCATATACATTTCCTAAAATCAACAAAATAAGCTCATATTGACCCTTATGATACACATATGTCCAACACTCTAAAATATTTCTTTATTTAAAATAATTTTATTATAAAATAATTTAAAAATATCATAAATATCAAGTATATAGTGGGCCAATATGGTTCACTATTCATCTAGTTGTAATATCACATAGAATCATCAAACGATTAATCATTGATGCAAAATTAGTTGTTAAATTTTTACAACATATCATTATTGCATGTGTTAGGGGTTGTTATGAAAAAATATGAAAATGAAAAATAACATTATTACTAAGTTAGATCATAGACTATGGCCACCACTTAGCACAATTCCAATGGATATGACTCTAGGACCAAATTGTGTGCATTCTCTATTTGAATTCACGCTTCATGATACACATTACAACCTAATTTTGGACCATCCTTAGATACAAGATATGAAAGTACTGAAATATACATTAAATAGGTGTGTTACATTTACATAAGATGGACATATACACATATTTTATGGATAATGATCCTTTCAAATACTATAATTACCACCACTTTCTACTTTACATGTCAAGATAACTCATAAGAATGAGATGAAAATGATAGTTAGTGCAATATCACACCCAAAAAATCAAATCCAATTGTTAGCTCCACTAAAGAGGAAAATTTATATATTACTATCACATCCTTATATATAATTACATAAGTTATAAAAGTGACAAAATCTCACTCTTTCTCCTACATAAAAGTTTGATTCAAACAAGATTACACCAAATAACTATGATAACATTACATACTGTAACTATCTTTAAACTTTATGACAATATACAAATAAATGCTTCAAATTAAGACATAAAAGAGAATGCTTTATTGATAAAAATATTGTTGAGATTGATACACCTTCTGAAGTGTCAATATTATAACCAAATGATAATCATAATTCAAAGCCTATTGCAATTACTACAAGCACTTGACATACACATGAAAAACTTAAGCATGATAGTGATGAGGATTAACACATACCATATGATCAGTATATAGATTTTATTATAATACAAATATAGCTACATCATATATATCAAATAGATTACACCAATAAAATGATATGCTAGTACCACCATAAATAAGACTTCCACATGAGATTTTTTAGTTAGTTGCTGCACATATAATTATACATATCTTCTTCATGATTTTTGGTTGGATAATCCTTCTATATTATACATATGGTCTGGCCTTAACCCTTATTATATCCCTTGTATTTGTCTTCTATATGGCTATTTGACTCCCACTTGCTTACACAATTAAAATAAATTCAAATAGTTATCCTATATTGATCTAACTTCCATGGCAGTCCCTACATGTAAAATCTATAAAAAATAATAATGTTTTTTCCTTCACGATTACTTGTGGTAACCTAAGTCATAATGGATACTTTGTATTCTATATACTTTACATTTGACTCATAGCCTTTTGCTTAATCATATCCATTGTTGAGTCAACATAGCCATAATATATATTGAATTCGATGATTGTCATGTAAAACACAATGTACATAATATGATTATCTCAATTCAAATATAATTATGCCTTACATTATGTATACATTAATGAATTTAAAATTATATATTATGAAATGAGAATTTATATTCATTCCTCTACTCCCCATCCACCTCCAACATATCTTCAGTCCATGATGTTACAAATTATAGTGGAGGCATATTTATTGATTTCACTTATTCCACATGGCCATGATATCACATCTAAAGAACATACTGCCTTGATAAATGTAGCAGATTATTTAAATCCCTCCCATTATTTTATTTTTGAAACCATTACCACTTGGCCTTACTACACAAATTTCAAATATTTCAAAAATACAAAAATAAAATATCCAAAAATTGAAAAATAATCAAAATGTTCAAAAAATAAAAATCAAGACATGAGCATGACATGATCAATAGATTACAACATTTAAATATGTTATGTATCACATGTTTGGTGTAGACAATATTTTATGATTATGTAGCACCTCAAACTTGCACACTTGGAAAACTCAGACCTTAGTTGTTCCTCTTAGTTATACACATGCCTTGATTCTATAAGCCTTACATCTACTCTATCTTATGCTCCTTGGCCTATTTCTCAGTCTGATTAGTCTTATATTGATGACACAAACATCTTATCTTACCCATAATGCTTAAAACATACTTGTCTTACACCTCTACAAGTTCTAATCCTATACCTATTTTGTTACTCCCTTAACACTAACATCCGAGATAGACACTAGCATAGATGTTACTATCCTTCCCTAATGCAAGTGTCTAGTGCCATTAATTCATCCAATTTTTAAATGAAACATATTCCAATGGTTGGCCTAAGTGCTTTAAAGTGAGTTATCTCCAGATAGGATTGGTATAAATACAATATCAATCCTCATTCATTTCTCACCTAGCAATCAGACCAAAGAGACCAAGTCACTTATTAAAATCACTCTATCAAGCATTTAATTGATCAAAGCTTCCTTATTTCCATATCAGTCATAGGTAAAACACATGTATAGGTATGAAGTACTAAAAGATCAATCATAAGGTCTTATTTTCCAAGTTACAAGCTAGGTCATTATTGTAATTTGTTTACATACATTACATGATTCACACACAAGCTAACACATTGGGGAGAATTACATGAGTTTGAGGCCCTCTTCTAGGTTATTGGTTATGTAGGTAGTGTCCTTTGAGAATGGGGTCATTGGGATTAGCTAGATATTATATGACCACTAACCCATTTTTCCCAAGGTCACATTGAAGATGGAAATCTAGGGTTTTGCCATTTCACAAGGAGAAATAGTCCATGACCCAGATATGAGTGTACTAAAGTGAAGACAAAGAAAAACCCAAAATCATCTAGGTGGTCATATATTATTTCACTAGATATTTTGTATAGGAATAGAGTCAGACTCACATAATAGTGTTTCCACAATCATCCAAGATTGATGAAACTCTTTAGAGAGATAAAGGAACCATATCCAACATCTAATAATTGTTTTAGAACTATCTTCCCACCTGCTTTCAATGTATTCTAGATCTAGATCTTTGTTAGCATATAGATAGCTAAGTATTTTGTTTTGTTTCATTTTTATATCTAGCATAGTTTTACTTTTCATTAATAAATTATCTCAATTTAATAAATTTAGTATATAGTGTATATGAGTTTATAATTTAAGTAGTCTATTATAGATATGATATTCACCCTTATACCCTATCATTTCTATATTCTTAACCCTATCTACCCAAGAGGATACACATCCAAATTAGGGTTAAGCATGTTCTTATTGTTTATATTCCAAATAAACCACATAGTCCACAAAGAGGGGTTTCACAAACCCTTACTCTTTTTACTGGTACTTCATGACCTCATAGTCTTACTATACATACACTGAGCATCACATATACTATAATAACAAACATTTCACCTATACATTCTCCTTGGTAGTAACACCCATTTCTTACACTAGGTTCTGAGTGGGGAGATACCTATGATCATCCTTTAGATGAGATCCTAAGATGATATTGTCTCTTTAAAAAATACCAAAAGAATCTAAAACATTTAAAAATCCAAAAATATTTTTTGATGCCTACATGTTCTATTGGATCCTTGGCATTTATGTGTTATTTACATGTTGAGGGATAACATATCATTTAATTCTACATAGACATCTACAAGAATACACATGTACATGATTATATGCACTTATGGGTGTTGGGCTTTCCCTCTACTCACATCACCATGACATTGGGGGCATCCATATTCTATGACATTGATACTTCTAGGTTATATCATTATATGGTCACATCACATTATCATGATTGGGAATTTATGTACTTACACATGCCTTATCCATGCTTATATCATGTATGTGGTAATTGATATGATATTCACTTGACATTTTTTCTAACACATTTTATCCATGAGCTACTATGATATATTTATGTTATTTGCCTATGCTTTTCCTTTATACACTTCCTTGAGTGTTTTTTCATGTCATTATCTTGCTTATTCAAGCATTTGAATATGATCCATTGTATGTGGCCCTTGTGCCTATGTTTTCCTTACTCAACATTTGAATATGTCACTGCTTGTGGTATGGACATTTGAATATATCATTCCTTTATTTGTGGACATTTGACTAAGTCATGTCCTCTCAATTTTGTGGCATTTGAACATGTCCCTTGTTTGTGGTCTCCTAAGACCTTTGTTTGTTGACTTGATTTTAAGTGATCTTATGTGTGTGATTGTTTACTTATTGATCTTGTCTTATTACTATCTAGACATGGACATACTATTTATCATGCATCTTAGGCCTACATGTGAGCACATTGGTTCTATGCACTTTAATGATACATTTACCTAGACATGTTCATTCTATATGTTATATGGTTACATTCACATATTTTGTAGTTTTCTTACTCTTTTGAGGTGAGTTAACTCATAGTTCCTATTTTTCCCTCACCTAAAAGGGGGGCATATTAGTGGGGGCATGTCATAGAGACATGTTCTCCACACTTGACATAGTTCTCATATTAAGTGGGGGCATGCTTTGGAAGCATATTCTCCACACTCATTTAATATTTGGTACTTATATCAATTTTTAGATTTAGTGGGGGCATGTCATATAGACATGGCTTCCACACATTCACAATTCATACATTCATTAGGGGCATGCTTTGGAAGCATGTTATCCACACCTATTTAATATTCAACATCTCTAGTTTATAATGGGGGCATGTTTTAGAAACATGTCCTCCACATTGGTACTTATATCAGTTTTTAGATTTATCCATATATACTAGGGACATGATTTAGAAGCATGTCCTCCACACTTAAAAAATTATATGAATTGGGTAGAGAACATAATTATATGGTTTATATTAATAGTTATGATAGAATTCTATACATTGGTACCACTGTTATACATAGTTTCAGCATGAGACATATCTAAGGTGCATATATTATGTAACATGTGCCTAATATTGTAAAATCTAAATTAGTTTCATATTCTAAAACCATCGCATATATTAATACCCTACATAATTTTACAAACTTTATCAAACCAAGATACTATAGTAGTTGGTTCATATTTTCTGGTATGGTTGAAGCGATCAAATCACTCAATCTTGCCAAATTTTTAGGTTGGATCTAATTATATCAACCAACCTCACTAGGTTATAAGTATAACTAGGTTGAAAATTTAAGGTAATCTCAAATTATAGGTGGTAACTCACTTTTGCTCCAAAGTTTGGGGCATCTCTCTCTCTCTCTCTCTCTCTCTCTCTCTCTCTCTCTCTCTCTCTCTCTCTCTCTCTCTCTCTCTCTCTCTTTCTCTCTCTCTCTCTCTCTCTCCCTTTAAATATTTATATATATTTATCCTAATCTTAGTTTCATATCTTTATAATGTTAATATTTTGTAAAATAACTTGCCAATAGGCAAGGCAGTTACATCGACACACAAGTGTACTCTTAAACCTTGTTCTTTCAAATTTCAATCTATTTCAAGCACTTTTAACCTAGATTATATGCATTGATTTTACACTATAAAATTCTCTTGGTTGTAAGTGAATCACTAGAAAAGTAATCAAATTAAACTCAAGCAAAGATAAGGTGTGTATAAACACCCAAATACTTATTCTTTTTCTTTAAACTAGAAAGTTCATTACTAGATTAAAGGGGGGGAAATGTAGGTGTTATTTTGTGATTATGTATCAACTCAATCTTGTACACTTGGAAAACTTAGACCTTGTTTGTTCCTCTTAGTTATACACATGCCTTGTTTCTACAAGCCTCACATCTACTCTATCTTATACCCTTTGGCCTATCTCTTAGTCTGACCTGTCTTATATTGATGACATCTACTCTCTTGCCTAGAATGTTTAAAATTTACTTATCTTACACCTTTACAAGTTTTGATCCTATACCTATTTTTATACTCCCTAGACAATGAATTCTGAGATTAAGAAAAACATCACTATTACTGTCTTGCCATGACACAAGTGTCCAATGCCTTATAGTAATATAATTGACAAATGAAATGTATCCCAATGGTCAGTCTAAGTGATAGGATTTGTATAAATACAATATCAACCCTCATTCATTCCTCACCTAGAAATCATACCAAAGAGACCAAGGCACTTATCAAAAGTAGTTTATCAAACATTTAATTGATCAAAGATTCTCTATTTCCATAATAGTCATAGGTAAAACACATCTACAAGTTTGAATTATTAAAGGAGCAGTCATAAGATCATATTTTCCAATTTACAATATAGGTAAATGTTGTTCTTGGTTTACACACATTACATGATTCACACATAAGCCAACACATAGGGGATAACTCCTCTTCTAGAGTATTGGCTATGTAGGTAGTGTCTTTTTATAGTGGGTCATTAGGGTTAGATTGACATTATATGCCCACTAACCTAATTTTACACAAGGTCATATTGAAGATGAAAATCTAGGGTTTTGTCATTTCACAGGGATCGATAATCTATGACCTAGATTTGAATGCACCAAAGTGAAGATGAAGTAAAAAATAAAATCATTTAACTATTTGAATTCTATTTCAAAAGATATTCCATATAAGAAACTAGTAGTAGAATCAAATAATAACATTGACACAACCATCTAGGGCTGATGTAACTATCTAAAGAGCTAGAGGCACCAGATCCAAAAGTTGACAATTGTTCCAAAATTGCCTTCTTACCTAATTTCATGCTATTATAGATCCATATCTACATTAGCATTAGAGCTAGTTTAGTACCTTTTTTAATGTCATTTTTATATCTAGAATAGTTTTAATTTTCATTAATAGTTTATCTCAATTTAGTAAATTTAGTATATAGTATATCCAAGTTTAGTATTTAATTGGCCTATTATAGATATGATAATCACCCTTGTGCCTTCTTATTTATATATTATTAACCCTATCTTCCCAAGAGGATCCACATCTAAATTAGGTTTAAACATGTTCCTACTATTGCTATTCCAAATAAACCACATAGTAAATAGATATGGGTTCCTCGAACCCCTATTCTTTCATTGGTACTTCACGACCTCATAGTCTTATTATACATACACCAAACATCATAGATACTACAATGATAAATATTTAACCTATACAATTTCCTTGCTAGTACCACCAATTTATTACACTAGGTTCCAAGTGGAGAAATACCTATGATCATCCTTTGGATGAGATCATAGGATGATCTTATCTCTTCAAAAATACAAAAAAAAAAACATCCAAAAATCTAAAAATCCAAAAACATTTTTCGGCACCTACATGTTATATTGGCTCCTTAGAATTTATGATGAGGGATAGCATATCATTTATTCCTAAATATACATATAGAGGCATACATAGATATATGATTCTATGCATTTATGGGTGTTGGGATTTCCCTCTACTCACATCACCAAGATTTTTGGGGCATCCATCTTTTATGATTGTGATACTTTTAGGTTATGTGATTATATGGTCACCTCATGTTATCATGATTTGGATTTTATGTAATTACACATGCATTATCCATGCTTATATCTTGCACATTGTACTTGATATGCTATGCACTTGACATTTTTTTATAACACATTTGATCCATGAGATATTATGATATGTTTATGATAGTTTCTTATGTTTTTCCTTAATACACTTCCTTAAGTGTTTTACCTTGTTATTATTCTGCTTATTTAAGAATTTGAATCTGATCTATTTTATGCATCCCATGTGCCTATGTTTAACTTTTTCAACATTTTAATATGGCATTTCTTGTGGTATGGACATTTAAATATGTATTTTCTTTATTTATGGACATTTGACAAAGTCATGTCCACTTGATTTTGTGACATTTGAACATGCCCCTTATTTGTGGTCTCCTAAGACCTTTGTTTGTTGACTTGATTTTGAGTACTCTTGTGTGTGTGCTTGTTTTGGAAAACTCCTTGTAATTTCACTTGAAAAAGATGAAGGATGAGGTCTAGTTTGGAATGTGGCCAAATCCCCTCATAAGAAAACCAAACTTTCTTCTTATTCTCTCATTCCTTGTTCCAAATTTTACACTTATACTCTTATTAGAAACATTATCGATAGATCTTGATTTCCCTCTTCAACTATTTTTAATTTCACATGTATTAGTTTTGTGTCAACTTCATTAATTTCTCATTATCATGGATGCATTATTAGTAGAGTCTGATGTCTATTTGTTAAGATGTGCATTGTCACTTGTGAATTATTTACTCCTATCTATCTAGATGCATTATCAGTTGAGTTCAACATCAATACCTATAACATGCACTAGTACTCACACACATCACTAGCACATATTTCTCTCACATTCATGGATGTATTTTTACCTAAGCCTAACATACATTCACTAGAGCATGATTTTTACTTGCAAACATAAGGGGTCATTGTTGATTATTTTACGAGGGGTTATTTTTATCCCTTTGGTGTATTTTTTCACTAGTTAATCTCACTTGTATGGTCTATTTTTAGCTTAGTATGAATCCCATCTCTAGAGCATGCACCATTGCTTACCTACTCCTTACACAAATTGCTCATTCTTGGATGCATTTTTAGCTGAGTCTTATGTCTTCACATTGAGCATGCATTAGCATTATGCAATGATTTCTAATTACACTTTATTGGTGCTTCTACTCTTAGTCATGTAGATTTCACTTGAGAGATACCAATGGATGAGGAGAGTTTATTCTAGACCAATGGTTCTTCTAGGAAAGACCAACTCTGCATCTTAACATGCATATATGGAACAATTGCTCATGAAAAAGAATCATACTCCGTTCATATATGGATATATTCTTACCCCTAAGGACTTAGGTCAGTACAATAAGTGGGATAAAACTTGTGATAAGGTTCATGGTCACTTACTATTACATGTTTCCATAGATCTTTGTTATCATATGGAGCATACATAGTGTCCCTACATTTTTTGGAGCATTCTTCAGTCTCTTTTTGGAGATCCTATTGATATTTATATCACTTTTCCTCCTCTTCTTATTGTCTATTTAAATATTTTTATACTCTCCCCTCCTAATTTTATTTCTTTTGATGACACGTTCCTAATGGATAGTGTTATTGCTCCTATCGAGCCACCATTATGAGATGAGATTCTACCAGACCTTAGTTGTCCTATTACATATTCGACATTCATTCCTATATAAGATTTTTCTCTTCCAAATCCATCATAGATTTTAATTTTAGAGGAATCTACTATTTTCAGTGAGAGTACACTTTTTGAGAGCATCGATGACTCGTCTCTACTTATGGGTCCACATTTTCCTTCTTTAGTTGATGATCCATGCTCCAAATTTCATATGGACATTCCTTCACCAAATTTTCTATGTCCTTCTTCTGACAAGTATACTTTAATGTCATTAACTTTTGTTCTTGTGCATATTATTACTAGACCTATGCCACATTTCAGCCTTAGACCATAGTCAAAGACCTTTATACTACTACCCTCATCTTCCATTGTCATATTCTTCCTTTGGCAAGGGAAGAAACATTTTTCTATGCATTTGGAAGTTCTATAATCTTTAGGTAGAGGATCCCGTTATCGACATTAGTCATCTTGTGAGTATAATTAGAGTGTGGACTACTTTAGCAAGGGGTATTTTTAGCCCTCTCTTATTTTTTCTCTTTTAAGGGGGAGTTTTTACTATAGGTTTTCTTATTTTCTCCAATTTATGAGATTTTTTTTATACTTGGGTGTCTCATCATGCCTTGTTTATAGGACCCAATATACCCAGATAATCTATGCTTAAGGATGGGTGTTAGTTTAGGATACTGATTTCCTAATATTTAACTTATTTAGTTACTTTTTATGTACATTGGGGAGGTTTATCCTACATGTATGAGGATGTTGATTATATGAATTCCACCTATTTTTGGGAAGTTAGTCCCACATGCATGGTATTATTGGGACTAACCTATATTCCACCTATATGTGTATCCCTTTTGTGAGATATTTATCTGATACAAACCAATGTAATCATTCTGGCTCAACTCAGGGTCATTCATTGCAAACAAAATTCTTATTGTGTGTTCATCCTACTGATGATCAAATAGTGGCCAATTTTGACACTAGATTCATGCTTAAATGTCACATTTATTAATTTTAATTTAGATACCAATTTCTAACCTATTAGGTTCTATATAACCAAATTAGGGTAAAAAACACACATGCATAATGAACAATAACTATGCCTTTTATTTATGATGATCATAATTATATTTTAAAATATAGTAAAAAAGATAGCCACTCAAAGAAAAATGAACCTCCTTTGATGTGGCCTTGTATATATCTCAATCAATGATAAATGTTATATCCTTGCTAATTTGAAACATTTGGTTTGCTACATATTGTATTATTATCTAGATATTGTTATAAATAATAATTTACTTTTTTTTTCCCGATTGAAAGTAAATTTAAAAAAGATTGTAATATATAGTGCCTAAGAGAATGTATTTCAAATTATTCATTGGCCAATCAACAAATGGAAATAAAGAGGATTTCTCTATAGTTAAATATTCTTTTTATAAGAACTTAAAATCATGGTGTGGGTAGATCATGAAAAATACAAGACCAAAAAAATCAAAGGTGCATGCAAGTAGTTGAAACTAAGATATCTACACTTGATTTATTATAATTAGGGTTTTTTTAATAATTAAAAAGTTCATAATAAGCATGCAGATGACTTTCATCATGAAACAAGGCACAATATGGAAGCATGCAACACTCTCTATTACGTTTTGGATAGTTTTTCCTCTTGTGGATGACCAAATTTATTTCTACACATTAAGCCATTTTTATAACCACACTACAAAAAATGTCACCCCATAACCTAGTTTCTTGTTCATAAGAAAAAAGGTTTTGCAAAAAGCCTCGTCCTCTAAAAATAATGTTCTAAGTTATGAATTCTATGCATTGTCTATATTATTTTAAGATCCAACTTGAACTAGATTGATAAAAATATATCTTGATCACCTCTATGCAAGTAGTTTTGTAAATACTAAATTATTCCATTCCAAGGTTTAAGATAATTATATTGATAATGTAATAAAACATAAAATGCATAAAAATAATAATCACTAGTGTGGGCACCAGGGCAATGTAAAGGTGTTTATGGTTTTTTTCTTGTAAGTATTTATGTCAAGAGCATTTAGGGAAACTCCACTAGATATGCATGTATGCTCAATGCCAGAATAGAAGAACAAATATCTCACATGATCAAAGTACCTATCACCACTGCGATCATTGAGAAAACTATGTTCTAAATAGAAGAGAAATAAAACAAAACCACAAAAAAAGGTAAAAATCAATGAAACTTGTGTGGTAAAAAATACATAAAAAAATAAAAAATAATATAATCAATAATTGGATCCTTATGAATCACGTAGAGAGGATCATGCCACCTAACATAGCCCTATTAACATGGATTAATGGAGTGATCACTACTTGCTCATTCATCACCATGGATTTTGTGACCCATGAGGGTTACTATGGTGACAAGTGTCACCATCTTGGAAGGTTTGGTTCTTTTTACAATCTTATTGGTAAGACCATTATGTGTAAATCATCACTCTGTCAAAATTTATCAAATCCCTTGTACATAAACCAAATGAACACTATGGCCATTCAAAAAACCATTATCTAAAAATGAGAGTAGAAAATAAACACAAAAAAATAAATTTATTTACAAAAAATATAAAAAAAAATTCTTGCTATTTACAAACACATATTTCTACACACATTTCACTTCAAAATAATAAATAATATAATTTTTTTTAAAAAAATCTATTTTTTTGCAAAAAGATAAAATATCACATAGCCAATCTTGCTTGGTATTTACCAACAAAAACTTGTACACACATTCCACTTCAAAACCCTAAACACCATAAAACTTAAGAAATTTATCTTTATTCCTAAATAAAAATAAGGTACATTATCACTCACCATGCTCTAGTGTAGTCCTGAAGTTTCCAACCCATAGCCAACTAAAAATTTCTATCACAAGTGTTTGAAATAATGTTCACAAATAGGAAAGATCCACATATATAAAAAAATATCCATTAAATGTCATTAAATACATATCAAGAGAACTCATGTGAAATCCCCCCAACATTTAACAAAAATAGTGGCCACACGAACACCAGTCCTCTATTATGATTTATTTGTATTTATATATGTATATATGTATATGTATGTATGTACATATATAAACACACACATAAATACACACACACACACACACACACACACACACACACACACACACACACACACACACACACACACACACACACACACACACACACACACACACACACACACACACACACACACACACACATACACACACACATATCTTGTGAAATTTTCTCATTGGTTGAAGATGAAAAATTATTTAGCTTGGGTGATTCTTATAGTACTTGATTTGGTGGGTACAATAAAAAGGCTTATGAAAAATTGATACAGTCTAAAAATGAAATTTATATATGAGCACAAGAGGAAAGATATTATTTATCTCAATAAACACAACCCCAAGGGATTTTGGAGAGAACTATGATAAAATTTAATATAAATAACAAAAATAAATATTATATATCTAGTTTTTATAGTATACAAAATTTCTCTATGAATGAGATTAGGATAAAGACATCTCCTTATCTACAAGGGACATTAATCAAGGTATAAAGAGGCTATCAAGGGGTAAGGTAAAAGAAATATATGGGCTGTAAGAATAATTTATAAAATGGGGTTTTAAAGTTCTCACATGATACATCTAAATCATATCTAATTATGTCATTCAAGAAGGCTTCTTAGTAGACAATAAGTGTCATTATTTCTCACTATAAAAATGGATATATCAATAACCCATCAAACTATCATACTATGATGACTAACCCTATTCTTGGAAAACTATTTAGGAGCATGATAAATCATAGAATTAGTAGATAAAAATAAAAATATAGGAAAGGAGAAAAAAATACATACATATTTTAGACCAAAGGACTCCACTATCAACCACTGCATCACTCTTCAACACTTGATTGAAAAAGTATGGGATCATTAAGGAGAAGAATTATTTTGTTTCATTATTTAATTAAAATAATAATTTGACATGGTTCTTAGAAGCAAACTCAGGTGTAGGATAGAGGAATTTGGAGTTTGAGATGAGATAGAGTGGTGATACATAGGCTTTATGATCAAGTCAGATCTAAAATCAGAATAGGAAAATGAATGTTAGAGTGATTTGGAAGTGACATTGGTGTCAAATAAGTTTGTTTTAATATATCCCACTTTGTTTTTCTATACATAGATAATCTAGAAGAGTAGATAAACAAAACTGGTTGAGAGGATGTCCACCTAGCTAGTTATATAGTAATGTTATTCCTATATTTGGATGATCTTATTTTAATTGTAAAAACAACACATAGTTTGAGATAAAACTAGAGGGACCTAGATATTTTTTATCAAGAGGTTGGGATGAAAGTGAATCCAAACAAAACCAAAATTCATGATCTTTTCATCATGGATAAAATAGAAGTAAATTAACTTCTTTTTTATAGGAAGTCCTTTGGACATGGTGGAAGAATACAAGTACCTAGATCTTGCTTTAAACAAAAATATTATTTGGGATAATTTCAAAACAAAATGAATACAAGGGGGTGGAATTATTTATAATTTATAAAAAATAAATTAAATAATTCATAACTATGGGATTGGAAAACTAAGAGGACCTTATTCAGATTGCTTGTCATGCTAGCGGTGCTCTATGAATGTGAAGTTTGCAGAACGAATGTGTCATAACTTAAATGGAGAAAAATATATATAATTCAAAAACATATAATAAATCTCCTCAAAATTAAAACATCAGCTCCATATGAGATTTTATTAGATAAAACATTAACTTACCTATTAGAGGCATCAATCATGACTCAAATGCTAATTTACTTAAGTAGAAAAAAATCTTGGATGCTCATAGGTTGCCTATAATGGTATTGGAGGAGGATTTAAGTATGAGTAATAATATGTTGATGAAACATAACAATTGGATGATAAAATGGGCCTTAATATGGAAGAGTGCCCAAACATTAATAAGGAAATAAAGGGGCACGTGAGAGAAAGAAATTAGGGTAGTCATTTGGGTGGAAGAAAGAATACTATGCCAAATAATTTAATCTCACATGTGATCATGATGAAAAGTACTACATAGAATAAAAAATCAAGTGGAAATTAAAATTATCGATGAATCAACAAAGAACTAACTTACATTATCTTATGTTTGAAATCAACAGGTGGAAAACACCTAAACAAGAATGGTAAAAGGGAATATGCCTATTTTTTAACATGGTAGTAGAGGATAAAAATTATACTACATCATGGAGTGCACAACTTATAGTGATCTCTAAATAAAATATGACAAGAACCTGAAAGTGGAAAATCTGACCACCTTGTTTGAAGAGGTGAGACCATATAAAATATCAATATTTTTTTTATTAAGATTCATGGTAAAATATCCAACATAGAAAAAGGAATGAAATTTTCACAAACCTAATGGTACAACCCTTGTTTCAATAAGTTATTCTCACATAGAACACACTAGTTATTGATTTTGGTCCTATGGAGTGCTTGGTGTCGTGGACATTATTAAAAAAATCATTCATTAATTTTAAATATTGAAGAATAATTTTTACAAAACACCATATTTCCTCTATGAACGTGTCAAAATATTAATACAAAAAAAAATTTCATAAAAATAAAATTATATTAAATGAGTAACCAACTAAAATTTGAAGAAAATGAGTTCTCATATAAAATATAATCAATAAAAAATAGATACAACCGATAGTTTAAGGCACTTCAAGACAATTAACTTAGTACACCATAAAAAATACTTGGGCCAAAATTTCCTTTGTTGACATACATCACATGTTCTTTGCCAGCATTATCAAGTCTTTTGTCACTATTTTCATGTACCTTATCAACAACATCCAAGACATCATCACCATTTTAGGCCTCTTGTCCACATTTCTAGTTCCTTTTGTGATAGCTGAAATTAAGAATCTAAAAAAAATAGTAAAATGAAATGCATATAAATCCTACTCTAAATCCAAACTAAACCTATGATAGAGATAACATAACAAAATAAATCTAAACATATAAATACTTAAAAAGCCATGTATAATACATCATCACCTTCTACATTGTGACTTTTGATTTGCTCTTGCTTATTAGAATGTGGGTGCTCAATTCATTCTCCAAACAAAGATAAACTGGAAAACATAGGGGCATATGATATTTATTTCTCAATAGATGCATAGGATAAATTTGATATCAATTCAATATATTTAAGGTTGATTAATAAAATGGAGTATGACACTTCCATTTAAAGGATTTTAGGTGAGAAGATGGATAATCAAGAATAAATAAGATTAATTTGATAATGATAATTATCAACTATTGGATTTGAGTCCTAATCTCAATGGATGATGACTAATTTCCATGTGTGTGAGAGAGGAGAGTTACTTTGTACTTGAATGACTCATCATGAGTGAGTCAAGATAGTTGAGTGACTCACCATGGTAGTTTAAATGTTTAATGATGACTCGTCAATTGGTTGAGGAAGTTAAGGAAGTGATGTTGGACCCCAATTTCTGAAATAAAATATTCAAGTATTTTGGTAACTTGGTGTAAAAGAGCAATGGAATGAGAATAATGTAGAGTAACACGGCATAGGAAAATAAAATGCAAAATATAATGACATTTGAGAGACAAAGATTGAATAATAATGCATAATACTTTGGCTAGGAATGGAAAGTTGTGAAAGACAGGGAAGTGAAGAATGAGTAGAAGACACAAGACTTAGAGTAACACAAGACTAGGAAATGAATGTAAGGAGAAAAGATGGTTACAAATCAATTTGTGATAGTAGTGAAGATTAATAAGAGCATAAATATAACACCGGCCCATGAAATAAGAGGAACATACACACAAGATCTAGCATAAAGAGCATTTATAGTGGGGTTAGGTCCAAGTAGATAGGAATTAATTGTAACGACTCTCCATGACTCATTTTTATTAATGGTCATTGGTTAGTCATCACATTTGTAAGATTGATGTAATCAAAGGTGAGGGGATTATTAGTGTATAAATACCCCTTAGTTTTATTTATAAAGTGTTATTGTCATGGTTGGAGTTAATAAATTCATTGTTGGATTCGTTGTTGAATGTTGTTAGATGTAATTGTAAAATGGTTATCAATATAGAAATTTAGAAATGGTGTAAGGAAGGAAGCATATTGTAATCTTATTCAATGAAAGCAATAAAATCCTTTGACTACAAATCATGATGTGTTGAACTCTGTAATGTTAACTTTGATTTTATGATAATAGTTATATGCATTGTATGAGTTTGACAAATGACTGACTCTAGAATAATGTTGGTAATAACAATGACTAAACATAGCAAATCAAGCATCTAAGTAAGATAGAGTTGTATAACCACCATCACATGATAGAATTGATAGGGAATGGTCTAGGATATTCGCCTCTAGTGAGCACTTGAGGTTACTCATCACATGATATACCATCACATATGCTTATTAGAAACTTATTTCCATTAGGCACGTAACTGATACTTAGCTATGGGAAGTTAAGGAAAAAGATCCAAAATTTTTGGTTTTGATGGTGGGACCCTTTCCATTTATTATCACGATGGTTGAAAGATGCTCAAGCAGATATATTTGGAAAATTTTGAGCGTTGGGTTAGTCCCATAAAGGAGAACTTTGTGATTAGTAAATTGAACCAAAAAAGTTTATGCACAGAAGGGAAGAGTAGTGCCTATATGATTTTATGTATGAAATGATATTTGTAAAATTATCCATTCAATTACATGCTTAGATTTTGACATATGTGCAAGACCGCTCAATAAATTATGGATGAAAGGCTCCTTGGTTAATAGAGAGAAAAACATCCTTAAAAAAGATGAAATATACTTGGACATATATCATGGATGTGTGGTGGAAAGGATAACTCAATAGATACATTTTATAATATGTTGTTTTTACATACTCTTATCTAGAGGAAGCATAGATCAAATTTTAGAGGGAACCACGTGAGAGGTATCTCAAACAATTTTATGTATATATTAAGAATCTTATGGTTTATTTTGGGCTTAAAAACTTCCCCATGGATGACTAAAATCTCTCTCACATGAGCAACATGAATAGTGGGGAAATAAAAGGGTATGCATTGGTATGGGATTGGTAATATAATATGGAAGTCAAACAACAAGAACTACAAAAGCATAAGTATGATGAAGCCAGGCAAAAGGCTATGATAAGTAGTGATCCTAGAGACAAATGGGAGGATATGAAAAGTGTAAATAAATTTGTAGGAGGGTAGAAAGTCATGGTGAGTGCATAGGTAAACATAAAAGGAGGACAAACATTGATTTCATAACCCAATCCAAATAGATCCAATTCCTTCACAATAATGTATGCTCATGCATTTGAGTTTGTTGGTATTCTTGTTAGAAATTGGGATACTAACAGTGCAAAATATGAAACCAAAACCATAGAGGAATCTCTAGAAATGCAAGATCAAGATAATAATTTACCGTTGATTTTTACCTTTCTATTACAATAATGACCTATGGCTCACCTTAGAATACCCCTGATAGATCGAATCTAACTAGTGAGCAAACTACAAAACCAAAACTAACAAATTAACCTCCCCTAATGCCCATCATATCTGGTGCACCTATTAGTGTAAGAGACATAGGAGGCATTAATTGTGTTGGATCTATTAAATATAGAGGATCAGGTAGTGGTGTAGGAGGCATTGGTGGACCACCACCTCAAGGTTTATGAGGAATTGGAGGAGTACTACAACAAGGTCCATTCCAACCACCTAGTGCACTTATAGTCTATTATGAGATGACACTTCACTTGCTTGAAAATGAGGTGTTGAAAATGTAGAAAAACATTCTCACAAATGCGAACTCATTTGTAAAGTATGAGGTATCACTTATTAGAGTAAAATAAAACTTAGTTTGCCACTAATTTATTGGATCACACACATAAATGGTACAACAAATTTGATTCTCAACAAGCAGTTATGAATTATTAGAGGTTATTTTTCTCTAAGGATTTGATATCCCTGAATTTGAGTAACAAAGTATTAATTCCTTAAAATATATCAAGCAAGAGCTTAGAGAGAATATGCACACATATGTTGCACATTTAAAAACATTTATTTCAAATTTATCATTTGAAATTAACCCCCACAACATGCTCAGTGGTTTTTGGGAGGTTTATTACTTTTGTTTCAATGAGCCTTAGCTCACAAAACTTTCATTGAACCACATGAGGGATTGGAAGCCGCCCTCCATGTCGAAGCCATGGGAAGTATAGATATAGGAATCAACCTAATTATGTAAGATCAGATCACTACGATGGATTCTCATGTTACATCCTGATTTTTTACTAAGCAAACTTACTTGGTTATTCATGGATATTTATAGTTAGCAATTTGATTTGGTTATTATTTCCCAAGCTATAAGTTATATGTTGTTAGGAGACAATAGAATATTTCTTAGATTACATGATTTAATTTTTATGAGTTAGTTGTAATGTATATTCTTTACATTTTAATCATGTTGGCTTATTATTTATCAGTATATGTCATGATGTTATGCGCTAACTACCTGCTTGTTGTGAGTTTGACACATGCGAGACTCATACCTCAGAGCATGATAGAGGGAGAGAATCATCGAAAAAGGTGACGTAGATGGAGTTGTTGGAGGATGATATAAGAACAGATAGAACCCTACACACATCACATTAAATAATACATACTAGATGTATAGTAGAATTATAAATGTTAAGTATGTTTTTGACATTTGGAATTATTTATGTATGATTAATTTAATGTAACAATGATGTGGAATTAATCTTATGTGTTTGTGTTATGTAAGTTTTTTATTAAATCATTATGATTGACTATTTGTATTAAATAGTTATTTCTTATTAAGTTAATTAGAAAATATAAAAATAAGAAACAAAAACAATTAATAAGAATAAAACAAAGTAAGTGGTTTAAATGAATAAAATAGAATAAAACAAAAGGAGAGAGAAACCTTTAAAAAAAAAAAAAAAGGATCAAGCTTTAAAGAAAGCACAAAGCTCATTAGGAAAGGGAGAAAAATAAAAAAAAGACAATACTCTTTAAAAAAAGAAAGAATGGAGAAAGTAGTGCAACATAGAGAAGGAGAAAGAAAAAACAATGAAGGATTGGAGAAGAGGAGAAGAAAGAGAAATCTGAGTGAATGAAGATTCGACAGAGCATACAATGATGACACTTTTAATATGTAGGTGATGCTATTTAAATTATGTGTGAATATCTATGTTTTCAATATTTACAAACAATGAACTAAATTTAGCGAGCTAAGAGAATATAGTCAATTAAATACAATATATGTATGTATGTATGTATAACACATGAAAAATAATATATACAGAAATGCGTTCATATTTACTTATTGGTATATTGGAATACTAGTACCTAAATGGAAGAATAGAATGGTGCAATGGTAAACTTAGAGAGAATTAATTTAGAGATTCATGAAATCACTGTTAATAAAATCACTGTTATTTAAGTAATTCGTTAATATTTAGAGATTTACAAAATTTAATAAACATAGCAAAGTCATTGATAGTAATTCAATTTTCTTTTGGGGATGTAATTCCTGACTTTGATATTGAAATCTACTCTATACCATGAGAATAGTTATCTAAGAACTGGGTATCTACCACCATAACCATAAGCTATCATATCTACCATTATGACATAGTAAATTGTAGAAAAAATCTATACAATAGAGAATAGTCATTGATCTACCATTGTTCAACGATCTACCATAAGTGATACACTATATCATTATGCTAAAAACAATATATATTTATTAAACAATGATACATGTTATAAATCCAGTGATACATGTTATAAATCCAGCTATACATGTTTTAATATAATGCAAATGAATATACATATGACTACATAATACTGGTAATACTCTGCGAATATACATAACCGTGTTATCATTTATTAGAATATCATAAACTATGTTTATATGAATATCATTGATTAAAATATATTAATGTTATGTTATCAAATAATTGGCATATGCTTGGTATACTTAATGAATTGGATTTGTTATAAGTATTATGTATATGGTTACAATGATATATCATTGAATCGATAATAAAGGATAATACATTTCAACGATATAATCATATAATATTCTAGCGATTTATAGCCACATTCAACTAGTATATCTATATACAATGATTTTACTGGGATTGAACATCGACTCATTTATGATTTATTTGCTATGTATGTAACATAATGAATAATCAAAATTATATCCCTGAAGGGAAAAGATAGCATGAATCCCTCATAAATCACATTGTGTGTAAAACTAGTTTTAAGAGGAATATCTAAAATAGTATATTCTTATGAGTTGTATATAAAAGTATAATGAATAAAATTATTAGAATATTAAAGCATTCAGTTAGGATTTCTGTATGATTTGATCAAAGAATGCTGAGAAATATGAACCATATAATATCAAATCATAATAATATACGCTGTATATGTATATGTATTAAAGAATTCCATTGGTTAGAATTATTAAATCATAATAAATAATATACAAAATTATATTCATTATAAATGGTTATAAATATATAATTCATAATTGGAATATGGTGATATAGATAACTATGCTTTATATAAAATATAATACAACTAATATAATAACATTTATGTCATACATTTATATTAATTAGAGTATAATTTTGAGTTATAAAGCAAATTTATATAAATCATTATTGATATACTCAATGTACATATGTTATTGATAATGTACAGATCTAAAAGTTACATGATGGAATATGGAACATTTATATATACATAGCTATATGTATAGCTCTAATGTATTTGTTTGTCTTTACATATGAACCATAGAACCAATAGTTAAGCCATGGTGATGTTATACCATGAGAGTTGTAGCCATATAGTGATATAGATTAGCTATAGATCTTGATCAAAGCTTGGTCGTAGATCAAGATTGGTGATATATAGCTATAGATCTTGGTATTGTGTATATTTCTATTTGAGTATGTCCACATTAACTGATTGATCAGTAAAAATATATTTTAATCTATATTAGACAAATTGATGAGTTATGAATATAAAAAATTAGTAGATTGAGATGTGATTACATATATTTTATATATCTTATGAACCATAATAATATGTTTCCATGTTTGAGAATGGATGTACATGGTTAGAGTGAGATGAATAATATTATATAGTTTATCAATAGGGATATCGTTAATATTTGTATAAACAATAATGATAATAAACAAGTCGATAGAGTTGAACTTATAGCAACATATATAAATGAAATACATAGATTGTTCTTGAGTAAAAACAGATAAAGGAACTTTACAAATGCCTTATATGGTGAATTTGAATTAGAGGTTATTTTTCTTTATTTTGAGAACTAACAATAAATAATGAGAGCAAAATATTGATATAGAAAGGTCTATTGACTGTAGTATCCACTTTATATCTTGATTATTCATGGATGTAATGATCGTGGAAATCTTATAAAGACCTTGATTAGAGTTATAAATGATTGTTAGTATATATACATATAATATTAAAAACTTATGTTTAATACATATTATGATTATATTAATATGTGTAAGTGTTTAGACATATATAACATATATTAGTGCATCACGGTGTGTGCCTATAAGTTATAGTAATATGTTGTTTAAAAATATGATATACTCGGTATAAACTATACTTGCTTGCTTATTATTTAGGATTACAAGACATTTTATTCTTGAAATTGTAAGACCGCTTATTCATAATTGAGTGGTTGTGTTCATGAACAATGAACTATGATAATATAAGTGTCATAGAGTGTATTATATTTGAAAACCACTTATAGGAATGAGAAAATTGTAGTCTAAATGTATACTATACCCGGGTGGTCTAAACTATAATTGTTATGTCTATATTCTTTCATATGTTTGACGGACTAAATGTATGCATTTTGGTTATTTCTATATTTAGCATGTTTTATGATAGCTAGTAGAATATATTATATTGTGTCTGCTTATGAAAAATAGAATATTTAACTTAATATATATTATACCCAATTGGTATAATCTTCACTTATTTTCTTATTAATTATGTGATAATTAATATTGTGGAGATTCATTCATACATTTGATGGACTAAATATATGCATTTTGATTATTCTTATGTTTAACATGTTTTGTGATTGCTATTATGAAGTAATTTGTATGAATCTATTGGTTATATGTGTATTAACCAAATTTGACATTGTTGGTACTGAGTAAGTAGTGAGATGGACTTCACTAATTTACTAGCATCACAATGCTAGATGAATGTAATCCGATCAAGTGGTGTGTATGAAATTGACTGATCTTAAATATTAATACTATTGAAAACTTTGGCTAAGGTAATGTTAGTTAGACATTATCATTTCATGTTTATGGTTTATATGTTTGTGCAATATCATGTTAAAATAAATTTATTTATGGTACACTGCATATTCTTAAAAATCATATAACACATGAAAACTAGTTTGTCTCTCTAGATTACCATAACATTACTATTTACTCATCCATGAAGAGAGGGCCATTCCTTGATGGGAGATTATGCAGGGGATCGATGGTCTATGTTTGGTGTGAAAAAATATTTAGATGATGCTCTCCCTCCCCACAATAGTACTTATTTGGAGATGACATTTGAGATTTCCATAGATACTGGAGTTCGAGGAACTCATGCTCTATGGAGCCTTGTATCTTATACATTGTATTATATTTGTTATTATTGAGACATTATCCTTAATGATTTGTAATTATCTAGCTATTTATACTTTGACAGTAGTGGTTGTATCATTGTACCATATGGGGCTAGACATTTTTAATTACCTTCTATATTTGGTTATGATGTGTTTCATAAGTTGATAGTGAGCAGTGACCATTAGAAGTCACATGCTTATTTTTAATTAACATACTTAGAGTGTTATATATGGATCACTAATTAAATTCTTGTGGTGAATTATAATGATAGAATACATTGATTAAAAAATAATTTATCACATTTTTCAAGTAAAAACTATTAGGGTTTTTATATTTCAATTGTATAAACATATGGCCAATAATGCTCATGACACCCACAGTGCCTTGTGGTGTGTTGACTATAAAGTAGAAGGCCATAAAATGAACAACTATCCATGAAGGAATGTCTGTGATGTATTGAAATAGTCCTAAAATATTTTCAATGAAGATAATGATGTAAATAATTTTCCCTTACTTTAGTGCACCATCCAAGATAAAGATTCACTATACTGTAAAATATGTGATGTATAAATATGCATGATACCAATGACTATTGGGTCATTAAAGAGATTCATGAAGTGTGCATGTGATGTATGTGCCAAACTTACATAGATAAAAACTATGAGGCTAGTGGAGGTTCACCTTTCATAGGTCAAGGGCATGGAAAAGGATGTGGAGGTGGTTGTCTTCCACTAAGGACATGTTACAAGTGAGGTTCCCCAGACCACTAATAACATGACTACATAGTTTATCCAACCTATGCCTTTTGTAAAAATGAACATCACTTGGAATAATGTCTTTATTTTTATGTTGCCATTACTAAAGAAAAAAATGAGAAGGGTACTAGAATGATACATGTTGCCAAAACCCATAATACTCAATGGAGACCATGTCATACGACTCCACCATCTAGACCCAAGGTCAATATCACTACTAAGAGTGGTGTTTATTCCCAACTAGTTTTAAATCCCCTTGTTGAAAAGTTTTAGTGTGAATAACCTCATGTGTAACACTATCATGATGTTCAATGATAGAAAGAATTGTTGCATGATATAATGGCCTTAGTCTAGGAATTACAAGGCAAAATTAATTTATTAAAGGATAAGGATGCTACAATATGGGCCAATATGCAATGAGATACAATACCCACAAACTCAAGGCATGATGAGTCCTAGGAGCTTTGAAAACTCTTCCTTAATGAAGACATAATTCCTCTCCTCAAGATTTGGCTACGATAGAAAATAAAAAAAACTTAGGAGGACCATCATTTGAACCATGCATGATAATAACATCACCGTATTCAACCAAACCCCAAATGTGATAAAGAGTTCTTTGTTAATGCATCCATTGATGGCTAAATGATCCAAGACATCCTGGTAGACATTGGCATGAAAGTTAATGTTCTAACCAAAGATGCCTAGAAAAATATGGGGAGGCCCACTTTTCAACCCTCTCCACATCTCTTATTCATGGTCAACAAGTCTCTAGCATTACTCATAATCATTCTTAAGTATGCCACTATTAATATCTTAGGTGTTGCATTCAAGGGGGATTTTTAGGTAACCAAGCTTGTTGAAGCTGATGACTTCTTTACTCTTTTGGGTCGATCCTGGTGCTATGCAAACAATGTTGACTTGAATTTTAAGAAGAGGTATGTTAACTTTGAGAATGACAGTTAGGGTGTAATCATACGTCTAAATAACAACCAAGGACACCTCTTTGTGGAACCCATTGATGTTGATGAGGATGTTAGTATAATTTATAACATTACTACTTAAGGATATGAAAATGTGGATCCTGCTCCTGATGGCATCTTATGATGGGAAGACACTCAGTCTATTTTTGACACTACCAATGTCACTTGCAACCACTAGGTTAAAGGCACATATGATATATCAATGAATGTCTATGGTGTTTTATAAATCCACCTAAGTTCCCCTCCAAATCTTTTTTAGCGACACAAAATTATTCACCTCATTGGTGGATGCTTGATGGATGGACCACCCTTATAATTGGGCTAGGTACCTAAGTTTCATGGATAGATGGAGCTCGAGTAATACTTACATTAGTTAGAGTCTTACTATGTTAATGAGGATGAAAGGTTATATGTGTTGGGTGAATATTTTGTCAATCAGTGTACTGATAAAAAAATAGGTCTGATCAACCACAACAGGAAGATTGGTTGGCCAAATGTGTAGGTTTACCACATCAAAAAGGGGACTAATCTCTCCTCTCATCAAGGGGAGGTTCCCTGTAGATATGCAAGAACTATATTTTTTGTTTATATATATATATATATATATATATATATATATATATATATATATATATATATATATATATATATATATATATATATATATATATATATATATATATATATATATATATATAAACAAAAAATATAGTTCTTGCATATCTACAGGGAACCTCCCCTTGATGAGAGGAGAGATTAGTCCCCTTTTTGATGTGGTTATATATATATATATATATATATATATATATATATATATATATATATATATAAACAAAAAATAAAACTCAAGGGTAGGATAAACCATCCATCTCTCTTTTTTCAGAGATGATGTGCATGAATCAAAGGAGAAATCCTGATGAAATGACATAAGACACTCCTCTTCTTTCAGAAGTGTTATTCAGTAGATAAAAGGAATCATTCTGGTGATGACAAGTAAATGTAACAGGGCACAACAACACAACAGGATGAAATGTAGCACAAAGTCTCCACCTCAACTACCAAAGAGTGAAATATGAAGAATAATGAGGGCACAAAGTTGTCCCAAGGTTCTTTACATAGAAACAAAAAATAAACACACACTGAAGGCAATTATGACAGCACAAAGTCTGAAAGTAACTGGCTTCAAGACACCTTCTTTGTCACCTCCACTAGCTCTGCTTGTTAAATTGTATAAACAAGAATACATTTAGGAAATAAACATAAGAATAATATCCTAGAATGATGCAAGCTATAACAGCACAAAGTCTGAAAGTAAATTGCTTTCTAATTTAAACAAATAAATATGATGAACAATCTGAGCTCAAAGTCTCAGTAATGCCTTTCAATTTGGACAGAGTTTTGTTTTTGGTAATCGAGAGAGATCTCCCTAAAACAATAAGAGAGATTCCAATATATAGCCCTAAAATAAAGACTTGGGAGTAGTAACACATCGTGTTGCATTAAATTCTATCAATAAGATATGCTGGAATCAGATGTATTTGCCCATTTACTTTTCTCAATGCATAGAAATGGGTCACACCATTGAATGTTTGTATCCTCCAATGTCCACCCAGCAATTTACTTTTAGAAACATATCTTATGCATGAATATTTCTAGTTCTTCTTCATCATTCCTCCTTTCTTGGCTATTGAATTAGGTCCTTGGTTCAATTTGATCCTCTATTCTTTGGTCGCTTTTCACTGGTTTTAACAATTGACACGTGGTAGGTTCCACTGTAAAATAGGTGATGACACTTGGCAGCATCCGTGGGACTCTGAGAGATGCTTATTTGAAAGAAGCTTAAAAACTTGTAAGAAACTCAAGATGTAGATACAGACACTTGTCATGCTTCATGGAGTTATAACGGGATATGTGGCATATTCTAGGTGTCTTTTGATAATCCTATGGAGGATGACACATGGTGGCTTTCGCTGAGTTTAGCCATTCACCTGAGACCCACCACAGTCCTTATTTAACAAAGAGACCAAAGGAAGAAACTATAGATGTCGACATGTGGCAGCTTCCACTGAGCTTTAGCTTTCCTTTTGAAACATTCTAGACTTATTTTAGATTCACGTGGATGATGCCATGTGGCATGTTCTGTTGCTTGAAATTGTGTCTCAACAGACGATACATGGCAATATCCACTAAACTTTGTAAGGGACATGTGGTGGCTTTTCATGCTTTTATTTCCTTGATGGGTTTTTTGTTTCGGGGGACTTTTCCTTCGGACAAAAAGTCCAAAGGATCTTTGCCTTGAACATTTTACCATGGGAAATTTTTTGAAGGAATTCCTTGTGTCTGTCTTTGCTCACTGCCCTCTGCAAGGGTACTTAGATTGGTTCAATGTCCTCCACAAGGGTACTTTTTCATTTGGCTTTGCCTTAGTCAATTTTCATTCATCTCAACAGGTGACACATGGTAGCATCCATTGTGAAACAAGTGAGGACACATGGTAGCTTTCGCTTAACTTATAGAGGTTTTGGAGGCCTTTTGAGTCTCTCATAGAAGATGACACATGGTGGCTTCCATTGAGATTTTAGAAACATAGTAGATACACTTGGGACTCATTTTATTTTCATGCGGATGTTGACGCTTGGCATGTTCCACTTATCTTACAAAGGACATGTGGCAACTTTCGTAGCTTTTAGAAACAAAGTAAAATGGGGCTCGACAGATGACACTTGGTAGCATCTGCTGGGCTCTGACGGGCTTTTGTTTTGGGATTTTCTTACCTTAGTCACTTTTGCCATAGAAATTCCCTCCACAAGGGCACTTGTCTCTTTGAATTTTGGGGCACTCCTTTGAACTTGCCTCTTGAACCAACTGATTGAACCAACTTTGGTTCAACGGTTCAACAATTCATTCCTTCATTTCTATTGACCGCTCGAACCAAGCTCTTTGAAACAAACCATGTTAAACCTACCACCATTAAACCTATTGAACCTTTGAACCTGTTGAACCTAAAGCGGTTAAACTTTGAACCTTGACAAAAATGCTTAATTATTTTTTATGACGTTGAACCTTTGAACCCATTGAACCCGTTAGTCCTTTGACTGAAAAAGCTTGAATAATTCCCAATTTTGAAAGTTTAGAACAATTTTTTGAAATGGGAAGAGATAATTTTTTTTTGTAGGACCAAAATAGCTTAAATGTTGTCCCAAAAATGAGTGACATTTTTCAAGTATAATAGCTGGCTCCAGTTAAGGAACTTCCATCAATTGTAAAAAGAATTGAAGGGAGTAGATACTAGAATCTCCAGTGTCTTCATGTGTACCATTGGGCTACGAAGTCATGTTACCCAAAAATGAAAGGTGTCAAAAATGAAAATAAACAAAACAAAATAGAACTAAAAACTATACAAGTATACATATGTATAGATGAAATGATATGGTACTTCAAAAATTGAAGTGTTTCAAATGCTGCCCACTGTGAAGCAGAGAAAAGAGTGTGCCATCTTGATACTTCAGTAGAAATCTATTTGCACTATTATGCTGATGAATAATAAATAGGCCTCTCCAAAGGGAGTTGAACTTTCCATGCATTCCCTTTGGTTCTCTTCTTTTGTCCCACAACAAGACTTGATCTCCAACTTAAAAATCACAATTTTTTGCCTTCTAGTTAAAGAGTTTCTTTACCAGACTTTGATGGGTATCAATTTGGTCCACCACCATAGTTCTCTGTTCATCCAGCTCAGTCAGGCACATGATCCTTTTATCAAGGGGGATTTCATATGTCTGATCTTTAATTGCCTTAGCCAATTTCAAGGCTGGCAATTCTAAGGTGATCGGTATCTCAACATTGATACCATAAAGAAGTTGGAAAGGAGACATACTAATTGTCATTTTTGGTGTGATTTTGTCTACCTATAGAGCATCAACCAATGCTTTATGCCATGTCCTTTGGTTATCATCTGCCAGCTTCTTGATGATGGTCACCAGGTTCTTATTGCTTGATTCAACTTGTCCATTTCCTTGTGGAAAGTAATTAGAAGAGTGGGAGAGTGTAATCCCATAATATAAATAGAATTATGTAATCTCTTGGGAAGTGAAACAAGCTGCATTATCAGTAAAAATCTTGGTTGGGACTCTAAACCTAGAAATGATATTTTCCTTGAGGAAATTGCACACTACTTCTGAAGTAGCATGCTTGGTTGGGATAGCTTCTACCCACTTGGTGAAATAATTAGGTGCTGTAAGGACATAATCATGTCCAACACTTGAAGATGGGTTTATAGCTCCAATGAAATCAATTCCCTATTATTGGAATGGTTCTTTTATGATCACTGGTTTGAGAGGTAGGGCAACTAACTTGCATCTTCCAATAAATTGCTGGCAGAGTTCACATTTTCTCACCCACTTATATGCATCTTAGAAAAGAGTTTGCTAGTAATACTTGGCTCGTTGAATCTTGTGGGAAGTTACAGGAGGAAAAAAATGTCCTCCACAAGCTAGATTGTGGAAGGATTTCAAAAGTTGGTTTTGCTGCTCTTTGCCTACATAGCGAAGGAATACTCCATCAAGGCTTCTCTTGTACAGGCCATTGTCCCAAAGGACAAAATTGGCAGCTTTCAACTTAATAGCCCTCCTTTCTTTGTAAGATAAGTGAGCAAGACATTCACCATAAGTAAGGAAATGAGAAATACCTGAAAACCACTCATTCGTGGTGGAGACAAAGAGAACTATCGATGTGTCTTCCACCTCTGCTTCTTCATGCTCTATTTCTTCTGGCTTATTATCAGCAATTAATTAGCGTAGGACTTTTCCTTGTACCAGCTTTGTTAGCTTGATGTCTAGATCAAACTCCTAGATCTTTGCAATCCAATTGCCTTTTTTTGTTTTGAAATCCTGCTGAGTTAATATAGATTTGACTGTAGTGTCAGGAACTAAGGCAGTAGTGTGTAAATTCAAGATATAGAAGTGGAAATGCTTGACTGTCTTCACCACTGCATAAGCATGCTTCTCCATATTTGAGTACTTCAGCTCATGAGCTTTGAGAGGGTAGCTCATGAAATAAATGGGAGATTCCATACCTTCTTTATCTTGTTGAACTAGAATTGCTGAAAGTGTGTGTTCAAAAGCATAACTGTATATGATGAACTCTTTGTTGTAGTCTAGACAAACTAGAGTTGGGGCATGGGTAATGACAGTCTTGATATCTTCAAATGTTGACTTGTCTTCTTTAGTCCAGTTGAAGGTGGTCTTCCCTTTCATCATGTTTATAATGTGTCGAGTCTTCTCAGCAAACTCAGGGATGAACCTTCATAAGAAATTCACCTTTCCAAAGAAAGAGTGAACAAAATTTTTACTTGTAGGTAAGGTAAGCTCTTAAACAGAATTGACTCTATATGAGTCAATATTTATGCCTTCTTTAGACACAATGTGTCTAAAAAGTTTCCCCTATGTTATTCCAAAAACAAACTTCTTGGGGTTCAAGGAAATGCCATTCTGGCAGTAGTGCTCTAGCACTTGTTGCAAGTGGTGTATATAATCAAAATGATGCTTTGAAATGATGGTCAAATCATCAAGGTATACCACAGTGAACTTACCCATATCATCCTTAAAATCAAGGTCCATTGCTCTCTAAAAGGTGGCGCCAACATTTATCAAACCAAAAGGCATCCTTCTATATGTAAATGTGCCCCAAGGTGTGGTGAGAGTAGTCTTGTGTTGGTATACTTCACTAAGTTTAACTTGATTATATCCTAAGAAGCCATATGGCATTGATAACATCTCTGATCTAGTCACTATCTGTAGCACTTGATCCATGATTGACAAAGGATAGTTATCCTTCAAGGATGACTGATTTAGATTCTTGAAATCCACACAAATGTGAATTTTGCCATTTTTCTTCCTTACAGGCACTATGTTTGCAATCCATGTGGAATGATGGATTGGGAAAATGATTCTAGCATTTAACATTTTTTGTATCTCAGACAGAATGGTACCTGATATCTTAAGATTGTACTGTCTAGATTTTTGCTTATAAGGCACTGAGTCAGCCTTGAGAGGAATGTCATGGCAGATTTTATCAAGCCTGAGAGACTTCAAGTCATCATAGGAGTATGCTAAGACATCCATCTATTGGTGGAGTAGAGCAGTGAACTTGAATCTCTCTTTAGGAGTGCAACATTTCCCAATATTCACCATTTTAGGATCTTCCCTGGTAGTTAGGTTTATTTGATCAAATCTCTGAGAGGATCTTGAATCTATTTGTTGCTATTTAACGAACCTATCATGCTTGTCAAATAGTTTCTCAAGGGAAACTAGGCCTTTGGAAATTTTATTCCCTTTGAGTTGTAAGAATTCTTCATTTACATCTGAACTTGATTCAGGGGTTGGTTCACACTTTTGAGGTTCACTCCCTTTAAAATGCAGTTATTCAAAGCTATCTTTTCATTCTAGAAAGGAAATGATTCGGTGATCATCATTGAATACTTGCCAATGATCAACATTGTCAGGAACACTTGGTCTAAAGACTAGCTCAATGGTGTACTTATTTCTTGTGAAGTCTGAGTGAGGAATTAAGAGAGTTGCTAAAATAACAAGTGCATCAGCTCAGTCATTAGATTCCTCGGGTATGGCAAAGATGTTGAAAGCATCAAAGCTTTTAATTTGGTTCCAGACTAAGCTGCAGTAGTGGCACAATCTTTCATTCTTGGTTTGGTATAGGTTTCTCACCTAACAAACCACTAGTTCAACATCTTCTTTGGCATGAAGGAGTTTGATGCCTTTGTCTCAAGCAGCCCTCAATCCAAGTAACATAGATTCATATTTAGCGGTGTTATTAGTGTTGCTGAATTTAAACTTATAAGATGAAGGAAAAATATTTCCTTGAGGAGATATCAACACAATCCTAGCTCCTGAACTGGTAGAGGAGCAGCTTCCATTGAATTCCAGAGTCCATACCTCATCAGACACTGATTTTATATTAAATTTTCCTTCATTAGAGAGGGAAGATCCTTCTCCATCTGTATTACAACTTACCAATTCTTTTGTTGTTCTGGCTAAACTAATTTCTATATTGACACTTTCAAGATCTTTATCAGATGCTTCATGAACTTCATCTATAGATAGAAAATAGTTACCCATGCCTAAAGACTCAAACACAATTTGAGCTTCAGGCGCTGATGTCTGAGTGACAATATATTTTGATTCCTTTTCAGGAAGTAGCCTCTACATGATGCCTTTTAACAGGGATTCTTGCTTCAAATAGGTCCATGCTCAATTCTCCACTAACATCTTTATAGAAATTTTGCCTTAGTAGAATGCCGTATGAGGTTGGAACATTAGCCACCAAAATTGTCATCTTGATTATTTTGTCTGGAAAGGATGCAAATGCGAATTGAGCATCTTTAATTTGTCCTAGTATAGGTACTTGTTTGTTCTCCATGGAGAAACATCTACCAAATGTTTTGGTCAGTGTGAGATCAAGAGATTCAGCTACTTTGGCAGGCATAACATTGTCTGAAGCTCTAGAATCAATGATGTAATTGCTCAGCTTGTGACCATTTATCAATAAAGAAACATAGAAAGGTTCTATTTACCCAGGGACAATTGGAGGAGTAATGATAAGATTTTTTGGGATGGGAATGTTCTTTGGGAAATTAGGAGTTCCCTTCTTAGCATCTTGTCATATAGGGATGGATTTATTCTTCACACTCTCAACTAATCTATCCAACTGCTCAGGATTGGATTGTAAATATTCAAACTCTGTCATTTGAATTTTGATTTTCTTGACATGATCAATTATGTCAAATGACTGAATTGGACTAGGAACAGAGGAAGGTAATTCAAATTTTTGGTTTATAAGGGGGAGAGGACTGATTTGCAAAATTGAAGTTAAAGGTGAAGGTGAAATTGATGTACTTACTTTCTTGGTGATCACTGGGTACTTTGGCTGGAAAGGTAGAGAGGTTCCATGTTTAACAATTGAAATTACTGGTTGAGGTTGCTATTCTATTTTCCCTTTATCAACTTGTTGGGTTGATTGGTTCTTAGAACTGGTAAACACTACATATGATCCATCAAAATCTTCTCTTTTACTTCTAGGTTCATATTAGTAGTTCAAGAAACCAATGTTGGAGTCACCATTTGATTATTCTTGGTTTTATACAAGGAGATTAGTGTCATTTTCTTGACTTAATTTAGGTTGGAAAGAGAAATCTGATTCTACTTCAAGATATCCCACTGTTGAATTGGCTTGGGGTGCTTCAATAGCAAGTTTCCCTTGTGGGGAAGGAAAATGATTTAGCTACCCTTGATTCCTGGTAGCATTGCCTTGGTATGATTGATTTGGAAATGTCCTCCTTGGCATATCTCTATATGAAAGAGCAGAAGAAATTCCTTGCGCCATTTGCTTTTTGAGAGCAAGCAACTCATTTTCCAACTTCTGCACCACTGGATCAATGGTGCCTGTAGATAGATACCTAGAAGATGATGAGGGTCTATTTCTATTAGGATCTCTCCTTATCTTCCCTACCAATATGAGATCATCTTCTACCTCAGTGGCTAAATCTTGAGCTATAGCAAGGTCTATTTGACCAGCGCATCTCAAAAGGAAACTCACTTTAGGTAACTGAGAATTAATGAAGAAACATTTGAGATTCTTAGCTGTAGGTCAAGTAATTACAAGAATCCTATTTCTTAGTTTGTCAAACTTGGATATGAAGTCCCTCATTGGTTCATGAGGCTCTTTCTTCATCTATATAAGTTGAGCTAGAAGGCATGTGCATCTTTTGCAAGCTTGAATCTAGCTTCAAACTTAGCTTTGAGGGTGTTCCAGTCAGTTACTGACCGAGCCTGTAGATGGTAAAACCAATCTGCAGTAGCACCTTGTAATGTTTCTACAAATAGCCTAACTTCCACATCCTAAAATTCCACTCTAATTACACCACAAGATATGTTGAAGGCTGTAATGTGTTCATTAGGGTGAACTTTCCCATCACCATAGAACTTAGGGAAATTCTTTCTTGAGCTGCATGGGAGCTCATGTAGAGGTGGAGTAAGATTGAGAGGACCAAAAGAATTACCCCAGGGGCCTTGAACTGCCATTGTATGACTATGAAAAAGAGGAATAATAAACCTCAGAGGGGTAATTATTGGCAAAGCTTTATTAACAATAGAAGTGAATGCTTCACTTGGTAATGGAGACTTGACTTTAGCAGGAGGAAAGCTCTTAGTTCATTGGAGATGAAATGGTGAAGGAGACAAATCAAAATTACTTTGTTGTACCAATTTGAATACATGGTCGACAATACCTTTAGCCCTTTGGCTTCGTGCATACCTTGAATTGCCAGGTTGTGAAACAAAAATGGAAAAGAATTGACCTTGCTTCAACTTAAAGCTTGAGGCTTTAAACTACGCGTTCTTTCCTAGTTGTTGTGGAGGTGGATGGTAAGGTTATAATGATAATGGGTAAGACACATAATGGAGTCACCAGAGTCTATAATGGATAAGGGTAGGGAATGCTTCAATCTGAAACATGAGGCTTCAAAATGCACATAACATCCCTAGTGGAGTCGTCAAAAACTGTTGGGTGAATATTTTGTCAATCAACGTACTGATAAACAAAATAGGTCTGATCAACCACAATAGAAAGATTGGTCAGCCACATGTGTAGGTTTACCACATCAAAAAGGGGACTAATCTCTCCTCTCATCAAGGGGAGGTTCCCTGTAGATATGCAACAACTATAATATATATATATATATATATATATATATATATATATATATATATATATATATATATATATATATATATAAACAAAAAATAACACTCAAGGGTAGGATAAGCCATCTATCTCTCTTTTCTCAGAGATCATGTGCATGAATCAAAGGAGAAATCTTGATGAAATGATATAAGACACTCCTCTTCTTTCAAAAGTGTAGTTCAACAGATAAAAAGAATCTTTTTGGTGATGGCAAGTAAATGTAATAGGGTGCAGTAACACAATAGGATGAAATGTAGCACAAAGTCTCCACCTCAACTGCCAAAGAGTGAAATACAAAGAACAATGAGGGCACAAAGTCATCCCAAGGTTCTTTACATAGAAATAGAAAATAAACATACACTGAAGGCAATTATGACAACACAAAGTCTGAAAGTAACTAGCTTTAGGACACCTTCTTTGTCACCTCCACTAGCTCTGCTTGTTAAATTATATAAACAAGAATACATTTAGGAAATAAACATAAGAATAATCTCCTATAATGATACAAGATATAACAACACAAACTATGAAAGTAACTTGATTTTTTATTCAAACAAAGAAATATGATGAACAATCTGAGCTAAAGTCTCTGTAATGCCTTTCAATTTGGACAAAGTTTTGTTTCTGGTAATCGAGAGAGATCTCCCTAAAACAATAAGAGAGAGTCCAATATATAGCCCTCAAAGAAAGACTTAGGAGAACTAACACATCATGTGGCATTAAATTTTGTCAAGAAGATATGCTGAAATTGGGTGTATTTGCCCATTTGCTTTTCTTAATGCAGAGAAATGGGTCACACCATTGAATGTTTGTATCCTCTAATGTCCACCAAGTGATCTGCTTCTAGAAACATATCTTATGCATGAATATTTCTAGTTATTCTTCATCATTCCTCCTTTCCTGGCTATTGAATCAGCTCCTTGGTTCAATTCGATCCTCTATTCTTTGGTCTCTTTCTACTAGTTTTAACAATTGACACGTGGCAGGTTTCGCTACAAAATAGGTGAGGACACTTGGTAGCATCCATGGGACTCTGAGAGATGCTTATTTGAAAGAAGCTTTGAAACCTGTAAGAAACTCAAGATGTAGATACCGACACTTATCGCACTCTACAAAGTTATAATGGGATACATGGCATATTCAGGGTGTCTTTTGAGAATCCTGTGGAGGATGACACGTGGTGGCTTCCACTGAGTTTAGCCATTCACCTGAGACCCACCACAATCCTTATTTAACAAAGAGACCAAAGGAAGAAACTATGGATTTCAACACATGGTGGCTTCCACCGAGCTTTAGCTTTCCTTTTGAAACATTCTAGACTCATTTTAGATTCATGTGGATGATGCCATGTGGCATGTTCTGTTGCTTGAAACTGTGTCTCGGTAGATGACTCATGGCAGTATCTACTGAACTTTGTAAGGGACATGTGGTGGCTTTTCAAGATTTTATTTCCTCGATAGGTTTTTTGTTTCAGAGGACTTTTCCTTTGGACAAAAAGTCTGAAGGATCTTTGCCTTGAACATTTTATCACAAGAACTTTTCTGAAGGAATTCCTTGTGTCCGTCTTTGCTCGTTGCCCTCTACAAGGGTACTCAGCTTGGTTCAATGTCCTCTGCAAGGGTAATTTTTCCTTTGGTTTTGCCTTAGTCAACTTTCATTGATCTCAATAGGTGACACGTGGTAGCATCTGTTGTGAAATAGGTGAGGACACATGGCAGCTTTCACTTAACTTATAGAGGCTTTGGAGGCCTTTTGAGTGTCCTGCAGAAGATGACACATAGTGGCTTCCATTGACCTTTTAGAAACACTGTAGATACACTTGGGACTCATTTTAGATTCATGTAGATGTTGACACGTGGCATGTTCTACTTATCTTACAAAGGACACGTGGCAACTTCTACATCTCTTAGAAATAAATTAAAATGGGGCTCGACAGATGACACTTGGCAACATCTGCTGGGCTCTAACAGGATTTTATTTTGGGATTTTATTACCTTAGTCACTTTTGCCATAGAAATTCCCTCTATAAGGGTACTTGTATCTTTAGCTTTTGGGGCACTCCTTTGAACTTGCCGCTTGAACCGACCTATTGAACCAACTTTGGTTCAACGGTTTAACAGTTCATTCCTTCATTTCTATTGACCACTCAAACCAAGCTCTTTGAAACAAGCCATGTTAAATGTATCATCGTTGAACCTATTGAACCTTTGAACCCATTGAACCTAAATTGGTTAAACTTTAAACCTTGACAAAAGTGCTTAATTATTTTTGATGACGTTGAACCTTTGAACCCATTGGACCCGTTAGTCCTTTGATTGAAAAAGCTTGAATAATTCCCAATTTTGAAAGTTTAGAACAATTTTTTGAAATGGGAAGAGATAATTTTGTCTTGCAGTACCAAAATAGCTTAAATGTTGTCCCAAAAATGAGTGACATTTTTTGGGTACAAAAATATACAACCACCTTTTTATTTCAAAAGACAATTGCTTGATGATGGTATAATCATCGATACCATTTGGATACATGGGAATAAGTACATGCATCCATTCATAATCACTTTCATTATGATGAACGTGTTTGCACCACCTTGAGTTATTGGTATTACTTCTTTAGAATAACATATAACACAATGTGAAAGCCTTTGGAGTGCTGACTAAACATTTTTGTCATAATTCTTATGGGTATATGCATTCTATGGTACCTTTTATACCTGGGCTAGGGTGTGGTATATTCACCAAGAAATGTGTAGAGATATGAATACCTGGTAGTGCATCAAACATGGTCTACTTGCCACCTTTGAATATTCTTCACCAAGGATGGATTTGAATTTGTCTCTAAAAGTGATCCATTAGGTAGTTATGGGTGATCAAACACCAACTAAATATCAAATATGACACATGCATGATGCAAATGAGTATAATTTTGATGTCTTATAAGAACCTAATACTCCTAACATGGCTTAATTAGAATATAAATTCCACTCTAAATATGACCATTAAGAACATATCTGAAAGATAAATGTTATAGCTTGGAATTTCACCCTGGTGAGAGAGTTATTTAGGCTCCCTCACTTCCATCTATAAGCATGGGGACAACCTCAGGATGTGGGTATCCTATGGTGAGGTTGAACCTCTAGGGTTTTTTATGAGGCTAGTTACTTAGGTGCTTCACTTTAGCTCTTGATCTCACACTAAAATTTACTGTCTGCTAAGGAAAAGGGGTAAGAGGATGACTAAAAAGAAAATATAAGCTAAGGGAGGTGATACACCAAAATAAGTGATCCACTTGGTCTAGGAAAAGAGCCAACTACTGATAACTCCAAATAAGACACATGTTATTTTGGTTTTGTCTCAAGGCCATAGGCATGTAACTTTTTCATAGAGGTTAGAGAGAAGCCTTATACTTTGAAGGATAACAAAATAGGTCTAAGGGAGACTCTATGAATTGGTAACACTTTAAAGGAGCTTGACACATAGACACTTCACGTAATCCTACACAAAATTAAGAGGACTAAAAGTAAGGTGTTGGAAGAAATCATAGGGGATGAATAATAATCATACATTCTATAAAATGGAACCAAATGTGCACACTTATTTTAACCAAAAACAAAAAAAAAGTCTTCCTTGTATTGCTTTAAAAGAGTATTTTACAAAGTGATTTTTGCAGAGTGATTCTATTGCCAATTTGGGGATCATTTGCTTGGCTCCAAGGCCTTTATATATATATATATATATATATATATATATATATATATATATATATATATATATATATATATATATATATAAAAGGGGGAAGAAAGAAGGGGAAGAGAGAAGAATTCATCGATGGTGGGAACTCTGATGTTGCAATTTCTTGTTCTCCCTAAATGCACCACTCAGGCTCACTCAACAATCCTCTTGATCCCCTCTCATCCTTTTAAATTTCTTTGGTGCATCTGAAAAGTCATGTTGTGAGAAGCTTAAATGTTTCTTCTTGGCATGATGAATTTAAGCATCGAATGATGATTTTGGGTAGTAAACCATGGCAGATGAGAGCCTTCATAACTTTTAGCTACCAGTCACTCAAACTCTCTTGTGTTTATTGAACATCCTTGTACCACTTGTCCTTTACTGATTGGCCCTTTCTACTCTAGTTATGTCACATGGTAGCCTTTCATTCATTGTATCATGATTCTAGTGTTGTTGGACCAAACTTAAGTTGAGCCCTTGGAAAATCTCAATTACTCTACATAAAGTAATTTAGGTTCTTTGGCCTCTCTAACTTCAAAATTTCCTAGATCCTTGAATTATAAATATTCTTAAGTAGAATACTTGAATAAACCCAATTTACTCTATGCAGAGTAATTTAGGTTCTCTAAGCCTACTTGCTTTGGGCTTGTCCATCTTGAAGTCTTCTCAATTTGATATTTCCCAAGCTTTAAGACTTTGGGATTTTCAAACTAGATTACTTTCAATGGCTAGTTGCTTATCCTAATTTTGACATCCATTGGCCTATCATTTCCTTTGGACACTTGGTCTCCAACTTCCTTCTCAACTTATTTATTTCAGGCAAATCTCTTGAAGGAATTTCTTTAGACAATTTGTCTGAAGGAATTCATTTGAAAATTTTATCCACATCTATCTTTAGAAACTACCCTTTGATCTTTTCACAATGGACTTTCCTAAAGGGTAAGAGACCCTTTGGGCTTTCTGCATGCTCCTTCAGACTATCGTGAATGATCCTCTTGAAGGGAAAGATACCCTTTGGGAATTTTGAAATTGTCCCTTTGAAGGGTAACATACCCTTCAAGAAAATTATAACTGTCCACTTGGAGAAGAAAAATCCCTTCAAAAAAATTGAAGTGTACCTTCAAAAAATTTGACTGGTCCCTTTTTCCCTAAAAAGTCCCTTTAGATTTTGAAATTACCCTTCATATTTTTTGAAAAAGACTGATCCCTTGAAAAACTTGAGAAGTACCATTTTTCAAAACCAAATCAGGTTTGTGAAGCCCATTTACTTATTTTGATCTTTTGACTGCTCACAACTTATGAAGTAATCAAGTAGTGCCCCTTGGAGAACCCAAAATACACTGTCTATGAGTAATTTAGGTTTGTAAACCCAAATTACTTCTACTTATAAAAAATTTAGAAGCTAAACACTATTGGAAACCTGATTTGCATTGTGCCTTTAGAAATCCAAAGTTGTCACTACTAAAAAACTTGAAGTCCTCCCAAATACTTACCATTTTTTTGCTTGAAAGCTCCCTTTTTCATACTTAGGCAAACTTTGATATGTGGGCCAAAAGTGGCCAATAGAAAAATAATAGGTTGTGTACCACATTGATGAGGGTATGGTTCTAATAAACCAGAGTCATCATTTACCCTCTTAAATCTACATACAAAGTGTGGGGTGTGTGATGTTAGAGATAAAATGCAGTCTAAGTAAAAATTGTATTATGTATCATTCCAAATGGTTTAACAAAACATTGGAATGAATGATGCACCTAAATTAGCCATGGTCAAGAATTATTGGTCCAATGTTGAGATAACTAATATATTTGAAATTTTGTATAAGTACCAGGATGTTTTACCACACAACTACATGAAAATGAAAGGTGTGCATCCATAGTTTGGCAAAATTCACATCAAGTTGGTTGAAGGTGCTTGACCGATGAGGAAATAACCATATCAGATGAATCCAAATTTACTCGCTTAGGTTAAAGAGGAAATTTATAACATGTTGTGCACTAGATTTATTACTCTCGTTTATGAATATGAATGAGTTATTCCCATGGTGATCAAGATCATGAAGGATGGTTGCATTCAGAGTTGTGTGTAGTATAAGCTACTAAATTTGGTATGTGTAACAAACCCTTTCCCAACATCTTTCACTAAGGAAATTTTGGAAGGTGTTTCTAGGGTTGAGATATATGCACTCATCAATGGATTTTTTGGCTATCACCAAGTCCAAATTGTTGAAGAAGACAAGGCAAAGACAACCTTTGAAAATGAATGGGGTTATTTTACATACAATTTTATGCCTTTTGGAATCAAGAATGTATCAGTCATGTTCTCATACATTGTGCTGGAGGCTTTCAAGAACTTCATCCACAACTTCATTAAGGTGTACTTGCATGACTGGACCACGTATGATTTAGTGTGTGATCACTATGATAATATATGCCTCATGTTTGAACATTGATGATAGATTCATATTTCCTTGAATCTAAATAAGTACATTTTTGTTACCCCATTTTCAATTTTATTATGACATATTATTTTTCAATAGGTACTTTTGGTGGATCTAGCTAAAATTATGGTCATTATCAACTCCCAATAATAACCACTTAGCACAAGGTTCATGCCTTCTTAGGTCACATAAGGTACCATAAGAATTTCATTCAAGGTTATGCTAATATATCCACCCTGATATAAGAAATACTCAATCATAATGACCTATTCTTATGGAGGAATCAATATCAACAAGCATTTGAGACCCTAAAAGAGAAATTGGTGACTGCACCCTTTCTCCAGTTCTTGAACTAGAACCAACCATTTCATGGACATATCAATGCTTCATGCAAGGTATTAAGTGTTATCCTAGCATAACCTAGTAAGGGAAACCTTGATCATCCTATTTATTTTGCAATCCAAAATCTCATATTAGCAGAACATAACTATTCCACAATCGGTAATGAGGCCTTGTCTATGGTTTATGTGCTTCGAAATATTTTCCAATACTTGTTGGCAACCCCATTTATCTTCTATATAGATCATGAATCACTCAAGTATTTGGTAAATAAGATAGTCTTGTACGGATGCATCTACTGATGGATTTTTCTTTTTTAGGAATTCTAGTTCTCTATAGTCATAAAAATAGACAAAGTTAACACTATAGAGTTCAACACATTATGATTTACAGTCAAAGGAATCTATTTATTTTTTATTTAAATTTTTAGGGTTGTGGAGTGTAATCCCTCAGTTATTAAAGGGTTTGAGTATGGTAAATTAGGGTATAAATACACAATAAATATAACCACTAATTTGTAATAGAATTGACCTAGTTTGACCTTTCTAAAAATAGCAATAAATGATGCAAATAAGTACTTAGATTGAAAGTGATTGAGATAGAAGATTTAGATGCTACAAATTGGGATAAAGGTTGATCTGAGTGTCACAAATAAGATCCAAGTATCAAAACCCTTCTTGGATAATAGTACCATAAATAGATAATAACACCAATGGTGTTAGTGTCCTCCTTTTGGTTGCAGTGTCCTATGTGTAGGTCTACTTTGAGATTTTGGGTGTAGCTATGTTGGAGTCTACCAAGCCTATTCCTATGTGCACAAGCTTTGATTCTTTGTAGGTGACCTATTTTGACTAATTTTATATGAAAACCCTAACTTACATGTTTTAAGGGCATCTAATTTGCACAAGTATCAAAGTGTGATGTTAGTTGGGTAGGTTGGACATCCTCAACACCCAACTATGATGAGAGTTGCCTACATACCAATAATATTAGGAGGGATCAAGCCTAATGTAGTTATCCCCACTTAAGTGCTAGTGCAAGTGTAAGTGAAGCTAGTATGAATGCCAGTTTAAGTGATTTTGAGTGGATATTGAGATTGAAAATATGAGTATTATAAGCTTGGGATGGATGTCAATGACTATATGTATAAGTAGGGTAGAATAGGGATTGATAACCTTGTTGTACATAACTTGTTCTAAGCTAGTTTTTATTATTTGCATCCGATTTCCATCTAGTTGATAAAGGGATAAATGCCATGTATATATACTATTTTGGTACTTTTACGGGTCTTAAAAGAGGTCTAGGATGAACCTAGGTGATTTTTATTTTGAAAACATATCCATTAGTGACTAAAGGTGGGAAAAATAAATAACACCCAAACTAGGACACTAGTGCCATTGGTGTTATTATCCAAATTATGACGCTAGTGTCCAGGTGGTTAAACCTGAGGCAGTAGGGGTCAAGATGCTAAAGTGAGGGTTTGGGATGGATTTAGGGATGTGTTTTGCATACATGAAGGCTGGATAAGTGTCTAAATAGGCCCTAAGATAGGTCTAGGGATAAACTAGGGATAGGTGGTCTCAAGTAACACTCTTAGCACTCAAGTGTCATTTTTAGATGATTACATTTTCCCCACTTTATTTTATAAATGCAACAAAGTGAAATGACTAGGATAAAGGAAAAATAAGCATACCTAGACATACCTAAGAGGTGAATCCCATGAATCTAGGTATGAGTGTGTGAAGCATGTTCCATTGCATGTTTTAAAAATGAAACATGCATAGATCAGTCCTTACCTAGGATATATCAAAATCAAAGACAAAAATAAGTAAAGAAATAAGAAAGAGGAAATAAATGAATGCACCTCACTGGGTACGTGAACTAATGTATAAAATTGGTGAAAACCTATGTGTGTGTATAACTAGTGATCAATCAGTAAATAAATTAGATTGAACTAAATGGTTTGTTCAATCCCCATGTGTAGGTGGCTCAAAAACTCAATCTAGTTTTGACTCCATCATTATCCACCCTTGATTGGTGGATCATGACTTGTGAATAGCTTGGATTGGATTGATGGTGTGTCCAACCTTCTTGTGTAGGTGGTTCAAGAACTCAAGTAGACTATGAATCCATTATTGCCTACCTATGTGTAGTAGATGTATCTAAAATTGAAATGGACTTAGGCCACTTAGAAAATCTAAAATGTAAAATGGATCTCGGCCAATCAAAAAATATTAGGTGGTTCTAGGCCATCAAGAATGCCAACCACTATAGATGGAGTAAGGAATCAACTTGGTGTGTAGCTTGGAACATAGTGTCTGGTGTGTACAACATGGATAATGACATGGGTTTTATCATTCCATCTAATTAATTGGTGCATAAGTAAACATATGAAAATAATGTGCCATACACATGCCCCTAAATCTATTATCTTAATATATAAATTCTATATTGAGTTGTAATAATCTATATCTAGGTATATGAAACCAAAACATGAATTACCATGACACACATGATGCCCCTAATCTAATCAAACTAGTATGAATTTGTGATAAACTAGGCAAGAACTGGTAATCTATAACTAAACCTATGAAAACCTAGACTGCACCTATTATGATTTATGGGAAAAGCTAGAATTTCTTAAAATTAAGGCTATTGGATTGTAGTGCCATATATTGGATAGTAGTACTGGTGGTGCCAGTGTCCCAATTTGGGCATTAATATTCAACTGTACTAATTTTTGTGTAATTGAAATTATTCTCTATATCATTATTTCCTATTATGTTTTATTAAAACTAATTTCTATATTTTATACATATGTGCTGAAAACTATACTCTGAGTGCATTCAAATAGCTTGATATCTATTACAAACCTCTGTGAATTCCCCCTCTTTTGAGGGGAGTTGTTGAACCTATGGAAGAATTGTACTTAAAAGAAAAATCTCTGAAAAATGTATGTTATTTGGAGCATATATGATATATATGTAATAAACCAATATAATGTGCATACATAATATCATAATGTAAGATAGTTTGAGCATAAATTTATAATGTATGATGTATGTTAGATCTAGCATTAATAAGGCTATCAAGATAAATATAACAATATATATGAACATCAAAATTGAGTAATAATTGAGTAGATACTGTATCTCCAAGAATGAATGGAACCACCAGTGTTTGGTAGGGTGCTAAAGCAAACCACTAAGAGGCTATAAATATTAGGGGTTCTATGGGCTACAGGCAGTCTATAGTGGCTATTCGATTTATCAACTTGCACTAAGATATAGATAGACTTAAAAACTAGGTTGGGGCTAGCCTGAATAGGCACACAAAGTGTGTCAATTACTCTAATGGGTCCAACCACAATAAAAAAAGTGGCTATAACTATAGTATCGGTTGCATAAATGATATGAAAGTAACAATACTGAATGAAATGAGATAACCAATGAAATGTAAATCTAGCAATTAAGGCACTTTGAGGCCAAATGAAATACATTTTGTGAAACAAAGATGTTTTAAAGTAAAGTTTAAAGATCATGCATCTATATTTGACCTATCCTTCCAATTCAATATTATTATTGTCTATTTATGTAATGTTCTAATTTTTAGCCAGAGAGAGAGAATATTTGAGAAAGTCGTATAGCATGTTTTGAACATGTATATCTCTACTATGTAATGAGGAAAGGTTCCAAAGAGAAAAATGGTATGAAACAAAGGAATATTTAAATCAATTAAATTATTATTTAAACATATACACATGTAATAAAATTTGGAAACTACTTTAAGCAATATAAAAAAACAACTATTTTACTAAAACAATTCAAACCCTAGCATATAAATGACACAAATAATGGAGTTTCAATTTTCATAGAAAATTAACCTCAGATCAAGATCAAACATGAAGTGAAAATTTTCTACCAACCAAGAATCCAAGCTAAGAATCAATGTAGGAGGAAGACCAAGCTATGTGCAAGCTGAAGTCCAAACTAAGAGCCAAGAGCAAAGGAGGAGGTGAAGTGAGAACTTGTAATGGTGTAAAAGCTCTAACCAAGTGCACAAATAAGGTACAATTCCAAATATATAAGATTGGGATCAAGCCACAAGGAATAAATAATAATTGAGAGCATCAATAGAGTCTCCAAGCAATAGTGTAGCAGCATATGGGATTCTCTATCCCCAATCAAGCTCAAGAGTACCAAGAATGAATCAAGATATATTCAAGAAGGCATGAAAGTCAAGAGAGGGAAGAATAATAAAGAGAGAGATGGAATGAGAAGAGAGAGAGGCTTAAATGAATGATAAAGAGACATATATCCCCACCCAAATCTACCAAATGACCTAAAAGTAGCCATTTTTGGTCATTTGGCTTCAAATTGGGGCTTTTTACAAATTTTTTCCTAGGATGCGGCCTAGGCCATGGATTTGATGAAGGAAAAATATGGCATAGGCCACAAGTTTCCTTCACACAATCCATGACCTAGGTTAAACTTTGACCAAGGTTGGTTAATAGGCTTCTGAGAGGCTCTAGGGGGTCTCCAAAAAGCCCTATCTTGCATGAAAATGGCCCAATGTGAACTAAGGATGTATGGGGAGTAGTAATATGATGTGGGAGAGGTCAAAAAAGGTGGTATATGTCTAAAATTAGGATGTATAGGGTTTTTAGTCTACACATGAGCTGATATATAATCATATGGAGGAGTAGGGTCATGGGAAGTACGATTACGTATACCCTTGAGGTACAAGCAATCGATGTTCAAATAAATAAGAAGTGAAATACCTAGAAGCCACACCAAAGAAAAGAAAATCAAGAACTATAAATATAAAAGGAAACATTACTTACACTTATCATATAAAGATGATAGTGGAAGAAGTTGACAATATGATCCACAAGTGAGAGTGTAAATGCTACGTAATCCAAAAAATCTAACTCTAGTTATAGATCTAGCTCTAACTCTAGCTCCTTTAAATAAGGGACATAAGTGAAATCAAATAGCATCATACTATCTATAATGACATTCACCAGGGCATCAGGTCTAATGTTTTCCCTATGAGGGATGTGGGTGAACTAGATGTCCTCAAAGAAAGAGAGTAAATCATGCATCACCTCAAAGAGGGGGAGAAACTCAGAGATAAGGATGGCCTAGAAACCAATGATTTGAGACACATCTAAGATTGAGTTAAAGAATAACTTCACATATCATGTGCCTAACTCATGGGTGTTAGTCAAGGTGCCAATGATTTTATGATACTCAATGGTATTATTTGTCTCACTAGTAATGAAGAAACTAGTCATAACAAGCTCATGGCCCCACTGATCATCGATAACCCAAGCCACACATATTGGTCTTGGGTTACCCTAACTTCCACCATTAGTGTGAATCACCACTGAGAGGTACATCATAATGGGGGTTGAGGATACAAGACTAACGACTATAGAAAGGTGATCTTAAAGTGAAGTAGTGTAAGTGAGTTGCATAAAGGAAATAAATAATGAAATCAAGCCATAATCATAATGGTTTACCAACATCGACCATGGTGATAGGTAACAAGGGAAAGTGGGGGGAAGTTCAGAGAATATGATGATGAAGTTCAAAGAAGGGAGGGAGAAAAATGAAGTAGATAAATATAAAACATAGTAAATTACTATTTTTTACTTGCTCTTACTCTTTTTTTGGCCAATTGACTAATCCATTTTTCTATTTGCTTGCTTGTGTAGACACACAAAGGAGTTAGCCTACCAAAGGAGGGATGACCTTCATAGGTGAGAGAGAGGCCATCACAGTTAGATGGGTTATGTGAGGTGACCAATCAGGAGAGAGTTCCTACATGGTGGGATAAAGAGGTTGATGTTCAACCAATGTTAGACCAAGATCACCTATGGAGTACAAGACTTTGGTAGCTAGTACATGTACCTTCACTACATTACTATAGAGACCAAGTGAATGCATTGGTGACTACATGGGTACCTAAGAGGCATGTGTCCCAGTAAGGGATTGACCTAGAGATCATCCTCAACATAGAGGATGTTTGTAAACTTTATGGGGTAGAGTTGATGGGTAGAGAGATGGAGCTACCATCAGTGCAGGATGTAGTGGCAACAAATATCTACTTGGTGGGACCCCACCCCTAGTGAAACAACAATGGAATGTAGATCACATAGTGATCACCAGGGGTACTTGTTGACAATTTTCAACCCATAGGTCAAATTATAACCTCTACTATTTGAAGCTCTCAAGGAAGAAGACTTCAAGTTTTTCTTCGAAGCTAATTGAAGAATTCATTCTTTCGAGAAAGTCTTTTCCAAAATCCTGAAGGGCAATTTGAAATAGTTCCTATATAAGAATTCGTTCAGAATTTTGTCTAAAGGAATTGCTCATTTTAAAAGGAGAAGTCAAAGATAGATTTCCTTCAGACTTTTTGTTTGAAGGAAATGACTGAAAGAAATAGAGGGACTTTTCAAAATGTCTAAAGGAATTCTTTTGGAAAAATTATCCGAAAGAATTCCTTTGAAAAGCTTACTCATTCTTTTGAGAAAGTCTTTTATAGAAGTTAAGAGGACACTTTGGAAAAATCCAAAGGGCATCTTCACAAAAAGGACAGTTTACAGGAATCTTGAAGGGCTTGTCACAAAGTTTGAAGGGCAGTTTCAAAAATCTGATAAGGCATTCTCTGAAAGCTGAAGGGCATGCGCCCTTTAGAAGAAGGTAATTTTGAAAGTTTGAGGGACACTTGTAATTTTTCTGAAGGGCAAATTCAATTTTTTTGAAGGGTAGAATCCCTTTGGGAAAGTTCACTTCCAAGATTTTCAAGGGATCATTTATTTTACCAAATGGTTCATTTCAATTTAAAGTTCACTTCCAAGATTTTCAAGGGATCATTTATTTTACCAAATGGTTCATTTCAATTTACTAAAGGGTAAGAGGACCTTAGTTAAAAAACCCAAAGGAAAGGCTCGGGAGAGGAAGAAACCAATGAAGTGGCTAAGACAAAGTCTGAAGGAATTCCTTTAGATAAATTATTTGAAAGAATTCCTTCAGAAGACTTAGATGTGGGGAATACATGCCAAAGAAAAGTCATGGGAAATAAGCCCAAAGGGAAATAAAGAGGTCAAAACTCTAAAAGGATTCCTTCTAAATTTTTGTCCAAAGGAAAAGGAAAGGAAACAAATAAGTTGCAAGAAATTGTCCAAAGAAATACAAGCTCAAAGGGCATTTTCAAGTTGCCAAAGGGTATTTTCAAAAAATAGGACCATTTTAGAAATCCAAAGGTCTTGTCAAAAATCTTGAAGGGTAGTTCCATACACCCAAAGGGTCACTTTGCAAAAGTGAAAGGGTCAATTTCATGGCAAAGTGACCTAAGCCAAATGCCCAAAGGATTTTTGAAGGATAAGTCAGACAAAGATCCTAATTAATACACCAAAGGGATCTAGCCCTTAGAATCTAGAGATTCAATACACTGATTAGGTCACCCACAACCTAGGATTGTTTCCATGTTTTAGCAGACTTTGAAGGCCTAAAACTACCTTCATAAGGGTACAAGTCTGATTGACAATAGTTTTTGGCATGCTCAGTGGGACCATAAATAAATCTTTACATATTTGAAGAAAGTTTGGAGCTAAGGAGAAGCATTTTCAGAAGAGAAGAATATCTATCTTCATCACAAGCTAAAGATTCTTCAAGTTGTAGAGTTCATAGCATCATTCAGGTAGCTCTTTCATGCCAAAGGTCACCACAAGGTCAGCAAGTAAAGGTATTCCTTTTGAATTTATATCTTATAAGAGATCAAGATTTAGGAGGGAAAAACCATATCCTCAAAAACAATATTTATCTCTTGGTTATCCTACTATTTTAATCACTACAACCCCTACTACCCAAATGGCCATAAAAAATTAGGGGTTTGCTCCATTCAATAGAGGCAACCCACTGAATTTAGCCTAGTTTGATGACATTTTGGTGTCTACCCTCAAGAGTATCCCATTATTCTATAATTTTATTGAAAATAATGTTATTATTAGATTACTTACTGCTTCCTTTAAAGGAAAAGCATTACAATGGTATAGAAATCTCCCACTAAACTCCATTTCTACCTGGGATGAATTGGGTGCAGCCTTAGTCAAGTAATTTGAGGATAAATCTGATCACTTATCTTTAGTTGAGCATTTGACCACCATAACAAGGGTTCCTCATGAGTTCATGTTTGATTTTAACCTCATATTCTAAAAGATATGGACCATAATACCTATGTTGATAAGGCCATCCCTTGAATATGCATTTTTGTACTATTTGAAAGCCCTTAATTCTAACATTAGTGTGATGATACAATCAATGGGTGGTACTACTTTGCCATATGCTTATGAGGTTGCAATAAGGGAAGAAAATAGTTTGATACAAGATGTTAAGCTTTCTCTAAGACCTCTAATGCCTATATTTATAGAAGTAAATTCCATACTAGCCCCTCAGATTACTCAAGTTCCATCCTTAGCTCCTACTCCACCACCTCCAGCTCAAATTTCAACCCCTACTAGTAAAGCTAGTAAGATAGGAGAGTTAAAAAGTTTTCTAAAATATTTTGGGAATGAAATAGTACAACTCAAGAGATAATAATATTAGTCTAATAGGCCCTATCAACAACACAATTAGAACACCTATCAGCCCTTCAAAGATCAAAGGCCTCCTTATCAGGGTTTTAGAGAGAATAAACCACCTTACTAGGCACAAGGAGCCATAACTCCAGCTAAGCCTTATGTTGCCCTTGATCTTAATGCTCCTTCCACTTCAAAGGCCAATTTTCCCACCCCACCTTAAAACAACATGATGTAAGATTCAGGTTGATATTCCTCAAATCTCAATGATGATTAAAACCAAGCCATGGTATCACCTAACATCACTATGCTCAAATGACACAAGAAGAGTTTTCCTTTCAAAGAGGTCAGTACCAAGATATAGGTTTGGAATCACAAGGAGAGACTCATCAAGTTCAAGGGTATATTGATGCCATTAATGTAAATTGGCAATTAAATGATCATGTTGCTTTTACTCAAGGTGTTGAAACTAAAAATTCAAGTTGTCAAGTTGCAGTTGTAACTAGAGATAAAAGAAGAGACATTAAAGAGGCTCAAGAGGTAAAAAATGCTTAAATTAATCCTAGGGTTATTTCTAAGAGTACAAAAGAGTAGCTTGTTATCCCTATAACATAGAAAAATCAGATTATAGAGGCTAGTAAAGTTTAATGAATACCTCTAGTTCATGAGCAGTAAGTGCTTCAAAAAGTACAACCAAAGGTTAGTGGGTCTCATTTCAGTATATTAGATTAGATGAAAAAGTATAACATTAGCATTATTATGTCATATTCTCTTTCCATTCCAAGACAAAAGGATAAGCTCATTCAATAGCTTTCAGCTCTCAAATTGTCTCCAAAACTAGTTGAGAAAGAAGGTGTTGTCTTGACTAATTTGAATCAAAAAACTAAGAAATAGGTAAAACAAGTAAATAAGATGGTAAAGGTGGACAAAACTAAGATAAAATCAAAGAAAACTCCTCTTTTTTACCTTTATTTGGTATTAGGTGATACTTTGGTTCATAATTATATGGTGGATAGTGGAGCTAATAGTAAAATCATGCCTAAATAGATTGCAGACAAGCTTGACCTTATTTATGATCCAAATACTAAAAGGGTATTACAATTGGATTGGTCACCAACAAAGATGGTAGTCATTATCAAAGATCTAAAATTGATATTACATGCTTTTCTTAATGTTACTATTCAGCAAGATGTTGTTGTGGTAGACTTGCCTCCTTACTTTGCTATGTGCCTTTCAAGGGACTTTACCTCAAATATTAGAGGATATTTGTCATCTAATTAGACTTATTTAATGTTCATAATCAAGTATGGTACCAAGGTAACTATTCATTTTGAACCTATTGCATGTTTCCATATGGAGCCATATATGCCAAGTGTTGTGAAAACTAACTGTATCATTTTAGATGATGTGCTAGAAAATAGTGAAATATAAAATGAATCACCTTTGGATGGAGTTATATATTTTTTATTTGATGAGTGGGATTCCAATTTGCATGATCATGATCTTTTTAATCTGATTGAATAAGAAGGACTTGGTGTGTATTGCCTTCATGAGAATGATGCACCAATTCTAGCCATGGTCAAAGAAGATGAGTCTAATGAAGGTTTGTGGAAATTATACTTTGATGGATCAAGGAATAAGCATGGAACTAGAGATATAATGATATTGGTTTCTCCAACAAAACAAAGGCATTTCTCTTCTATTAAATTTTAGTTTGGTTGTTCAAACAATGTTGCTGAGTATGAGGCACTGGTTCATGATTTGCAGTGGGATAGGAAGATGAAAGTCAATTCTTTTCAAGTCTCTGATGATAGTGAAATTGTAGTTCATAAATTAATAGGTTTGATTATATGTAAAAATTTGTTGCTTAAATATTAAAAGCATAGAATATGGGACATACTTGAAGATTTTCAAGCTTTTAACATTCAGGCAATACCAAAAGGTTAGAATATACATGCTGATAGGTTGGCTACCATTGGATTGCAATTTAGTATCCTAGCTGATATAAAAAGTGATAAAATTTAGTCACATATAAAGGTGGTTTTAAGGCCTTATATTCTAGATAATCATGAAAATTGTAAAGTGTTTGAAGATGACAATCAGATTGTGAGATTCTTATAAGAGGAGGCTGAATTTTATTCATGAAACCAATCAAAGTACCTACAGTAGTATGGTGATCGGATTGTATAACTAAAAAAAAATAAGTTGCCCAAGGGATTGGTCATACTTGAGAATATTTTCAATAGTGATGATGATCTAAGGAAAGAAAAGTCATCCTTGTCAACAAAAGAAGAACACTATGCCAATGTAGAAATTATAGCTGGTAATATTTTGAAGTTGGGTAAGGTATGCACTCCTTCACAAAAAGAATTTTTCATTGAGTTATGGAAAAATTTTATTGATATATTTTCATGGTAGTATAGTGATCTCAAGGGATTTGATCCAAGTTTGGTTCAACACACTATTGAGTTAGAGGTTGAAACTAAACTAGTGAGACAAAGACAAAGGCACATCAATCCGAAGTTTAAGCCTTTGATGAAAGTTGAGCTTCACAAGCTGATAGAGTCAACTATTATATTTCCAATCAAGCACTCAACTTGGGTAGAAAATCTTGTTCCCATATGGAAGAAAAATGGTGAGATTAGATTGTGCATTGACTTCCATGATTTGAACAAGGCTTAACTTAAAGATCACTATCCATTGCCATCAATGGAATAAATTTTACAACTAGTTGCAGGTTCATAGAGGTTTTCTTTGTTGGATAGATATAGTGGCTATAATCAAATTTTGGTCAAAGAAGAGGACCAATTTAAGACAAATTTCACAACCAAGTGGGGGATGTTTACATACAGAAAGATGCCATTCAATTTATCTAATGTTGGAGCAACCTTTTAGATAGCCATGGATATGACATTCTAAGGCCTTCTTAACAAGTTTATACTTGTTTATTTGGATGAAATAACAATGTTTTCAACTAATGTAGGTGATCACATGGTTCATCTCAAGAAAGTGTTCGAAAGGTGTAGGCAATTTGGGGTATCTCTAAATCCCAAAAAGTGTGTCTTCTCAGTTCATGAAGGTAAGCTTCTTGGACATGTTGTTTTGAAGCATGGTTTAAGCATAGATTCTAAAAGGGTAGAGTCCATTCTTGCACTTTCCTTGCCTAAGCACAAAAAGGTTATGCAAAGCTTCTTTGGAAAGATCAACTTCATAAGGAGGTATATTTTAAATTTTTCAATTTTAGCTAAGCCACTTACAACCATGCTAAAGAAGAATTAGAGCTTCAACTGGTCCAAAAGAGTAAAAGGTTTTGAAGATATTAGGAAGGCCATAGTTAGTGATCCTACACTTATAAATCCAGATTTCATAAAAGATTTTATTATGTATGCTTATGCTAACATGGACACCATTTCAGACATTATTATGCAAAAAAATCATGAGGATTTGGAACAACTAATATACTTATTTAGCTAAGGCTTGGAAGAGTATGAAACAAGGTATTATTTTGTTGAAATCATGTCCTTTTAGTTATAATATCTCTTAAGAATTTTAGACACTTGTTGTCTAATAATACGATACATCTAATGGTTTCCCATCCAAGCATCAAAGAGTTTCTCTTAAACAAGGATATAAATGAGAAGAGATTTGGTTGGATAACCAGGGTAATGGAGTATGATGTGGAAATTAAGGTCCCAAAGCTGATTAGAGGCAAAGGTCTTTGTGAGAACCTAGCTCAAGACTTGCAAGAGACTAATGATATTGTTTTGGTGTCAAGTGATGAAGATATTATAGTTGTTCATACCTCACCTTCTAGCTAGTTTTGCTACGCCCCTAACCTATCACATGTATGAGGATAGTATTAGCTGACTTGTGGATTAATTATCCCTCTTTGACATTATATTACATTTATCTATGCTTTCTTTAGATTATTAGGTCAGCCTATGGAGTAACCATGGCCTAGTTAGACTATATATAGGAGGTAGTGGGTAATCATTTATCATCATATTGTGAATTCTGCTCTTATTGAAGCTTGTGGAGGTTGCCCCGTCAAAGTGGCTTATCTATTATCATATATTTGGATATATTTCAGTCATATTTGGATATAATTCTAATGTTATACTTAATTCTTGAAGTAATTTCATTACAGGTTTCATGACTTGGTAATCTATCTCCAACATGGTATTTATCCCTCTCATCTAAGTGCTTCAAAAAGAAAAAAATTTAGGTTGCAGTCAATTCCATTTTTGTTTATTGATGGTGTGTTGTACAAGAAAGATATCAATGGCATGTTGCTAAGATGCATAAAACCAAGTCAAACTTAAATATTGGATGAATAATTCCATGATGGACATGGTGGAAGACATTTTTATACTAGAAATACAACCCTTAAGATCATGAGAGGTGGGTACTATTGGCCTAGTATATTTGGTGATAGCCATGCATGGGTTAGAAAGTGCAAACAGTGTGCTATGTTTATAGGAAAAGTGAAACTTGTAGCCTTACCTCTTCAACCAATTATGGTGGATCATCCCTTTATCTAATGGGGATTAGACTTTATTGGTCTCATAAATCCTCCTTCAATATTAGGACATAAATGGATTCTCACTGCTACAGATTACTTCACACGTTAGATAGAAGTAGTAGCATTGAAAGAAGCAAATGAAACTAATGTTTTAGATTTATATGAAGGTTTTCTTACTAGATTTGGAGTTCCTTCAACTATTATTTCTGATAATGCAATAGATTTTATGGGATTTAGGATCAGTCAATGGGTTGTCCAACATGGAATTTACCTTAGCACTTTATCAAACTATTATCCACAAGGTAATGGCCTTGTTGAATCTACGAATAAGAACTTATTGAGGATCATAAGAAGGACTATTGAAGACAATAAAAGGTCATGAAATCTCAATTTAAATTCATCTCTATGGGCTGATAGGATCACCTACAAAATATCAATAGCCAACTCTCCATACAAGCTAGTATATGTTAAGGAAGCAAGGTTACCTATTTCTCTTAAATTTATTGCTTTAGAACTAATACATCAGATTGAGTTGTTGGAGAATGAGCCTATGGAAATCAGGTATGCTAAGCATATGGGTTTGGAAGAGATAAGAAATCAATCCATGCTATCCATGGAGATTCATCAAGCACACGTGAAAAGAGATTTTGACAAAGGAACTTCTTCACAAAGTTTCAAGGAAAGATATTTGGTCCTCAAGTAGGATGAGGATAGTGATAAACCAGGAAGGCACACAAAGTTTGATTCCCATTGGAGTGGCCCATACACAATCTCCAACTACAATTCCCACAATTCCTTCCAAATTGTAAAGGGGGATGGTCAAGAGCTTCCAATCCTAGTCAATGGGATACATCTAAAACATTGCTATTGAAGAGCAAAGCTCCTTGTACATAGTTAGTTTGTTTGATTTCCTCCAAGTGTTGTTCAAGCACAGTAGTTTTGTTTTATTTTGTTTTGAATAAGTGCTTGTTTGCACATTTTATTTTTTTTAGTTTTCTTATTTTTGTATGTTTCCCTTCTTATTTTGAAGAATGGAGGTTGCCTTTTTCAAATTAGAGGTTGTACTTATAGTCATGGACTAGATTTGCCATTTTTTAATGAGTTAAATATCATTTTTATGGTATGAGTTTTCAAGCATAGAAAGCATGCTTCCCAATTGAGTCACCAAGATGTTGACAATTTTGACCTCACAGGTCAAATTGTAACCTCAACCATTTGAAGCTCTCAAGGAAGAAGACTTCAAGTTTTTCTTACAAGCTGATTGAAGAATTCAATATTTTGGGAAAGTCTTTTCCAAAATCATAAAGGGAACTTTGAAATAGTTCCTATACAAGAATTCCTTTGGATTTTTGTCTGAAGGAATTGTCTATTTTAAAATTAGTTGTTGAAGATAGATTAGTTTCATTGTATTTTATTTTGAATAAGTGCTTGTTTACACATTTGCTTTTGTTTAGTTTTCTTATTTTCATGTGTTTCCCTTCTTATTTTGATGGATGAAGGTTTCCTTTTTCAAATTAGAGGTTGTACTTATAGCCATGGACCAAATTTACCATTGTTTTATGAGTTTAATATCATTTTTATGGTTTAAGTTTTCAAGCATAACAAGCATGCTTCCCAGTTGAGTCACCAAGATGTTGACAATTTTGACCCTACAGGTCAAATTGTAACCTCTACCATTTGAAGCTCTCAAGGAAGAAGACTTTAGGTTTTTCTTACAAGCTGATTGAAGAATTCATTCTTTTGGGAAAGTCTTTTCCAAAATCTTGAAGGGAAATTTGAAATAGTTCCTATACAATAATTCCTTCAGACTTTTGTCTGAAGGAATTTTCCATTTTAAAAGTAGAAGTTGAAGATAGATCAGTTTCATTTTATTTTTTTCTAAATAAGTTCTTGTTTGCACATTTGCTTTCGTTTAGTTTTCTTATTTTTGTGTGTTTCCCTTCTTATTCTAAAGGATGAAGGTTGCCTTTTTCAAATTAGAAGTTGTACTTACAGTCATGGAATAGATTTACCATTGTTTTATGAGTTTAATATCATTTTTATGGTTTGAGTTTTCAAGCATAGCAAGCATGCTTCCCAATTGAGTCACCAAGATGTTGACAATTTTGACCCCACAGGTCAAATTGTAACCTCTACCATTCAAAGCTCTTAAGGAAGAAGACTTTATGTTTTTATTACAAGCTAACTGAATATTTCATTCTTTCAGGAAAGTCTTTTCCAAAATCCTGAAGGGAAATTTGAAATAGTTCCCATACATGATTTCCTTTGGACTTTTGTCTGAAGGAATTGTCCATTTTAAAAGTAGAAGACAAAGATAGATTTCCTTCAAACTTTTTATTTGAAGGAAATGACCAAAAGAAATAGGGGGAATTTTAGAAGAGTCTAAAGGAATTCCTTTGGATAAATTATCTGAAAGAATTCCTCCAGAAAACTTATTCTTTCAGGAAAGTCTTTTATAGAAGTTGAGGGGAGACTTTACAGAAATCTAAAGGGCATCTTCACAAGAAGGACCATTTACAAGAATCCTGAAGGGATTGTCACAAAGTCTGAAGGGAAGTTTCAAAAATTCGATAAGGCATTCTCTAAAATCTGAAGGGTATGTGCCCTTTAGAAGAAGGCAATTTTGAAAGTATGAGGGATACTTGTAATTTCTCTAAAGGGCAATTTTAGTTTTTTCATAGGGTAGAATCCCTTCAAGAAATTTCACTTCCAATATTTTCAAGGGATCATTTATTTCACTGAATGGTTCAATTCAATTTGCTAAAGGGTCAAAAGACCTTAGTTTAAAAAGCCAAAGGAAAGGCTTAAGAGAGGAAGAAACCAACAAAGTGGCTAAGACAAAGTCTGAAGGAATTCCTTTGGACAAATTATTTGAAAGAATTCCTTTGAAATACTTAGCCATGGGGAATACATGCTGAAGAAAAGCTGTGGGCAATAATCTTGAAGGGAAAAAAAGAGCCCAAAACTTTAAAAGGATTCCTTCAGACTTTTTGTCCAAAGGAAAAGGAAAGGAAACAAATGAGCTGTAAGAAATTGTCCAAAGAAATACAAGCCTGAAGGGAATTTTCAAGTTGCTGAAGGGTATTTTCAAAAAAGAGGACCATTGCAAAAATATGAAGGGCTTGTCAAAAATCCTAAAGGGGAATTCCATAAACATTAAGGGTCACTTTGAAAAATCTAGAGGGTCAATTTCATGGTAAAGTGCCCTAAGCCAAATGCCTAAAGGATTTATGAAGGATAAGTCAAAGACAAAGATCCTAATCTATACACCAAAGGGAGTTAGCCCTTAGAATCTAGAGATTCAATCCACTAATTAGGTCACCCACAACCTAGGATTGTTTTCATGTTTTATTAGACTTTGAAGGCCTAATACCTTCACAAGGGTGCAAGTTTGATTGACAATAGTACCCACTCTCTAAACACTGATAGTAGGGACCATGGTTAGGAGGCTCTACACTGATCAGAGTATATGATGACTATCATGGATAAGAGTTGTCTAATGAGTTGAGGAAGGATAGAGGTTTGCCTAAGACTAGCACATTTGAGGAGGATTATACCAATAGCTAGATCACATCTGATGCACAAGGTCAGGCAGATTGACATAACCTCATTTACTCATATCTTGGGCCTAAAAAGGGATCCCACTATAATGGTTGAGGATTCCATATGAAAATTAGGCATACCCTACACTAGAGGATGGCATAACACTAACTTCATGGTTCATAGAGAGGGTAGGGCCTATATGAACCACCTTGGTTCTAGATGTATTGTCAAGTTACATCATAGATACCTACAAGTCTATAACATGGTTAGAGGATGTTGGGGTAGAGCCCTAATTAGGATGGGAGGATATCTGAGGTCCACAAAGAACATACCATCATTTAGGGAGGTAGGATCTATAAGGGACATGGTCAAAACCCAGGCCAACTGGGGTTAAGCCTAATAGACAATCGAGGTAGAGGGAGGAGGGAAATGGTAGAAAGAGGCCACCACAATGAAGACCACCACCATAAGGAGAATCACAACCAGTAGGAGGGACATAGAGGACATAAAAACTACCATGTAAGACAAGTGTATTTTCCAAATATCACTCTATTTTTATACTCATCCTTAGAAGAGCAGATATGTGACTAACATATATGCTCTGTGTGTGTGTGTGTGCAAGAGACCAACCTAATTAGACTTGACCCCATGTGGACCTAATAATGAGGGAGTTATTCCCTAATGTATCAATGACACCACTAATAGAGTAAGTACCACATCTATCAGTGGGGTCAGATCCACATAATTGATTCTACCATGCAGGTGCACAAGCCTCACTTGAGATGATGAGGGCATAACACATGATTACATAGCTAGAGGTCAAGTTATCATGGCATAAGGAATCAATAGAAAACCATAAGGTGGATGAAGTGGATACTAAAGTGAGACAAGCAAGAATAGAGGCTGAGATTGATTGGCTATAAGGTGAGCTAGTTCGAGAATAGACTAGAGGAGCTAAGGAACACTAGAGTAAGGGTAGACTAGTTGGTTACACTGGAGGAAACCATAACTTGACTAGTCAAGAGGAAGCAATCAAGATTTCCACTTGGAGTATGAATATCATAGATACCACCCAATCCTAGGTTGATTGGGTATGCATATGTAGCCACACACATGGAAGATTTAGGTAATATGAGCCCATGTGATGTACCTAGAGAAAAACATGTATTTTTTGTGATATAGATTTTCTCATTATTTGCATATGTGTGTATATGATTTTGTGTGTGATGTGTATGCTTAATTTGATATAGACTACTAGATACATGTGATTAGATATTAGGAACTACTAAAAAAGAACCCAAATACACACACATATTCTAATGGCATGGAGGTTAGTGGTGATAAAAGAGAGGAAAGGTTTGCCTTACCACCATAGGTGACTTTCTTAAAAGGCCATATAGGCCCTAGACATGAAATGTATTGAGGCAAAAACCATTGATCAGGTGTTGTAGGGGATCATCTTTGAGAGTTGAGAGATGAAAAATACCATTTTTAAAGAGGTAGTGATGATAAACGGGCCAAACCACTTGTGCATGAGTTTTCCCTTCTTATGGTGCTCCTTATAAAAAATAAGGACTGTATCAACCACCTTAAATTGATGAGGGTAGACCAAATTCTTGAATTGATGGCACTGGTAAGCACAATTGTACTCAATATTGGTCAGGCATCACTCATCTAAGTGCTCAAGCTCAGTGAGGTGAGTGGTGCATTCTTATTCATCAAAAAGAGAACTATTGACCAATTTTTGGTCCTATAAGCCAAAATTGGGCACCCCCTCCTTTTTCTTTGCAAAATTCATCCAATCCATGTTTTGGCTAGATCATCCCTCTTCTGCCTTGTGCAAAATGTTCTCTATCAGACCTTTCCTATGAAAAAGCCAAGTGTTTTCCTCATTTGCTTAGCCAAGTGCATTTTGGGTTGTCAAGAGCAGTTAATTCACCTACAATAGTGCATTTTGGGTTTTAAAAGCCACTTTACTTGTGAAATTTTCATAAGCTAAGTCAATCACAAAAATTGATTTGGTCCTTATGATGTAATTCAGACTTTGCAAACATCTTTATTTATAAAGGTTTATAAGTAAAGACACTTTCAAAACCTGATTTGGTCATGGCAGACTAAATCAGGTTTTCCAAGTGTCTTTACTTATTTGTTTTATGAGTTGAAGTTGATGAAAAACTCAAAGTAAGAGCTCATGAGAAGTCCAAAATGGTCTATCTAGTGTAATTCAAGTTTTTACAGGTGTATTACTTGTCAGCATTTATAAGTAAAAGTAAGTGAAGGACCTGATTTGGTCTATGTAGCTCACCAAAGGCACAGATTTTCTTCAGAGGGCACATAAGAAAAGAAAGTGGACTTTTCACTTTTTTCAAGGGTCATTTGCAAAAGTTCCAAAGGGTATGTAACATTGCAGAGGGCACTCATGTAGGAAAAAGGACCCTTACATTTTCCCTGAAGGGCAATTCTGGGAGCTAATGGCCTTTGTGAGGGGCACTCAAGTGACGGAGTGGACCTTCTTCAAAATCCCAAAGAGTATCTTTAGAGATTAGATGCCCCTTGCAGAGGGTACTAGGAAGAAGCAAGGGATGAAGACAAAAATCCGAAGGGCACTTGCCCTTCAAGAAAAGCCAATACCAAGAGAGAATTTATTTTGGACAAAATATCTGAAGGAATTTCTTCAGACATTTTATCTAAAGGAAAGAGACATCGAAGCTCAAAGGTGTAAGAAAGACACATGGAAAATTTCCTTTGGATGAAATTCTGAAGGAATTCCTTCAAACTTTTTATCTAAAGGCAATCACCCAAATAAAAGCCCAAAGGCCGACAAAGCATAGTGAAAAGGGCAAGTAACCAAAAGGAAATCCTTTGGACATTTTGTCCAAAGGACTAAAGGAAAAGACCCATAAAGAGCACACAAAGAAAAGGCCAAGGCAAAGGAGAAGTCGAAGGAAAGAGACAAAACATTAGAAAAGACAAAGCAAAAAAGATAAAATAAGGAACATTTCCAACTATTGACAAAGATAAAAGATAGAATCAATGACCACTCAGACCAAGACAAGTGGCATAGACAACTCAGTAGAAGGAGTTAATACATTTAGGTAGAATATATCTATTGAAAACCAATAAATAGATTGGTTTTAAAACTATAGAGGGAGCATCCCATGTTTTCATGCTTCGCCATTAATGTACAGCCAGTTGCACCTAACATTGAAGAGAGCATGGTTTAACCACAACAACTTGGGGATGGCTTTGTCAATTTCTAGGAGTATCCGATGCTTTTGTAGGCCCAAAATAACAAGGGTGGTGAATTAGACATCTACAACATGGCTCTCCCATACGCAGTTTGAAGAATATGATAGCAACATGGTCTTTTGGTCTCTACATAAGTGTTTAACTCAGCATGGGTTTCCATTCCTTGATTTGTCAGCTATCTTATTTTTAGTTCTCTATATATTTGTAACTTCTCATTTTAAAAAAATCTCTCAGCTTGTATGGCAAAGCCCTGAAGGAATTTACCTTGAATCAAAAAGAGCATTTTACCTCCATTTGAGCTTGGACTTTTGTATATGTCTATGGTTTTATCTTGTGTTAAGTCATTTTATTTTCATGCTTTCATAAGTTTACTCCAGCATATCTAGTGCATAGTGATCTTCTTCTCTTGTAGGTCATAAGAAGTGTCTGAAAAAGTATAGGCAAGTGAATAGGTTACACAATAGTGTGTCTCAGAACACCTCTTGTGCTAGTTTCTTCCTCCCTATATCTTCATAGGACCCGCTACTAAAATACTGATGCAAGGAATTTTTTCTCACCTGAATGAAGTGTATGCTTGCTGTCCATGGTTTAAAGTGTATGCCAAATCTAAGTAGAACAATTATTTTGGTGCATCACCTCTTATCTTAAGTCCCATTTTCAGTATTTTCTCTCCCTTTTCATCCCCTCCATAATTAGCAATAGGAAATCTAGGGCCTCAAGGTGCATCAAGGGGAGATATCCCCTAATCTAGAGATTTGTCCCTCGTGTATTCCACCCATAGCAAGAGGGATGTATCCATTATGTAATGTGGATGAAGAGAGTTGAGCCTTCCTTCATAGGGTGCAATCTACCACATCAATAAGAACCAAATGTCTTAGCCCATAAAAAAGGGATTAAGACCTGTAAAGGAAGAAAAACCTCATACCCATACATGAGAGAGTATGGGGTTACCCCTATGGTTGTTTGAAAGCTAGTTTGATAGGCCCAAAGGGTAGGATAAAGCATGAGATGCCAGTCTCTCTTAGACTAGGAAATAGTATGAAGAAACATTTTCTTCAAATTTTTATTTTAAGATTATGCTTGCCCATTTCCTTGAGGGTAATGTGTAGAGGAGAAATATATTTTGAACCCAAAATGTTTAGTGAGCTCATGCATCTTGAGGATTTAGAAGCCCAGGCCATTATCAACCATGATCACAGTGGGAACCTTGAACCTAAAAATAAGTTGGTTCAAGATGAACTTGGTGATGATCATCCCACACATGCAATGGCCTCAACCTACTTTATAAAATAGTCAGTGGCAGTGATGAACTAGTGATGTCCATTGGAAGAGGTAGGTTTAAACTCACTGATGAAGTTGAGAGTGCAAACTAAAAAAGGTTATGTGGTCAAAATGGAGTGTAATAGGTCAATCAGGTCATTAATAACATCCCCTATGGATTAGCACATCCTACACTTCTTGGCATACTAGACTACATGCTTAACAAGAGTAGGCTAGTATTATCCCATCTTGATAATAGATTGAGCATTGGATTGCCCTTTTAGGTGGCAAAAACACTCCCATGGGAATCCTAAAGATTGAGAGGGATATCTTCTAGGGTGAGGCACTACATCAACACACCATCGAGACCCCTCTTGAATAATATGCTACCAATGATGACATAGTAAATAGTGAGCTTATGAATATGATAACATTCTTGTGAAGATGTAGTGTTAGGATAATACTGGTCTACAAGGTAACAAATAATGTATCGATACCAATCACACTCAAATAATTTAACATAGTTGACTGAGTAAACCATCTCATCAAAAAAGGCATCATCAACTAGATTTATTTTTAATTTGGGTAGAGGATACTCAACAAGTTGGTCAACCACAACCAAGCCCTTAGTGTAATTTTGGTTAATAATGCAGTGGTAAAACTCTTAAAGAAGCATGATCCACTTCACAATCCTACTAGTAAGATTTATCTTGTTAAATAAGTAGCAAAGTGGATCAGACTAGACAATCACATTAGTAGTTTGGTCCAACATGTAATGCCATAACTTCTTTGTAGTGAATATGAGAGAGAGGAAATAATGCTCAACAAGAAAATAGTTGAGTTTGGGGCCAACCAGTGTGTGAAAGATGTAATAAGTAGATCTTTTCTTATCAGTGCCATCCTTTTGGCACAACATTCCCCTAATGGAAAGATCAACGATAGAGGTGTATAATATGAACTCACACCCCTCAATGGGTGCCATCAGGATGGAGGGATTATGAATCAAACTCTTTAATTCCTTGAAATATAATTGGAATTTAGTAGACCACAATAATGAAGTGTCCTTGTGTAAGAGATGTGTGAGGGGTATAGATTTATGAGCGTACTCCTCCAAGAAGCATTTGAGAAATTTAAGTCTTCCAAAGAAGGACTAAAATTAGACAAGGTTATGTAGGGGAGACATCTCTAATATTTATTTTATCTTATTGAAATCCAATTCAATACCCCTCTACAAGATGAGGAAGCTAAGAAGCTTTCCTTTTGAAACACCAAAAATTCACTTCTTGGTGTTGAGACTGATGTGATATTCTCAGAGATGCTCAAAGATGATTCAGAGGTATCACACATGCTCATCCCATTTATGAGATTTGACAAAGAGATCATCAACATATCACTCAACTATCTTATGGATAAGGTCATGGAAAATATGGGTCATGGCAAGTTGATATGTGGCCCTAACATTATTTAGACCAAAAGGTATGATGGCATAATAAAAGGTACCCCATGGGGTAGTGAACATCATCTTGTGCTAGTCTTTAGGTGTAATTTGGAATTGGTTGTACCTAAAGAAACCATCCATGAAGGACATGATCTCAAAAATAGTGGTGGAATCAGCAATCTAGTCTATCAAAATAGTAAGAAAGTTATGCTTTGGGTAGGCCATATTGAGATCCCAAAAGTTGATGCAAATCTAGATTGCCCCATTATTTTTGAGAATAGGGAAAATATTGGAAGTACACTGGGGGTAGTCAATAGCTTGGATAAAGCTAATTCAAATGAGTTTCTTGATCTCTAATTTAACCAACTAGGAGACTTTAAGAGCCATGGGTTATTTCTTTTAGCAAATGGGCTAGGTCTCGTTATCCATAATAAGGTTATGGATGACTATATTAGGATCCATGCCCTTTATATAATTATATTCCCAAGTGAATACATATAAAAATTTGCACAAGAAGGTGACAAAAACATCATATTCCTCAAGAGCAAGTCTAACACTGATCTTGATGATCTTAGGCCTTGCTAAATTACCAAGGTTGACATATATGGATCTTTCAACATCCATAACATTACCTTCCTCAAAACATTCAGGCATGGGAAGAAGCAAATCTTCTAACACTTTAGGTTCAATCACTAGGACATTCACTATAGGAAGGCTTAGGGTTGGTCCATCTATGAGAGAAATATCCAAACCAAAGTGATCAAGGGGATAATGATGCTTATAACAAGCCCATATTTTCTTGGTGTAAGCATTTTTCTCTTTAAATAGGTTACACACTATAACATGAATGAAATAACACTCAAGATCAGATTCGACCATCCTAACAATCTTAGTGGGAGATGAATAGGGAGAACCTACACTCTAATGGGTAGAGTATGACATAAGGGGGAGCTCAACATCTAGAGAGACATCCTTAAAGAGGTCTCCAAAAGGAGATGGGTTGGCTTGGTGTCATGGAGTAGAAGAGGGAGTTGACTGACGTGTGGTAGACTCTAAAGGAATAAATGCTGATCGATACTCAGCTAGATTAAAGAATTCATCCTTGAAGGGTGAGATTCAAAAATGGGGGTGTATGATAATCTATATACCCCCATGAGGAAATATCCAAATCCTCATCTGAGGGATTTGTTTTTATGTAGAGTAATGCCCAAGGATCTATGTTAGCCTCTAAGGTGTGAACCTCGCCTTCATACAAAAAATAAACCATGTGAAATGTTGTTGATGTGATGGCCTACATGGCATCAGTCCAAATATAGCCAAAATCATGTTGTATAAAAGATCAAGGTCTAACACATATAACTTGATTCTAATAATCTTGGGGCCAAACTTGACCCAGAGTTTCACATTTCCAAATGGCATAACTATGTCATTGTTAAAACTAACACAATTATGATGAGCATCAGAGAGCTTCTTTTGATTGATCCCAAGCTAATTTAATATATGCAAGGGTATGATGTTTAATGCATCTCCATCAATAATGCACCACTTCATGAAATAATCATCCATATAAGTCTTGATGTAGAGAGGGAAATGATCCCTCTTTGCAAGAACCAAAGCATCTGGCAAAGAGGCAGGGTTAAAAGATAATATGGGAGGATGAGGGTACTCATGTGTATTGGAGTTGATTAAAATTTTGACATCATCACGTAGCAAATCCTTATGAGGGAGACCAAGTTCATCAAAGATAAGACCCCTTTACTCAGGGAAAAGGAAAAAAAGGTCCCAAATGGAGATCCCAATTGAGAGGCCATGTAACTCCTCTATGATGGAGTAAGGATGTTGTCTATCCTAGGGAGGGATAGTACACCAAAAGTCAAATTTGACTTTGGGGTTCCCTACCCTCATGGGTTGGATGGGAGGTCCAACACCACTAGTCTCTCCAATAGGGTTGGTGGCCTGACTAGAGTGCATGTTGACAAAGCATTCATTCCTAATAGAGGCAATTCCAATAGTACCAATAACCTTGTTACTCTTGTGCTTGGATTTCCCTCTCAAGTAAACTTGGGAAGAGGAGTCAGAAGAGATGGAATATCAAGAATGGGAATGTGGGGCCTTAGCCTTTAATTTATTCTTTTCCTTCTTCTTCTTCTTCTCCTTATCATGGTTAGGTAGAGGCTCCTTGAAAACATTCAACTTAAGGTTGGGCTCTAAAAGAGGAAAAATCATAGATGGAGGTGAGGCTTGCACACCAAATTTTTATGTGGCACAATTTTTATCATCATGCCCCCTCATTTGATCGAAGTTGTAAAATTTGGATAAGGAAACACCATTCATTTTTTTATTGTTCTTGATTTAAAAACCTTCTTTTCATCTAGATTCTTACTCAAATAATTGAACTCACAACTATCCTTCTTTTCCTTCTTCTTAGGAGGAGAATTAGTGACACCATCACTAGTTACATTAAAGTTATGACCGTGTGAAGATTATGACTTTTGGGAAGGTACAGGCCACATGCCCACATGCACCTCAAACACTTCAATATTTAGACACTCATTAACAACTTCATTATAAGAGGTAGGTTCACTCTTGAGGACCTCAAGGTGAACCTCCTTCCTCAATGCTCGTGTGAACATATCATAAAGCTGGTCATCCAAGAATTGAGTCCTACACGTATGAATAATTAAACACCATTTATGCATAAAATCAATGTTTGAATCACCTTTGGCATGTGATATAGAGGTGAGTGATTGGATGTCAAGGTTAAAAGGCCTAGAGATATTAAAATATTGGATAAAGTCATCTAGAAGGAGATAAAAACTAAAGAGAGACTCTGGAGGCAAATTCTAGAACCAGACTAAAGCTTCAACTCATAGAGAATAATTGAAGAACTTCAACATCATGCCTTCATCCTATTCCAAATCCATACACACCATCATGAATGTCATGATATGCTTTGTGGGACTAGAGTCATGAATCCCATTCAACTTAGGTAATTTATGGATAGGATAAGAAGGGTAATAACATGCACCTAAGGGGCTAGAGGGTTCTGATGGAAATCCTCATAAGCATGGATGATAATAGGTTGGTGATAAAATTTGAGAGGGGGATCATAATTGTGATGATGCTACTTATGCCCATAGGAATCACCATGACCATGACCATAAGGAAGATGATATTGAGGAAGTTCCTGATGAGGGGGATGATCATGCTAAAAATCATCTCTACCATGGGGTGGAGAATGACCATGAGAAGTGTGATGGTACCCATGGGTATGATGGGAAGATGTGGCATACTCCTAGAAATTGTCATGATGACCAAGATCTCCATGGTGATGGTTATGTGCCATCACACAAGGGTTAACCAGTGGCTAGTGAGGCTCTCGATATGTATCCCATAGATCTCTAGTCCACAAGTGGTGATCAAAATCAACATGCTCATCAAAAAATCTAAAATAAGGACTAAAAGGATGGGAGGAATCCTCAAGATAGGGATGCTCCACTGAGTTATAATACCTATGACCCATAGCATATATATGAGGGTGTTTTTTCTCTAGAGTCTCCACCCAATAAATAAGCAAGTAAATTGCATGAGAACTAGTCGAGGCACTAGATACTAATTAGGTGTGGTATTTATTTATATAAGAAGATAATTTTGACTCCTAGGGGGAGAAATAAGAACTTCATTCACATGAATATGTCTATGACAATCATTAATTATTACATGTAACTCCTTAGTCCCTAGTTATGCAAGGATATCCTCATCACCATGAATGAGTGAATGAGGTGTAGCATGAGGCTGAGATAAAACATCCTCAGATGAGTGAAGCTTAGATTGGTGAAAAGGAGACTGAGTACATTGTTTATAGTCTTCCCAATATTGTTCCCTTTTGAATGCAAAAGGGTGTAGACTACCATGCTAGGTCTAGGTAATCTCTTGGGTCCTATGGTGTCTATGGTGTTCCATTGCAAATGTGGCTATGCTCGTTAGTAAACTAAGGTATGAGACCCTGAATCCACTGAGATTGACATCCATAATGTGGGAGATCGGCCATGGATAAAATGAGGCATGAGCAACATGGAAGACAACAAAAAAGGTAAACTAATAGAGAACCAACTAAGAAAGACATAAAACTAAAGTAGGAGAGAACAACTAACGTGAGAGCTAAAACACAATAGAAAGCAAAACCTAACAAATAATATGGGGTAATTGGCTAAGAGAGATCTAAATGGGATAGAACTAATGTGAAACTATATGTGAGGTCCCACTAGGCATGCCATAATTTAGATATAAGAATCTGAATGGAACCACCAATGTTTGGTCGGGTGTTAAAACAAACCATTAAGAGGCTAGAAGTTTTAGGGGTTCTAGGGGATATAAGAGGTCTATAGTGGCTATCTAGTTTGTCAGCTTACACCAAGCTATAAACAAACTTAAAAACCAAGTTGGGGATATCCTGAATAGGCACACAAAGTGTGTTGACTACTCTAATGGGTCCAACCATAGTAAATCAAGTAACTATAACTATATTATTGGTTTCATAAATGATATGAAAGCAATAATACTAAATGAAATGAGATAACCAATGAAATGTAAATCTAAAAATTAAGGCACTTTGATGCCAAATGAAAGATTTTTTGTGCAAGAAAGATGTTTTTAAGCAAAGCTTAAAGATCATGCCTATTCTAGATTTGAGTTATCCTTCCAATTCAATACTATTATCTTTTATCAATGCAATGTTCTAGTTTTTAGCGAGAGAGAGAGAGAGAGAGAGAGAGAGAGAGAGAGAGAGAGAGAGAGAGAGAGAGAGAGAGAGAGAGAGAGAGAGAGAGAGAGAGAGAGAGAGAGAGAGAGAGAGAGAGAGAGAGAGAGAGAGAGAGAGAGAGAGAGAGGAGAGAGAGAGAGAGAGAGAGAGAGAGAGAGAGAGAGAGAGAGAGAGAGAGAGAGAGAGAGAGAGAGAGAGAGAGAAAATGTTTGAGCAAGTTTTATAGTGTGTTTTGAACATGTATATCTCTAATATGAAGTTAATAAGGGTTCCAAAGAGATAAATGGTATATAACAAATGAATATTTCAAGAAATGAAAGTATTCTTTAAACATATATAAATGCAATAAACTTTAGAAGTTACTCTAAGAAATATAAAAAAATAATTATTTCACTAAAACAATTCAAACCCTAGCATATACACTACACAAACAATGGATTTTCACTTTGCATATCAAAGTTCCCTCAAATCAAGCTCAAAGATGAAGTTCAAATGGTCTACCAACTAAGAGTCCAAGCTAGGAAGGAATATAACAGGAAAACCAAGCTATGTGTAAGTTGAAGTCCAAATCAAGAGCCAAGAGCAAAGGAGGAGGTGAAGTGAGAACTTGTAATGGTGTAAGAGCTCTTGCCAAATGCACAAATCAGGTTCAATTCCAAATGTAGAAGTTTGGGATCAAGCCACAAGGAAGCAGGAATAACTGAGAGCAATAATAAAGTCTCTAAGCAAGAGTGTAGCAACATATGGGATTCCCTATCCCTAATAAAGCTCAAGAGTACCAAGAATGAATCAAGAGATATTCAAGAAGGCATGAGAGTCAAGAGAGGGAGAAGAATCAAGAGAGATATGGAATTATAAGAGAGAGGCTCAAATTAATGAGAAAGAGACATATATCCCCACCCAAAAATGCCAAATGACCTAAAAGTAGCCATTTTTGGTCATTTGGCTTCAAATTGGGTCTTTTTTGCAACATTATGCCTAGGCCACAAATTTGGTGAAAGAAACATGTGGCTTAGGCTATGGTTTTCCTTCACACAAGCCATGGCCTAGGTCAAAATTTGATCAGGGTTGGTTAATAGGCTCTTGAGAGGCCTTAAGGGGTCTCCAAAAAATTCTATCTTATGTGCAAAAGGCCCAATATGAACTAGGGGTGTATGGGGAGTATGAATATGATGAGGGAGAGGGCCAAGTAGGTGGCATATGTCTTAGATTAGGATGTCTAGGGATGGTAGTTTGCACATGAGCTGATATATAATCATAGGGAGGAGTAGGGTCATGGGAAGTACGATTATAGATACTTAAGGGGATGGGGCATGATTTCAAACACAACACTCAAGAAGGAAGGGGAGATTCATGATGTCCCTCATTGCATCTAAAATTGGAGTGAGAAACAAGTAAGAGACAAGTGTGATGGTCATGATGCATACATAGAAGCATACATACAACACACATGAGGTACACAAAGTAGGCTAAGGGGCCACAATACAATGGACATTGGTACATGTCACTAAATCTAAGAAAGCAAGACATACAAGGACATGTTCAAATGTACACATATGCAAACAACAATCAAGTTGACTTAGAGCCACATGGAAGGACATGTTCAAATGTCTGCATACACAATTAAGAAAGGACACACAAGGACATGGGCACATATACAAAACATATATACAATGAAAAGAAGTGGCATAGAGCCATAGAGTAATGGAATATACAAATGGCCTTGAATAGATATATAATTATATATACACAATCAAGTCTAAACTAGGAAAGCTAGAAATGAAATTATGAATGAACATGTGGTACAAATCTATATAAAAAAAGATGTACATAAGCTAAGTCTAAAGTAGTAGTAGTCAGTAATGAATTTGAGTAGTGTAAAATGATCAATATCAATTTATAACAATGTTAAATCTATGATGTAGAGTTTATAAAGATGTAACTTGGTAATCAAAACTGTGTATAGGATGCCCCTAAAATGGGTAAATATATCGAATGAGAAATTTGTGTATCTGTATATATGTCCTTAGTGGGTAGATAGTATCTAATATGGATTTGTGTTATGGACCTAGGTCCTTTAATTAGCTTAAAACACTTGAAAAGAATAAGTGAAGCATGTATGTATGATAAAAATCTACTGTACAAAGATAATTAGCATATGTAGTGCCTGACAAATATAAGTGTAAATATGACAATGCATACAATCTATAATTTTTATTTTTTGAGTAAATATTTGAATGTTTTCATGTTTTGGCATATTATATTATTTTTTATATTCTATATGTAAGCTATGTACAAGTAACATGAAAATGAAACTATCTATAAGGAATAAGAAATAAGGAAACTATGTACAATAAGGGAAGAACATACTAACCAATGAGTCTTGTTGACCATTTTGGTCCTACAGGCCAAAATCAGTCTCCTTCTTCCCCTTGTTTTTCTGAGCCAGTTCAATTTTGATTTTTTGCACAAGTCTTTCAAAAAAAGGAGGAACCAGTTCAGTGGTTCGACATCGGGGTCCAATGGCATGATCTTTCTGTGAACTTTGAACTTGAACTTTGAACCATTTTTGGTTCAATGAGTCAGTTCAATTGGTTTGGTTCAATGAGTCGATTCAATTGGTTTGGTTCAATGAGTTGGTTTAATGAGTCATTTCAATTGGTTTGGTTCAATGAGTTGGTTCAAGTAGTCGGTTCAATTGGTTTGGTTCAACAAGTTGGTTCAAGCAGTTAGTTCAATTAGTTTGATTCAATCAAACAGTTTAATTGGATGGTTCAATCAAAGGTTTCAATTAGTTGGTTTAAAGTAGTTGATTCAAGTGGTTAAATGAATGAGCAGAACATAGTATTAAACTATTGAACCGTTGAACCAAGTGTTGGTTCAATTGGTCAGTTCAATTAGAAGGTTTAAAGGAGCCTCCCAAGGCCCAAAGGACAAGTGCCCTTGTGGAGGGAAGTCAAGTGAAAAATGAACCATTCCAAGTGCCCTTGCAGAGGGCAAGGAACACTTGCAAAGGAATCAAAGAGAAGGTCAATAGGGTAAGGTTTTCTTCAGAAAAGTGAACAAGGCAGAAAAATTAGAATTCCTTTAGATTTATTTAAGGCAAGAGATGGAGAATTTCTTCGAACAAAATGCTCAAAGGAATTCCTTTGAACATTTTGTTTGAATAAATTCATAAGGCAAAAATAATGTCTTTTGAGAAGATTTTTTGTGGCAAAAGACAGGATGAATTCTTTCAGACAACAAGTTTGAAGGAATTTTCCCAAAAGAAGAAAGCTCAAGGAAATAAGTGAGAAAGACAAAGGAAGAAATCCTTCGGACAAAATGTTTGAAGGAATTCCTTCAAACATTTTTTCTAAAGGATTTGAGGACCAAGGATCTCGAAGGACCTTGAAGGGCAGGTACTCTTGCGGGGGACTCTCGGCTAAAAATAAAGGGACACTTCTCCAAAGCTGAAGGGACACCTCTCCTTTGGGAAGGATCAAACAAGAAAGCTGAAAGAATCATCAAGGAGGGTGACGGGCCTATGAATGTCAAATTTGAGCATCATGGACTAGCCATTGGAATCTAGATGTCTGATGACATCCCTGAAGATGTCAAATTTAGGGCAATAGACTAGTTGTTGTCTTTCAAATGGTGATGGGTGCGCAGATGTCAACTTTACAAAAATGAAATAACCATTGGTTTTTTAATGAAAGGCATGAACTCAAAGGAATTCAAAGACTTAAGGCAAAAAGGAAGAGACCGCCGAGAAGGGAGCCCAAAGAGCCAAATAATTAGCAGAAGATAGCCCTTGAGGGCTGAAGGAGCCAAAAAAGACAAAGCCAAGAAGAGACAAAGTGAAAAAATAGACAAAATAGTCCAAGTGGCAAAGGAATGTGTCGACTCAAGGAGTTACTCTAGTGGTTGACATAGTATCTGCCAATTGGTCATCAAGAGGCGCGAACAGTGAACGACGTGACCCATTTTTCTTCACTTTGCATTGATGAGCAGACAAACTGCATGAGTGCCTTGAAGGAGTGGTCTTGTTTGCAAACAAATGGCATGGCCCATAATTTAATATATGATGTTAAATATATCTTAAATGCCTAAATTCAAAATAGGAGCTGACACAACATTATCTATTAAGTAGATTCTTCTTCTTAATGCTTAGAACGCACATGGGCCACTTATAAAAGGGTACCAAAAGGCTTTTTCTTCCTCTATATATTGTAAACTTCTCATTTTGAGAAGGGACTCTCTCAGCTTGTAAGGTGGAGCCCTGCTAAGATTTACCTTGAATCAAAGACATAGCATTTTTACCTCCATTTAAGCTTGCACTTTTACATGTGTCTATGGCTTTGTTTTGTGTTAAGTCATTTTCCCTTATGATTTCACATAATGATTCCAGCATGTCTAGTGTATTGTGATTTCTTATTTTTCAAGTTAGCCAGAAGTGTCTACAACAAAGTATAGGTGCATGTGAACAGGCTGCCATAGTGTGTCTTAGAACACCTCTAGTAGTTCTTCCTCCCTGTATCTCCAGAGGACACCTAGCTCACTAATGAAGGAGAATTTCTCATATCAAATGAAGTGTACATCAGCTTGTTCTTGGTGAAAAGTGTATGTTCAAGCTAAATAGATCAAACTATTTGGTGTATCACCATTTAGTTTAGGTTCTATTTTCAACATCCTTCTCCCTTTTCACCCCCCCATTGTTAGTAGTAGGAAATCCATGGCCACAAAGATACATCAAAGGGAGCTAACCCTTATCTAGAGACTTTCCCCCTAGTTTTGCCAAACCCACAAGCAAGAGGGGAGTTTCCATTGTGATGTGTGGAAGATAGGAGATCATCCTCCTATCAAGGGTGTAATCCATTGAGTCAACAGTTTTTAGCATGCCCAGTGGGACCATGTTTTAACACTCAAAAAGTTCCAGGATTGGTGCTAGTCCTATTACAGTAGAATGAACCATTAATATAGCATTTGGCCTTTAATCAGGTGATTGTGTGACAAATTTTGTCCAAAGAGTTGAATAATTTTGGTGTGTTCTTCAACCAACTAGCCTTTGGAGGCTTTTTATCAACACCAATGGTGACTCTAAGTTGAATCAGCTGGTTAAGCAGTCCTAGTGCCATCAAGAAATCACATTTTTTGTATGTATAACCCCATTTCTCAGCATCATGGGCCTTGTATTCCTTCATATAAATTTAATCAAGCTCAAGGTGTTCATGAAATCACCTCAAGCAGCTCTCCTAGTTGCCCTCCAACAATAAGGGAAGTAACATTGGAGTTTGAGAAGCAAGTAATGGAAATAGACAGATTGGATGAGTAGTATAGATATCAGCAAGAACTTATGTACAAAGAGGAGTGTTTGTTTAAGCAAGCTTAGGCTTTGTAATCCATGAAGGAGGAAGTAGCAAAATGGAAGAGTCCATTCATTCAAGGCAATTAGCCTTGTGTGCCCCCTCTTATTCTAAAGAAAGCCCCCTCTTATGCACCAAATCCTTTCTACCAGATATCACTTACTCACTCTAGCTCATCTGATGTATTAATCACTCCTGCTCTTAACCCCTTGCACCTAGCTTTCAAACATCAAAGGGAATTAGATAAACCTCTCATGGAAATGAACCTTCTCAATTCCTTAGAATGTGAATCCTCCTTTGAAGGGAATACCATGAACTAGCGCATCTCTCTTGAAGCAACTCTTCTTGTGCATGAGCATACCCTTCCTAGTCTTCCTCAACCTCCTCAAGTCTTTCAACATGATGTCAAGATTCCAAGTTGGAAGAGGGAATATCATGAACTGGCTTGAGACCTTGAAGAAGATAAAGTTGTTGCATGTTCACAAGGGGAAAGTTCCAATCCCAAGGTCATGAGTTGGAAGCAAACAATGGAATCATGGGGCAATAAGGAGGAGGAGAAAGGTTTTGCTTAAAACCTTGAAGAAGTTGAAGTTGCTCCTACTTATCATGATGATTCTTGTGACCTCCAAGAAAGGCTCTTCCAAGAGAATATAGCCAGGCGAATTGCAGAGTTGGAATCTAAAATGAGGTTCCTTAGCCAAAGTGTGATGGACAGTTCAGATCAAATAGAAGATCTTAAATTTGAACACACCCCATCTACACTCCTTCAAGATACTTATCAAGCCACATATAATATAAATGAAGTGTTGGCCAAATGAAAGGAAGAGAATCATTTGATTCTAGCTCAAGGATTGCCTCCTCTTCCACATGAGTTTAACCATTAGCTTTCTGCTTCATCCCTTCTCAAGGAGGAATCTATTTTGCAAGAGGCAAGTGAAGAAGAAAGGATCCAATTTGTAGCTACCTAAGAGGCTATCACAAGCAATAATGAGAAAGAAATCATCATGGATGCTCCTTTTGAAGACATCATCAATAATGGAGAAGACACATGTCATGCATACATGTGGATGTTTTAGCAATATGAAGAGGAAAGTAAGCATGGTGAGCTCTCTCCTCCCTTTGATGAACTTCCTTGTTGTTTTGATGAGGAGGATGACCATGCCATGGAGCCTAAGTTGGAGGAGGATCATGTGGATGTCTTTAAACAACTAGAGACTCTAATCCTTGAGCAAGAAAAGGAGAGGCCTGTCTATCATGAGGAATGCTTTGAAGAAGAGAGCCTTGAACAAGAAGGTGATGTACTGTGGGATGAGAAATTAGTCTGTGATCTCATTTCAAACATCACAATAGTCACCCTTATTCAAGAAAGACATGAAGGATCAAAAGGTGAGTTTGACAGGGTCTTCAATGAAGTAGAAGGGAATGTGTCAAACCATAATGCATGTCAAGGGGAATATGCATATCAAAGGGCTTATGGTGATGAGCCAACAACCATCAATTTCTTGGTAAAACACACCAGCATGAAGAGCCAACATTTAACAAAATTCCAAGAACAAGAAGAGTACATATATGTTGGGAGCATGTTTGACTCTGATCCACTCAGATGCAAGCCAATTGAGGTGGCAAGCAAGAGGAGTAGATCACCAAGTCTCTTTTCCATTTAGCCACTTGTCTAGCACCATAAGTTTCCTTGCCATGAAGGAGACTTAATAAATTTTTCCTTTGATCTAGGAGGGAGGAAAATATACCTGGTTAGTTGTACATAGTAGTTTGTTTTCAGTTTTCTTTCACTATTTTCCATAAATGTTGTTTGCACAAGTAGTATTTTTAGCCTTGTGTGTTTTTTCCTTTGTGTTGGGGGTAAAAACCTTCATGATTGATTCTTGGATATCTCAAGGTAGTTTCTAAATTTTTGAGCTACATTCTGACTCCATGCCCAATGGACCTTAAGGCTACTAGTTTCTAAATCATAGCAGGCATGCTTCCCCTAGGAATCACCAATTTGTTGACCATTTTGGTCCTATAGGCCAAAATTAGTCTCCTTCTTCCCCTTGTTTTTTTGAGCCAATTCAATTTTGAATTTTTACACAAGTCTTTTGGCAAAAGGAGGAACTAGTTCAATGGTTCCATGTCGGGGTCCAATGGCATGATCTTTTCATGAACTTTAAACTTGAATTTTGAACTATTTTTGGTTCAATGAGTTGGTTCAATGAGTCGATTCAATTGGTTTAGTTCAATGAGTTGGTTTAATGAGTCAGTTTAATTGGTTTGGTTTAATAATTTGGTTCAAGTAGTCGGTTTAATTGGTTTGGTTCAATGAATTGGTTCAAGCAGTCAGTTCAATTGGTTTGGTTCAATGAGTTGGTTCAATTGAATAGTTTGATTAGATGGTTTAATCAAAGGGTTCAATCAGTTGGTTTAAAGTTGTTGATTTAAGTGGTCAAATGAATGATTAGAACATAGTATTGAACCATTGAACTGTTGAACCAATTGTTGGTTCAATCAGTCAGTTCAATCGGAAGGTTCAAAGGATCCTCCCAAGGCCTGAAGGACAAGTGCCCTTGTGGAGGGCAGGGAACACTTGCAAAGGGATCAAAGAGAAGGTTGAAAGGGTAAGGTCTTCTTCAAAAAAGTGAACAAGGTAGAAAAGTTGAAATTCCTTTAGATTTGTTCAAGGAAAGAGATTGAGAATTTCTTCAGACAAAATGCATGAAGGAATTCCTTCGGACATTTTGTCCAAAGAAATTCATAAGGAAAAAATAATGTCTTTCAGGAAGATTTTCTACGGCAAAAGACAGGATGAATTCTTTCAAACAAAAAGTCCAAAGGAATTCCTTCAGACTTTTGTCTGAAGGAATTCACCCAAAAGAAGAAAGCCTGAGGAAATAAGTGGGAAAGACAAGGGAAGAAATTATTCAGACAAAATGTCTGAAGGAATTCCTTCGAACATTTTGTCTAAAGGATTTGAGGACCAAGGAGCCTAAAGGACCCCAAAGGGCAGGTACCCTTGCGGGGGACTCTCGACCAAGAATGAAGGGACACTTCTCCAAAGCCGAAGGGACACCTCCCCTTTGGGAGGGATTAAATAAGAAAGCCAAAGGAATTGCTAAGGAGGGTGATGGGCCTATAGACTTCAAAGTTGAGCATCATGGACTAGCCACTAGAATCTAGACGTCTGATGACATCCTCAAAAATGTCAAATTCAGGGCAATAGATTAGTCATTGGATTTCAAATGGCAATGGGCATGTAGGCGTCAACTTTGCAGAAATGAAATAACCATTGGTTTTTTAATGAAACGTGCGAACCCAAAGGAATTCAAAGACTTAAGGCCAAAAGGAAGAGACCACTAAGAAGGGAGCCAAAAGAGCCAAAGAATTAGCAAAAGAGATCCCCCGAGGGCCGAAAGGGCCATAAAAGACAAAGCCAAGAAGAGACCAAGTACAAAAATGGACAAAATAGTCCAAGTGGTAAAGGAAGGTGTTTACTCAAGGAGTTACTCCAGTGTTTGACATAGTATCTTCCAATTGGTCATCAAGAGGCATGAACAATGAATGGCGTGACCCATTTTTCTTCACTTTGCATTGATGAGTAGAGAAACCACGTGAGTGACTTGAAGGAGTGGTCTTGTTTGCAAACAAACAACATGGCCCATAATTTCATATATGACATTTAATATATATTAAATTCCTAAAGTCAAAATAGGAGCTGACACATCATTATCTATCAAGCGGCTTCCTCTTCCCAATGCTCAAAAGGCACATGGGCCACTTATAAAAGGGTGCCAAAAGGCCTTTTCTTCCTCTATATATTTTAAAATTATCATTTTGAGAAGGGGCTCTCTTAGCTTGTAAGGTAGAGCCCTACCAAAATTTACCTTGAATTAAAGATATAGCATTTTTATCTCGATTTGAGCTTGCACTTTTGCATATGTCTATGGCTTTGTTTTGTGTTAAGTCATTTTCCCTTACGCTTTCACAAAATGATTCTAGCATGTCTAGTGTATTGTGAGTTCTTCTTTTGTAGGTTAGCTAGAAGTGTCTACAATAGAGTATAGGCTCATGTGAACAGGCTACCATAGTGTGTCTTAGAACACCTCTAGTAGTTCTTCCTCCTTGTATCTCCAGAGGACCCCTAGCTCATTGATGCAGGAGAATTTCTCATATCAAATGAAGTGTACATCAACTTGTTCTTGGTGGAAAGTGTATGTTCAAACTAAGTAGATAAAACTTTTTGGTTTATCACTGTTTAGTTTAGGTTCTATTTTCAGCATCCTTCTCCCTTTTCACCCCCCCCCCATTGTTAGTAGTAGGAAATCCAGGACCATAGAGATACATCAAAGGGAGCTATCCCTTATCTAGAGACTCTCCCCCTAGTTTTTCCAAACCCATAGGCAAGAGGGGAGTTTCCATTATGATGCATGGAAGATAGGAGATCATCCTCCTATCAAGGGTGCAATCCACTGCATCAACAAGTCTCATGGGAGACTCACTATCAATGTGGTCTGTGTCAAATAAATGAACAATAATCATGTGTGTTATGTGAAAAGGTAATTGATGTCCTAGAACCTATTTTACTAAGTGATCTATAGCTAGAACTACTTATGCAATGGTGGTAGGAATATATGAAGTTGACTGGGGTGTCCTATGAATTGTAGGGGTCTTAAGGACCCATCTGGTAGAAGTTATTGTAACTAGCGTGGGTTCCTATGCTGAGAATGATGGGATATTAATAACACTAATTTCAGAAGGAAAGAGGCAAAGGGAGGCCCTCTAGAATCTACACCATATCTTTGATATATGGGTCTTTTTAATAAGGGTATCTATAGGAGAGTATGCGTATGTGGTAACACTACAAGAGTAGACCCAACTTGCACTGGTGGATTAAATAAAATCTATGGTGTACTAATGGGAACTATGATTGGAATTGGAATTAGTAGCTATGGTTTGACTTCTTGTGGGATAAGTAAAGGATACTGATATGAAAGACCCTCAATTATGACCACCTAATTAGCATATATATACTTGAGGCATATGTGCACATGCATGAAATGGATCATAACTATTGTATCTATGGCCTACCTAATAACATGTCAAATGTGCATGCACTGGGTACTACTAAGAATATAATGGCCACATGTGCTGGTCTAACCTATAGTAGAATTACAATCTCCTTAATGGAGCTATGAACATGGCCACTAAAACCATGCATAATTATGTCGATTGAAGAAATGTACTATTCTGAATAACCCAAATTCCATAGAAGTGTGATAGTGCACATGTTAATACTTGACCCATTATCAACCATAACACTCTAAATAAGATGATGATCAATGTAGGATTATACAAAGAGTGCATATAAATCTAAATCATCATCAACAATATCCTACTCTGAGAAAGTGATGAGTGGTCTAGATGGTACTTTAGTATGATACACAATAATTATATTATGCATGGGGTGTGCATCATTTGTAATAGTGTGATATGATTCCAATAATGGATGTGCATGATAGTTATAGTGAAAACTTGAAGTTATACATGTCTCATTAGTTTTATGCTTTCAAAAAATATCCAAAAATATTTTAAATGCCTTAGCTTCTATATGTTGAACTTTAGGTGCCTTTGTAGGTGTGCCCACATCAATGATGTTGGCCTTGATCAAATCCTATATCTTATGTTTCAAGCTGATGCATCAATTTGTACTATAGCTTGGTACCCTATGATAGTCGTAACATGCATTAGAATCATGGATCTTTCAATGAGGTTGTGTCGTATCAACCTCTTTGATAAGAGGGAGAGATATGACATTGCATTCTAGAAGATATTGTAAAACACATGCCAATGATTCTGGAAGGTTGGTGAAAACTCTCTATAGAGGAGCTAATAAAACCAAGCAAGGAGATGGATCTGAAGTTGTATTAACTATGGCCTTTTGATCACTATTGTTTTTAGTGGCCCTTACTTTATATGGAGGCTTATTATAACTCTTATTAATTGATTCTAATCCACTTGTATACTTTAATTTGTCCATAGAGAGAATCTTAACTTCCCTTTATTTTATTGTGTGGTATAAATATGTGAATGTTAGAAACTTCTTGAATAAGATAACATCATGAAATGTTGGTAGTAAACTCTATTTGAATATGCCTTGGATTTATCTATCTACCATGGGGCTAGTCATCTTTGCCAATATAGTTTTATATCATAAGACATATTATACAATAGGCTCATTGGATTTTTTCTTCATTTGTGCCACTTGAGCATATGAGATATTATCATTGATGTTGATTGAAAAGTGTTCCAAAAACATATTTTTGAATAGATTAAATGTGGTGATGGACTGATTTAGAAGATCATAAAACCATTATAAGGCATAGTCCTTTAGACTATGTGGGAATAAATTTGTAAGGAGCCAATCATTAGTCACATAGTCCAAACATATTTCATGGAAAGATCGTAGATGGTGATCTGTGTCACCCTTACCATCATACAAAGCAATCTTAGGTGCCAAGAATATAGAAGGCAAAGGAGTTTTCTCTATGTGATGAGCCAAAGGTGTATGTAAAAGAATGTGAGAATCCAAGGAATGTGATGTCCTAATAGCACCATGTTCAAGATGTAACACCTTAGCCTATAGATAATGAATATCATGCATAAGGGATTATATATATGGAGAGGAGGAACTAGCCATAAGAGGTGTTGTTATTGTTGAAGGTTACTTA
>JARHVA010000286.1:3755000-3965000 GCA_037957365.1 Torreya grandis
AAAAGTCATTAACAAAAAAATTGATAATGCTTGAAGAATGATGTCTTCAATATTCTCTTTTTTTATTTAAAATTTATGAGTCTATAAACTCAAATTGATGCCCCAAAGGGAACTTGATTATCCCTAGATTCCCCCTTGAGGGGATGGTTAGGGAATAATTTGAAACAAATAGGCCCTTCAAAAAGATAGGAAGAAGCAAAAATGGGGGAAATATATGGGATTGTAATTATAAGAAAGATCAAATGATAGGCTAGGCCCCAAAGAAAGTGGTATTGGTTGATCATAATAATGTGCCCCAATAGGGTGGATTTGATCACTAATTCAAGGAGCTACCATAATAGGGTGAAATTGATCATTGATCGATCTAACTATTTTGTCCTAGTAGGGTGGACTTTAATTTTGACAAATGATGATTAGGAGATTGATTAATTGGTTAGAGGATAGTAGATAATGATATATTTTTTAGAAACATTAATTATGAGAATTCCAACACTTGATTTTGGATATAACACCAAATGATATGCACCATGATATAAAACACCATGATGACTAGGCTATAATGTGTATAAGGATTGACCCTCGATCTAATAGATAGATGAAAATAACACACCAATGATAAAAAACATGATGACAATGCTATAAAATGCCAATGGATGGAATCAATTATAAATACATGACATGAAGCACCATGCTGATGAACCTATCAGCATAATGGATTGAGTCAAGGAGACAATAAAAAAAGTAAGAAAATAAGCGAACAAACACAAACTAAAATAAAATCAATAGAAAACATCCAGTTGTTCAAGAGGAAAAGCAAATAAATGCATGAAGAACAATACAAATAATCATTATAGACAAACACACAAACACATCATAAAATAAGATATTTAGTGAATCATTTATGCATGTGTTAAAGTAAGGTGTTAGTCTTGGATATTTTAACCCTAAGCTCTATAGGGAAATAGATAGGACAAGACAATAACCTAGACAAAAGGGGGGAATAGAAGAAAAAGGAAGGGGTGGCTAAAGTGTATCCAAATGCATCATGTAAGTGGACATTACCTACATGGTCCAATGGACTTTAGGCCAAATACAGTTCTCTTAAGGATTGGAGAAAGAAGAAAAATAAGGACAAGTAAGAAATTTGATCAGAGAGGAAGAATATGAAAGTTACACTCATAAAATGATGAGAACTTGAGATAAATTAGGAAAAATGAAATGGAAAAAATATTGGTCAAGTTGATCTGAGATGACCCATGCATATAAGTATTGCTTACATAATCTGTTTGGACCTCAAGCCAATGTAATTCTCATAAAAATGGGAGGAATAATGAAGGAATGGTAATGGTAAATTAGAAATGATCATGGTTGGATAAGGGGTTCCCACCTGACAATTGTGGTAAACTGTGCCATCTAGAACAGAGATAAAGGCCACTGGTGAATAGGATGACAAAACAAATAAATATTTTGTATCTTAATATAGATCATGGAGATTTTTAATCCCTTCTTGAAACTTTTTTAATTTTTAGGTTGTTTTTGAGATTTTCAAAATTTTAGGGTTTTTGGACTTTTTTGAATGCTTTTGGATATTTGGTATTTCAATTCAATGGAAGATTATGAGATGTAGAATGTTTTAACTAATAAAATGGTGAGATTGTGGCTTAGGTTGCTCATAAAAAAATGAGAGTGGGGTTTAAAATACTCAAAAAATGGTGAGAGCATAGAAAAGGGTTGATTGTGCTAACCTCAAAATCTGAGCACTACCTACATAGTCTAAATGGATCTCAAGTCAATGTAGTTTAACCTTAATGAAAGATACTATGAATCAATAACAGGGTTGAAAAATAAGAATGGCATATAAACAAAACAAATGGTTATGATTTAACAAGATCTAAAAGATGCATTTCAAATATCATACAAAGAAATCATGCAAAATCTACTCTAAGATACTACATGTCTTGGATATGCCAATTATGATCAAATCCGAATAATCTCATTAAACATTTTATGAATTCTATCATTTGAGATATTTCTTTGTACTAATAAACTAGAATCAAGACCAAGATTGGTAATAGATGAGGAATAATATCAAGATAGACTGACTCAATTTAGAAGTGGGATGAAGGGAAGTTATTTTTAGGTCATGCCCTTAAGAAGGGGTCCCCATAGATAATGTTTAAGTAAATCAAGTGTAAAAATACTTTATATACATAATATTCATGGGTTCATCTAAATATTTTCCATTTGGTGTAGCCAATCTTTATGCCCCAAATCCATAGTTACATGTCATGATGAATGGGCCCAACCAATTAGTCTCAAACTTGCCCTTATTTTCAAGGGTGGCATTGGTATTCTTATAATTTTATTTCAAGATTAGATCACCAAGTTTAAAGTCTCTATGTTTGATATGTTTGTTATAGCTATGGCATAACCTGTTCTAATAGGCCTAGAGATTGTTCAAAGTAAATAGCCATTTCTCATCAAGTAGTTCTAATTCTTGTAGCTAAGAAACTCTATATTTCTCCTCATCAAAGATATTATGCAATGAAATGTGCAAGGAAGATAACTCAATCTCAATAAGAAGAATAGTTTCATTGCCATAAATAAGGAAGTACATTGTGGCTCTTATTGGGGTGCAGGTATTGGTACAGTTGGCCTAGAGGGTGGGAAACATTTATAAATTTGAATCATGGATAAAAATATTAATAGTATTTTAAAGGATTTAGATAAGGGTTTTGTTAGATGCTTTGTTTTTCCCATTACTTTGAGGAAAATATGCAGTGGAAAAGTGTTATTCAATATGGTATTTGACACAGAGTGATTTGATGTCCTTATTTTTCAAGGAGCTACCATTGTTAGAAATGAGGTCAAAGGGAATGGAAAATGGGAAAATGAGATGGTTGAGGATGATTTTTGAAATTTGCTTCCCTGTTATGTAAGTGAGTGGACTGGATTCAACCCACTTTGTAAAATATTTAGTTATAGTGAGGATATGTTTATGGTCATCTGATGAAGTAGGATTGATTTTACCTATGAGATAAAGTCCCCATGTGGAAAATTGCCATAATAGAGTGATTGGTTGAAGTGGTTGAGCCGATACATGTATGATATTGGCATGCTTTTGAAAATCTGCACACATTTTTACATAAGCACGTGCATCGACCTCCATACTGGGCCAATGATACATTATACACAAGAGTTTATTAGCAAGGACCAGATCACTGGTATGGTCCCCACAAATCCCTTAATGTAATTATTTAAGCACTAATCTAGATTCTGATTAAGTTAAAAAATAAAGTAGAGATCCATCATATACTCTATGATAGAGTGTGGCAATGAGAATGGTATAACGAGAGGTAGTATGACTGAAGGGATTTTATTTTTTATGAGAAAGGTTATAGGGGAGAATATGATCATGAAGGTAGGAATATAAATTAGAGTATCAAGGTGAGATGGGACCAACAATATCACATACCATTTTAGATTCGAAACGTTTGTGAGTTGGCCTTAAGTGATGTTTAATAAGGAACTAGTAATCTCTAACATGATCTAAAATTATTATTAGTGAAGCAATTATTGCCATTGTATCGACACTCCTATTGCTAGCCATTAGAATTTATTCAAATTGGATGTGTTCAAAGCTCTGTTTAAAATGGTACACCATATTATTATAAGTAATAAGCTTGTCATATTTATTTTGGTATTGTTTTATCACCTAATTAATAATTAGCTAAGTCTCCATGAACATGTACTTTCTTGATAGTCCATTGTATTGATAGGTGAAGCCCTGCAACAAGTGCTTCATACTCTATTATATTATTAGTAAAATAAAAACCAATGTGGAATGATTTGGGAATAAGATCCCTATGTGACATTATGAATAAAATAATGACTCCCAATTTATGAGAAGTGTAGGAACCATCAAAGTAAAGGGTTTAATGTTGAGGCTTAGAAGAAGTGTCTTTTAAAGTCATGATTGAATCATCAGGAAAATTAAAAATGAGCATATTGGTATCTGACAAGGGTGCTACCAAGACATTTATCTAGGCCCTCGACCACCTAAACTATTGATTAGCCACCTATTCTTAGGTTTTAAGATGCCCATAACTCTCCTCTCACTCCAACTCCAACTCTGAAAAGATGGAGGATGGCAAGTGGATACCCCTTAATGGCCTTTTGATGTACATATTTAATATAAAATTCAATCACTAACATGATCAATTTATCCATATGACCAGTCAAAGCTACCCTGTAAAATAGGTATTTGAGTGGGTCCACTTTGGCAATGTCAATGGTCTTATTGTTGAGTATGTAATGTCATAACTTTTGGGTGAAAAACACTATGGATAAATAGGCCTTTACAATTGAGTTTTAATTATGTTCATAAGAAACAAATGTGTGGCTCAAATAGTATATGACTCATTCTTTCCTTTGATCATTATGTTGTGCCAGGAGTGCCCCTAAGGCACATTCAATTGATATTATGTATAGAAGCAATGACTTTCTAGGTATAAGTGGAGCTAGAATAGGTGTATTTTCAAGACATTCTTTTAATTATTCAAAGGCTTGTTGACAATTGGAATTCCATGATAAAATGGTACCTTTATTTAGAATAATGAGTGACGGGATGGCATATGCTTGCTAATTGAGAAATAAACCATATGATAGATTGAAACTTGCCTTGTAGGCTGTATATATACTTGAGATTAGAAGGTGGAGGCATTTATGTAATGGCCTTAACCTTTGATGGATCAACTTCAATGCCCCTATGGGAGACAATGAAACATATAAATCATCCTAAATTAATGCTAAAGAAGCATTTTTTAGGGTTAAACCTTATTTTGTATTCATAAAGTCAATCAAAGATTCTTTGTAATACATTTGGATGTCCTGATATGGTCTTATATTTTCCCAAAATATCATCCACATAGTCTTCAACAATATCATGCATCTTGTCATGTAAAATTATAGTCATGGCACATTGGTATGTGGCACCAATATTATTGAGGTCAAATGACATCACTTGATAGTAAAACATTCCCCATGGAGTGGTGAATGTTGTTTTATGTTGGTATTTAGGTGTAATTTTGATCTAATTATATCTTGAGAAGCCATCTATAAGAGATAACATCTCATACCCTACTGTGGAATCCACAAACATATCAATGTTGGGTGAAAGTAAGCCACATTTTGAGCATGCTTTATTGATATATCTAAAGTCAGTACAAATTAAATTCCTTGTAGCTTTTTTTTATTGGGAATATGTTAGATATCCACTCTAACTAATCTCTAGGATGGATACACCCTACCTCCAATAGTTTTTGTAATTATTTTTTGACAAGTATGACTATGTGAGGGTGCATTTTTCTCAGCTTTTACTTGATTAGCTATGCATCAGGTGTACAACAAGGTAATATACAACTAAATCGGGGTCCAAACTAGGTGTATCAAAATAATACTGGGAAAAAATATCAACAAATCCTAAAGGAGGGTATTAATAAGCTCACATTCCTCTTCAGTGAGGGATGTTCTAAGTTTTATCCATTTGGGATTGACATGTGTTCTAATATTGACTTTGGTGGTATCCTCCATAATTAGTGTGGAACCATCTTCTAGAATAGTTGGTAATGTGGTACATTGGTTTTCATCTTCATCTGGTGGCTTGATTGTCTCAGAGTTCATCTATGGAGGAATATGTTGAATCAATAAGGTTTAGTAAAGGCAATTTGGGAACGGCATGTGGAAAAACCTGAGCTAATTGATCAAATACATTTTCATACTCTAAATTGAATCCCGACTAGTTTGAAATTCTTAAACAAGAGGAGGCTTATGATTTATTTAAAAGAGGCTGAAATTCCTCATCTAATGGCACCTAAAATAGGTTTTCACCATGGGACTTGTCTTTATCTTTATTTTTTTCGTAGTCCAAAAGAGCCTCGAAGAGGTTTTCACTTTGGGACCTCAATGTTTATTTTTATTTTTGCTTGTGCCTGTGGAAGTTCACCTTCTCTCCAAAATAGGCAGTAGGGTCCAATGTAATAACAAATCCTTGTTTGTGATCACCAAGTGGAAAATTATCTCTAAGGCCCAAAAATTTAGAAATTACCTCATCATTTTGAAAATCATATAATGGTATATATGAGTTTTGTTAGTCGTAGTTGACCAATTGGGGATGATGGATGAAAAGAGGGGAATAATATGAAACATAATTAATGGTACAAATGGTATTAGTGTCAAATAGGTGTTGAGGCCAACATCCCCCTATTTTTTGAAAATTGGGACCCTTGAGATGTCTTAGAACCTTATCATTAAAAACCTTGTTATGCTCCTAAGTTTTTGTAGAATTTGAAGATCATCCACTCTAATAAGTTAGCATATTATGTGTTTAATTAAGTTTGGTGTACATAGTATTGCTAATGGTTTATCCTATTTTATGATAAATGCAGGTTCCATGGATAAAACATTAGTTTTTACCAAGCAAAGAATCTACCATGCTCCTACTAGATTTTGGTCTACAAAATTTAATCTTAGAACCCCCTTCAGTAGAACCCTAAGTTCAAAAAACCCTTTGATTTTAATTCAAATTTAGTAGGAATAAATTGGCAGGAACGTTCAACACTTAAATCACTTAAGTCTTTGTGTTTTCCTCGTAAATATCCTTGTTTATTCCAGCTTTATTTAAAATGGTTTCATGGGGTCCCTTTCCATTTCCTACCTGAGTCCCCTTTAATTAACGTTTAGCCTAAACTTTAATCCTAATCCCCCCTCATGTTTGTTAGTACAAGTGGGACCTTATGATTAAAACTTAGCCTAAGTTTATATGATTTGTGGGTCTTGAATTAACATTCATACTTCTTACAAGATCTAATAGTCCTCCCTTAATCATGAGACCCAATCTAATAGAGCGTGGAAAGCCCTAGGATGGACTTAAAGTGATATCCCCTTGAAAAATATCTATGGTCCTCGCTATGGTGGAGATCATGATCAAATGACGCAAGTTGAGAATTGAAATGTCAAAGCCTTAAGGATCATTGTGGGGTCACTATGGACAAATCATAAATGATTACTTGGATCATGATCCGATGAATCTCACTCCTCTGATCCAATGGAGTGAGATGGTTTTGGGACCTTGGGAAGCTCTATGAAGAGGCCATGTGTCAAACTACATTTAGTAAAGGAAGTTTTAAGAGGTCAAATTTGATGATCTCATGAACATCATTTGATGATCATGAGGAATTTTATGACATTCTCGAGACTACCGAATTAAACCTCACTAAATATTTTTGCTTAGACAAGGAAGGCTTTTTTTTGATATCTTTATAAAAAAGGGTCCACTTTAATATTTTAACATAGGCCATGCACAATGAACCTTAGTCTTAAGTTTGTCATGTCTATCAACATAATAAACTTAGGACTAAGTAATTTAACCTAGTTTTTAATGACCCTCAGGACTAACTTAAACCTCGTGCATCTTGAAATATCCTATGACTCTCATTTAATCATACCAACTTAACTCAATGGTGTGAGATCTTCAAGTAAAGACTCAGGGACCCTGAGAGCTCAACACATGAAAAGAGCCCAAAAATTGGAAATTGATGGTATGATGATATTCTAGGTGGCATAATTATGAAACTTGATACTTATGATGACCAATGAGGTAACAAACCCAAGATTATAATCAATGGTTAGCACTTGATCCTTTGATCTTGATCTAATAGATTGAAACTAAAGGCAAAATTCAAAGGCTAACAGTTAGTTGTCCTTGAGACAATTATGAAAAATGCCACAAAATGATGCCAAAGGTATGTCATGTAGGATACACATAAGTAAAAGATGAAAAATTTAGATTTTATCCATATGAAAAATCAAATGTATAAATACATAAGTCTTAATCAAATCAAAGGCATAAATGAACCCAGGTTTAAATCACCTCTACCATTAAATCTCTCAAAGAACCTTAAAAATTGCATAAAATAGGAAGATTGTGAATAGTTGATCTTGAAAAATAGTTCTAAGTGTGTGAAGGATAATCTTGAGAATTCTACAGAGTAACCATTCAACATTTTGAGTGGTTGAGAAATAATGGTAGTAGGAAGATAATAATGGAGGGAAGAGACAAAGATTTACTTGTCTACAAACCACCTGGGTAGGGTTTTCAAGGACACAGAGTTAGACATCATGGCATTAAATAATGGGTGAAAGAATTGGTATAAGATATTATTCACCATAGAAGAGATGCATATCCTCACTTAAAATGAGAGGAGGATTAAGGTAGTCAACAACAAATACCAAGACCTAGTTATTGTGTAATTGGTTGGCCCTCATCGTGCAACCACTAAAATTGAGGTACTTCATTATATATATATGTGTTTGCTCCACTTTTTATTGATTATAGAGTATATGATGACTGAATTTTTCATGATGGAACATATATAAGGATTGCTTACATTGATCCTGTAGCCTTTGAGGGTTATCACAAACTTCCATGATCCCATGTTAATTTTCCCTCAATCAAGAATTGGACCACTCAAAATGACCTTGACACCATTCTAAGACCCTAGCTCAACTAGGGAAACCATATATTCAAATATTTCTAAGGGAGAATTCTAATTTATCAATTTAGGAAAGGAATTAGGGTTGTCATGACCTTGTTGAATAGGAATTTTTGGGGTTGTCATAACCACTTATGTCAATCCCACCTAGGTTTCCTATATACATTTCTTGATAAATCAACAACTCACCCCTATTGGGGGCATGACAAGCATCCACCTAGGTCACCAATTTGAAATCATTAAGAGGAATACCAAAAAAAAATTCTTTATGATGTCCTATTTACTTGATGCTTTGCTTGCTTCTACCGAATTCCCTCACATCAATAACTGGTCCCCTAGGGCTAGAACAACTATTTCCCACCATTACTCGAAGTTGCATATTTTCAAATATAGGAATCATATGCAAGCATCTGTGACTACATCTATCCCACTTTGGTTGAGTCTATAACTAGATTCCCTATACCTAGAATGCACCCATTGATCAAAAGGCATGTGGAAATGATAGGGGATAATTGGTATCATCTTGATTGCACCCTGATTAGAATTGTGGGAACCATGTCCCCACCATATAGGTTACCTATATATATGAAAAATAAGCTATCCAAATAATAAATCAACTTCTAACTCATCAATGGAATTGATGGAGTATGTAAAGAAAATAAAAAGGGCTTCCTCCACCCATTTCCCTTGATAATTAGAATAACCACATTACTAGCTTAGAAGCAAGTAGACATCATGTCTAGATAGAGAGAAGCTTTTGTCTTCTAAATAAATTAATTAAGGATGTGGGATCCTAAAGGGGTAGTGAGGTACCATTTAAAATACAAGAATTTATTCAAGCCAATGTATGAACACCAGCCTAGAGTTTATGATCATGTATACACCAATGCCAATAATTTTGAGGAAGTCTTGGCTAGGCTTAAAGAGTGAAATTCTAAGTTAGAACACAAGCTAACATGAGTAAAAACTAATCAAATACATCATGAAAATTCACCCACTCTAGTATCATCTACTTCCTTCCACCTCCTCAAGTGGAATTGCCACAACCTCAAGACCCTAGTAAGAAGCAATTGGAAGAGAGGTCGAGTGAAGTAACCTCATCTATAGGGCCTCCAAAAAAACCACCATCTCTATTGGAACATGTAGACATGGTATATCTTGAGACATATGAAATAGTTGAGGCTATTTTCAAGGTTCTCGAAGAAGCCTATTGCTCAAATAGAGAAGAAATAGATGAAGACCCTGACACCCGAGCAGGGCAAGTTGTAAAGGCTCATGAACAAATGGAGGAGATTGAGAAAGATAAGGGAAAATAACTTGAGTTGGACTTAGTTCCAACTAAAACTTAGAGCAAGAGGAAATTAGATTTATCCCTTGTCCCTGCTAGATCCAAGAAGCTAAAACTTTCATTTATCCATCCAGCCTAGGATATAAATTTATTTAGTGATGAGTTCCCCATCTATGGGCCAATCATTCCAAATTGGTTCATATATGGGAAACTCCAAAAGATTCCCTCCATGGCCCATTTATGGGCATTGACATAGAATATTAGCATTGATGTGCATGAAGACCTTCAACCATGGATTCTTGAAATGATGAAGGAACAAGAAGAAAGAAGACTAGTGGAAGCAAAGGCTCTTGGTGACAAGAAAATAGATGCATGGGGGGAGTCCATTAGCAAAAACATGGAAATTCCTAGGACCATTGAGTTCACCAAGCCCAAAACTATAGTACATTTCAATCTAGACACTTCAGGGCTAAAAAATATCACCATAAGGAATGCTTTGGTGGGTACACAGGAGTTCACCTTTCAAAAGTTGGAACTATTTGTAGGCCTAACTCTAGTGGGAGGACAGGAATTGGGAGAGCATCCTATTCACTAGGAGGATCTAGAGAGCCTAGTTGGGGATTAATTAGCATAATAAATGGTAGGAATTAGGGGATTAAAACAACAAATTTCCAACTTGAGGAGGGAGAAGCAAGTCATTGAAACCCAGGACATCCTTTTTGTACCTAATGAGATGATAATAATGTTGGGTGAATCATTATTTAACATGTTTGAAACCTTAAAGGCCATGAAACTCAAGAAAAGTGCCTTGATACAGCAAGCTAAAGTAGCCAAATCCTTGGTCATCTAGTGGCAAGATTCAAAAGATCAAATAGCTAAGCTCATTAACATGCAGCCAAAAATGTAGATCCTAGGCTTCAGAACTATTAGCCTAGGACATTTGAGTGTAGTCCTAGGAATTATGGTAGACAAAATACAAGATTTGAGCACATGGCACAATAATGTTAGTGAGCATGTGAAGGAAGATGAGACTTTGATGAGCAAGATTGAGAAACTCCTAGGAACCATGCTAATAGATCCTTCACAACCCACTACCAATGGCTTAATAGATGATGATGAGTTTAAACAGAGAGCCACTTCCACCTTTTAGGAAATAAAGGGAAAAAGATAGGGTTAGTCTAGTAGTGAGAACCATAAGATCATGGATATCATATTCAATTTAGGAGAGCAAATTTTAGAGGTCAGAAGCATCAAGGAGGCTATGGTAAGGAATGACAAAGAATTTAATAAACTGGTAGACCAAGAGGGTGGATGTTTGATGAAGCCTATATTAGATTTGAAACTAATCAATGAGAAACACACTAAGGCCAAAAACATCCTCTAATAAAGATATACAAATGTCCCATCACCAACTTGATATAATATTTTATAAATTATAATCTTGCACACATTTGTAAAAATAGAATATTCTATTGTATAAGTATATGCTAGTTTGTTAGAATATACAATTTTTAGGTCAGTCCAATATAGAAGGTCATATGTATTTTATAATTTTCATACAAGGATAGTTGTCCTTATTGTACACATATGTATCTTGAAAACTGACCAGTATACCACCTATGCTTTTTATAAATAGGTAGGGTTACCATTTTTTAAGGAGAGAGATTTTGAGAAAATAATTGTACACTTAGAACAATTAATACAGCTAAGGAATTCTAAAAAGGTTGTCTATATGGTTGTGTTAAGGGTTACTAGTTTTTCTCTCAATTGCTTATCTATATCTCAAATTTGAATGGTTTATTTAAATTTTGAATTGCATTCTTTTTACAAGGTTGCTAATATGTGATATGCTAGATTAGTTTAAAAGATCATAAGTTGCTTCACTTTAATTTGTTATGCATCAAAGATGTGCATTAGCTATCTAGGTGCAGTAGAAAAACATTAAAACATACTTGGTTCTTACTTTTATTTTCAACTTATCCTCAGAAGTTCACTTGGTTGTAGTGAAAATTGAGAATTAGCTATTTTATATTTACATACTAGTTTAAATGCATGTTCAGTCAACTAAAACTTTGTCATAATGTTTGAGATAAATATTATTAATCACATCCACTTCCTTTTTGCCTTACCCTTATTTTTTGTCCCCTTTTTTAAATAAATCACTGTAGCTTAGATCCCATTGTCACATATTCACTTAGATTAATGTAGTTTAGAACTTTGATCAAGATTCACCAGAATTCACAAAGACTTGGATCAAGGTGGCTCCCAACCACCCAATCATATAAATATTGTTGAATAGACTAATTCACTTTACCCTTATTTCACCATAGGCATTACAATTGCCAAATACTTGTAACTCATGCTACGAATTCTTAGGATTCTAAAATGAGAAGTGTTCCCTAAACACTGAGAGCACCTGTGGTACACTTAGAGTCATCAATAGGAGCAGCTCCATTGGTGCTATAAGGAGGGCATGTCAATCTTGGTGGTAATTAATCAAAGGTTGATGTTATATTTGCACCTTTGAGTAAATCTTCCAAAATGTAAATATTATTGGTCTTGGAAGTTTCTGACCCATCTTATTGTTCTTAAGGCAAATATCATAGTTATTGGGTAAATGATTCTTTAATTCTGGTAAATATAGCCTTGAATTTGAAGATCTATGGCATTTGAGATGGGAATGACTTACTCTACTCAAATATCAAGTGGTCTCCTATGAGTTTTGATTCATTTTGGGCTGAAATTTGTAAAGACTGACTCTATTTGCATAATAAGATATATTTTTAGGCTATCCTATTTAAACTTTGATGTCCTTTATCATTCTTTATGTAGATATTTGTAGAATTAGCTTAGTGTGTATGTTTAGTCCTTGCTCCTTATAAATATTAAAGTAATACACTATATTTCAAACAAGATTTTGAGTCTTCAAAATGGATTTGCCTAGAATTTGCACCAGATCATGCTCTAAAACAAGAGAGCCTTTACTCAAGCTACAAATTCATCAAAGAACCAGATAGGATAAAGGTAGATGAAGGCTTTCCAAATCTTTACCCACTACTCCTATTCAAGGTACCCCTGCATTCAGACCACATCTAGGTATGTCTTGGTTAGGAAGCTCCCCCATTAATGTACAAGGTGTATTCTATGATTTACCATGCAATCCTGAGAAGTATTTACCCATATTTAGTCCAACTAGTGTTGTAACTATAGAGGAACATGTTAAATATTTCAAAGTTGCTTTAAAATTATTAAATGTCATACATGAGGATGTAGTGTGTAGGGTGTTTCCCTTTACTTTCAAAGATGAAACTTATGAATGGTTCCTTAATTTTCCTAATGATTGCATTACCTCTTAGAATGATTTCAAAAATATTTTTATTGACCAATTTTGAAATATTATTAGTCCTTACATCATTTATCATCAATTTACAACCATCAAGAGAGATGCAAGTGAGCCTATAAGATCTTTCAATGCCAGATTCTAGAAAATGTATAGTAGGACCATGGAACCTTACAAGCCTAATGATGTCCTAGCCTTGGAAATCTATAAGGAAGTAGTAAATCTCATGACTTCTATGTTCCTAAAGATATCTATCCCAATTATAGCTTTATTAGCCCAAGCCTATTTTGAAGAAATAGTTATTAGTGATAAAATGAAACCATAGGGTCAAATGGATTAATCTATTCCCAATGTTAGCCCACAAATGCCTGCTCTACAAATTTTTCCTAGTAATAACCAACACACCCCATATCTTAATCAACTCCCAGCTCTAAGCATATTTCCCACTAGTTATGTTGCTCCTAATCAAAATCTAGGATTACTGAATCACCAAGCTACTAATGGATATCCTACTAATGGTTAGAAAGCCTTAATACCAACATATGGTACAAAAAATAATCAAGTAAATAATTATAAAACCCCTAAGAGTGAAAATGAGTCTATATTAAATGTGGTATAAAATCTTAGCACTGATTTTATTTAGTTTCAAAAATAAGTTGGTAATACTAGTGAGAGTTCAAGAAGGAACTTTACTTTCCAAAAGTTCAACAGACCAAGAAATAGATTCCAGAATGATAGCTTCTATAACATTAACAAGGATAATTAACCCTCTTATAATAACAAGACCATGGACATAAATCTCACTAACATTACCTTACATGACTACTACTGAGTACATGCTACTGCTAAGCATGGTGAGATTGATTGCATTGAATTATACAAAGCCTTTGAAGCTTTTGAAGAAGAGATGGATACATTTGAAGTAATCCCTAATAAGGATAATGTAATAAATACTTTTGGTTCCAATTCATCATACCAAGTCCATATGGTAGAGACATTTCGATTCCCTTTTTAGGAAGATAATGAACCAAAAAATATTCCTGAAGAGATTCAAGCATTTTAGCAATTCTTGAACACCTACCCTCTAAGGAATAGGGATCAAAAATAACCACTGACCACTTCAACTCCCCCAAAAAATTATGGGACCCCTCCTAATACCACTTCAAGGAATGACCCTGAGCCACCGAAAGGGAGTTCCTCCAAACCTAGTGTTGATTCTCCAAATAGGACTAGCTATAACATTGTTGAATACACAAAGAAAATTAAGCCCAACATCACTTTACATGAATTAACTCAAATTAAAAAGCAAAGAGATTTGATATTTGAATAATTGTCTAAGAAACTTGGGAAGCCATCCAGGGCTGATATTGTAAATGTGACCATGCAAATGGCCAAGGCAGAATCTCCACCATTCCTACTCACTATCAGGATATTTGGTAATAATCTCCACAATTATCTTCTATATTTTAGGGCATTAATTAATATCATGTTGGTAGTAATATTTAATATCTTGTACTGACCCTAATCAAGTTTGATAGGGTGGTTACACAATTAGACAAATCAAGAGTCAGAGTCATTAGGGAATTATTAAATGTACACATGCAGTTAGCCAGTGAACCCATAGTGCAACAATTTATTGACATTCAAGTAGTATACATTCCCAATGCATATGGATTACTTTTAAATAGAGAGTGGACCAAAGCCTTAAATGGATATATGTCAACTGATTGTTCACATCTATGGATGATTTGGAAAGGTGTTCCAAACCAAATAAAAGTAGAAAGGGAACCAAGGATGAAGCATATGATTACTGAGTATAATGTTGTTAATGAAAAGGTTAATTTCCTTGATTTTGATTTAGGAGTCTTCACCTTAGAGACTAAAAAAGTGGTTGGTTCCCAAAACACTCAGGTTGTACCTAGTTTATAGAAACTTTATGTTGATGGTGCTAAATACAAGTCTAGATCTAAGGTTGGTATTGTCTTGATAGACCCTACTAAAAAATAATATCATGCATCTTATAGATTACAATTCCTATACACCAATAACCTGGCTGAGTATGAAACTCTCATCTTAGTTTAAATTTGCTATTAAAAATAAGGTCAAGGAGCTACTTATTTGTGGAGGTTCTAAACTTGTAGTCAACCAAGTGAGGAACAAGTACCAATGCAAACTCTCATACCTTAAGAGGTATAAATTCAAAATTTTGGATCTAATAGAGTCCTTTGATGCATTTAATATCCTCTCTATCCCTAGAGAAGAAAAAAAAGATATTGATGAACTAGCTTCTGCTATAGCCAATCTCATGCTTGATCAAGATTCCTCTGACCTTAGTATTGAATTAATACCCTGCCCCTCAGTCCTAAATAATGTGAACCACTTTTAAGTCTTCAATGATGATCAATAGATCTTATAATTCTTGACTAACTCAGGAGATTTTGAATCTCATATTATTGATGAAATTGATGGAACTACCCCTAAAAAATAATTCAATGGCAAAATTATTTTGCTAAATGATAACAAGATACCCAAGGGAATGATTTCATTAGAAAGGTTGTTTTATCAAGACAATCTTACTAAAAATCCTAAGGTTCCCAAGGTGAGTGGGAAAGATTACAATAAAATGAATCTTGGACCCATGAATCAACTCCAGTAAGTTAATGTGGGGAAGGCTTGCATATAAATGGAGAAAAAAAGCTAGAGAGTTACTCACCAAGTACAAAGATGTAATTGCCTAGTCTTATGATGATTTAAAAAAAATTGATCCAAGGGTTATCACACACACTATACCCCTCAAATAAAATTACAAACCCTTAAGACATAAACAAAGGCCTATCAACCCTGTCCTAGAACTTATGATCTATAAATAAGTCAAGAAACTATTAGATGCAATGATTATGTTTCCCATTAGGCACTCCACCTGGGTCGCCAACTTGGTTCCAATAAAAAAAAAGAATGGCAAAATTAGATTATGCATTGACTTCAAGAATCTAAACAAAGCATCCAAAAAGGAAAATTATCCCTTACCCTCTCTAGACTAGGTAATATAAGATGTTTCAGGGTCAGCCATGATGTCTTTCCTTGATGGCTTTTTAGGATATAACCAGGTGTTAGTGGATAATGAAGATATAATGAAGACAACCTTTAATACTAAGTGGGGAACCTTTGCATACAAAAAGATGCCCTTTGGAATAATTAATGTAGGGGATACATTTCAAAGAGCCATGGGCCATGATTTCCAAAGTCTAGTTATAAAATGCATCATAATCTACATGGATGACCTAACAATGTTCTCTAAAAATTGGGAAGATCATTTCACAAACCTGCAACAAGTGTTTGAGAGGTGTAGAAGGTATGGCATTTATCTCGACCCTAAGAAAAGCATATTTTGTGTCACTAAAGGAAAGTTTCTAGGTCATATTATCACTAAATATGGGATCTCCATAGATCCTTAAAGGGTGAAAACCATTTCTAAGATAGAGCTCTCAAATAGCCAAAAAAATTTGAAGTCATTTTTTGGCAAGATAAAATTTGTGAGGAAGTTCATCTTCGGGTTTGCTGAAATTGTTAAACCACTTAATGATATACTCAAGAAATATGCCAAAATCACTTGGAATGAATGAGGAGTCCAAGAAATCATTTAACAATATCAAATAAGTAATTGGTCAAGCCCTAGTGTTGATAAGTCCAAATTTTTTGAAGGACTTCTAATTATATTCATTTGATTTTTATCACACAATGGTTTCAGTCTTAACTTAGAAAATTGATGGGAATGACCACCCAATAATTTCAAAAATGTTGAACTGAATTATTCCTTGATTGAAAAACAATCATATGCACTAGTAAAAGTAGTACAAAAGTTTAGACATTACATCTTCAGAAACAAAGTACATGATATCTTGCTAGACCCTGCTACAAAACTCATGATGAGTTAAAATGAATTGGGTGAATATAGAGGTAAATGGATGTTAGTCCTAAAATATTATGATTTATAAATGAAAACAACCAAGTTGGTAAGGTGCCAAGGTCTAATCCAGATGATTTCCAACACCAATCCCAAACTAAATGTCATATAGGTTGGGTAGCATGACTTTCAACCCAATGAGTGGTATGACTCCTTGATTCATTTGCTGATTAGTGGTACTTATCCTATAGGACTCACAAGAGAGAATAAAATATCCTTAAGACTCAAATACTCTCACTATTTAATCAAATAAAGAGTATTGTATAGAAAGAACTTTGAAGGAGTCTATCTAAGATGTGTATCCAAAAAGGAGGCTTCTCAAATCATGAGTACTTTTAATGAGAAACTAGGTAGTGAACATCCATCAAGAAAAACAATAGGCCACAAAATCCTCAAGGCTGGTTATTATTGGCCCACCATGTTTAAGGATGCTCACATGCATGTAATATAATGTCATTCATGTAAAATATTTTTCACTAAAGATCCAAAAACAACCATGCCTCTGCAACCAATGATGGTTGACAAACCCTTTGCATAATGGGGGTTAGATTTAATAGGGGTGATTAAACCTAATTCTTATGAGGGCCACAAATATGTCTTGATTGTCATAGATTATTGCACAAGGTGGACTAAAGTTGTAGCCACCAAATACTACATGATAGAAGAAGTGACCAACTTCCTAGAAGAAAATATTTGTACCAAATTTGGAACCCTAGTCTCTTTGGTGTGTGATAATAGATTTGCATTTGTGTCCATAGAAATGATCGAATGGGCTTATGACAATCGAATTTCTCTAAATTTTTATTCCAACCATTACCCCCAAGGAAATTGCATCTCCGAATCTACCAACAAGAACCTAATCAAGGTAATAAAAAATCTACTGAAGACAAGCCTAGGACTTGACACAAATTCCTCAAATACACTCTATGGGTAGATAGAATTAGAATCAATCAAGCATTAAAGGCATCACCATTCCTATTGGTGTATGGCCAAGAGCCTATCTTTCTTATCACTCTCAAATTTCCCACATTTATATTTATACAGGAGTACATGGAAGAAAGTTAGGAACTTACAAATTCTAGGTTGTTAGATATCATTCAAATGGAAGATGCAAGGGAAGAAGCCTTTGCTAATTTCAACAAGCATCAGACCATAGTAAAAATATGGTTTGATAAGAGGTCAAAAGTGAAGGTATTCATACAAAGATACCTAGTCCTCATTTGGGACAAAGCATTTGAACCCAAGGGTAAACATGGAAAATTCACACCTCTATGGATTGGCCCATATCAGATTGCTAAAACACTTGATAACAACACCTTCAAGATAAAAGACCTTCAAGGAGAAGAATTTACATTACCCACCAATGGGTAGTATCTTAAACACTATTTCTCTATTGCTCCCCCTAGGGTCCCCATGGAATAAAATTTGTAAGACTCACTAGGTTAGGGTAGGTAGGCTAGCTAGTTTCTTTTTGTTTCTCTTTTTTGTTCTATTTGTATATATATTTTTTCCTTTTGTTATCCTTTGTTGTTTCCTATTATTTGTTTGCTTTCTATTGGGAATTTTTGTTTTCTATTTATGCTTTGTTCCTTGCCTCTAATAAGTCCTTCTAGATAAGTTTGATGCTCAAAGTATCTTATTTGACTTAAGTTCCCAGGATTCAAGAATGGGATGTGAAACTCATACATAGGATGACCATAGACCTAGAATATGATCTTAGTGCTACAACATGGATAAACTAGTAAAGGAAAATGAAAAGGTCCCTTATTTTATTCAAACCTAAGCATTTCCTTGACATAAGTATGGTTTTAAGAAGAGTTGTACTTTTGAGATGAAAGCTTAACTTATTAGGATAGCAAAATTTTTGTACTTAACAATACATCCTTGCTTAGGACAATGGTTACAACCATAGGTTATCATCTAAAAATTAATCACTTGACTAGAATCCTAAAAATTAGACTATCTTGGTTCCCAACCTTGATGAAAGCATTAAAATATATGTTAAAAAATACAAAAATAAGAATTCAGTGCAAAACTTTGAAGCTTTCAAGCATAGGTGATTCAGTTAATCTCCACCAAGGCTATGGATGCCTAGTTGGTAGTGGATCAAGGCCTCGAGTAGAGCCAAAGGCATCTCTATCCAGGCTATGAATGCCTAGTTGATAGTAGAGAAATGCTCAAGCCTCCCCTTAACCAAAAGCATGATCCTTCATTAATGACCATGTCCTATAAATTGGTATAAATGATCAAGGATGTGAAACCTAGAAGTTGTTCCCTAAATCCCATGGAAAATAGTAAGTGGAATCAAAGTACACACACAACATGAATATATCCTAGAAATTAAACCTAATCTTACAAGTGCAAAACTTATTTCAACCATGAACATATCATGATGATGTCATGGGTCCAATAGAATAAGTGCCTTAGTTATTTATTGAACAAGGGCCTCTGGGCTCTAACATATAGTTATGTTTCCCCTATGATCCACCATTTTTTGAGGCCAACATCCTCCTATTTTTTAAAAATTGGGGCCCTTGAGATGTCTTAGAACCTTGTCATTTAAAACCTTGTTGTGCTCCTAAGTTTTTTTAGAATTTGAAGATCATCCACTATGATAAGGTATCATATTATGTGTTTAATTAAGTTTGGTGTGCATAGTGTTGCTAATGGTTTATCCTATTTTATGATAAATGTAGGTTCCATGGAGAAAACACTAGTTTTTACTAGGCAAGGAATTCACCATGCTTCTACTGGCTTTTGGTATGCAAAATTTAATCCTAGACCCCCCTTCAGTAGAACCCTAAGTTAAAAAAACCCTTTGATTTGAATTCAAATTTAGTAGGAATAAAATGGTGGGAACGTTCAACACTTAATCACTTAAGTCTTTATGTTTTCCTCATAAATGTCCTTGTTTATTCCAACTTCATTTAAAATGGTTTCATGAGGTCCCTTTCTATTTCCTACCTAAGTCCCATTTAATTAATTATAGCCTAAACTTTTATCTCAAGGCCCCCTTGTGTTTGTTAATATAAGTGGGACCTTATGATTAAAACTTAACCTAATTTTTTATGATCTATGGCTCTTGACTTAACATTTGTACTTCTTGCAGGATCTAATGGTCCTCACTTAATCATAGGACCCAATCTAATGGAGCACAAAAAGTCCTAGGATGGACTTAAAGTGAGATCCCCTTGTAAAATATCTATGGTCCTTGTTACAGTGGAGATCATGATCAGATGACACTAGTTCAAAGCCTTAAGGATCATCATGGGGTCACTACAAACCAATCATATGTGATTACTCAAAACATGATATGATAGATCTCACTCCTCTAATCCAATAGAGTGAGATGGGTCTGGGACCTTGGTAATCTATACGAAGAGGCCATATGTCAATATTACATTTAGGAAAGGAAGTTTTATGAGGTCAAATTCAATGATCTCACAAACATCATTTGACGATCGTAAGGAATTTTATGACATTCTTGAGACCATCAAATTAAACCTCATCAAACATTTTTTATTAGACAAGGAAGGATTTTTTGTGATATCTTTATAAAAAAGGGTCCACTTTAATATTTTAACTTAGACTATGCACAATGAACCTTAGTCTTAAGTTTGTCATGTTTATCGACACAATAAACTTAGGACTAAGCAATTTCACCTAGGTTATTTTATGACCCTCAGGACTAACTTAAACCTTGTGTATCTTGTAGGATCTTATGACTCTCACTTAATCATACCAACTTAATCCAATGGTGTGATATATTCAAGTAAAGACTCAGGAAGCCTGAGAGCTCAACACATGGAAAGAGCCTAAAAATTAGAAATTGATGGTGCGATGATATGCTAGGTGGTATAATTATGGGACTTAATACTTATGATGACCAATGAGGTAACAAACCTAGGATTATGATCAATGGCTAGTGATTCATCTTTGGATCTTGATCCAAAAAATCAAAACCAAAGGCAAAATTCAAAGGCTAACGACTAGTTGTCCTTGAGATAATTATGAAAAATGTCATGAAATGACACCAAATAGATGCCACATAGGATCCAAATAAGAAAAAAATGATAAAACTTAGATTTTATCCATCTAGAAAATCAAAGGTATAAATACATAATTCTTAATCAAATCAAAGACATGAATGAACCAAGGTATAAATCACCTCCACCATTAAATCTCTCAGAGAACCTAAAAAATTTCATAAAATAGGAAGATTATGAATGATCAAATCATAATTACACTTGTAAAATAGTTCTAAGTGTGATAAGGATAATATTGATACTTATATAGAGTAAGTGTTTATAATTTTGAGAGGTTGATAAGTAATGGGAGTGGGAAGACAACAATGGAGGGAAGAGATAGAGCTTTACTTGTCTATAGACCACCTAGGTAGGGTTTTCAAGGACATATAGTTGGACGTCATGGCATTAAAAAATAGGTGTAGGAATTGGTCTAAGATCTTCTTCACCATAGAAGAGATGAAAATCCTCACTTAGAATGATAGGAGGATTGAGGTAGTCAACACCAAATACCAAGAACTATTTGTTATGCAATTTACTAGCCTTCATCATGTAGCTGCTAAACTTGAGGTAATTCATTCTATTGACATGCTTGTTCCACTTTTTATTGATTGTAGAGTATATGATGATTGGATTATTCATGTTGGAACATCTAGAAGGATTGATTACATTAACCCTATAGCCTTTTAGGGTTACTACAAACTTCCATGGTCCCATGTTGATTTTCCCTTAATCAAGAATTAGACCACTCAAAATGACCTTGACACCATCCTAAGGCCTTGGCTTAATTAGGGAAACCATGTATTTAGATATTTCTAAGGGAGAATTCTAATTTATTAGTTTAGGGAAGGAATTAGGGTTGTCATGACCTTATTGAATAGGATATATGGGGCTACCATAACCACTTATGTCAATCCCACCTGGGTTTCTTATGTACATTTCTTGATAAATCAACAACTCACCCCCTATTCGGGACATGATAAGCATCCCCCTGGGTTTCTAATTTATAGCCATTAAGAGGAATACCAACAAACAATTATTTATGATGTCCTATTTATTTGATGCTTTACTTCATTCTACCAAATTCCCCCACATCAAGAACTGGTCCCCTATGGGTAGAACAACCATTTCCCACCATTACTTGAAGTTGCATATTTTCAATTATAAGAATCATATGCAATTAATTTGTGAATTCATGTATCCCACTTTGGTTGAGGCTATAATTGGATCCCCTATGCCTAAAATTCACCCCTTAATCAAAAGGCATGTGGAAATGATAGGGGATATTTGGTATCATCTTGATTTCACCATAATTAGAATTATGGGAACCATGTCCCCACCAAATAGGTTACTTGTATATGTGCCAAATAAGCTGGCCAAACAAGAAATAACTATCCAACTCATCAATGGAATTGATGGGGTATGTAAAGAAAATAAAAAGTACCTCCTCCACCCATTTCCCCTAATAATTGAAAGAACCACATTACTAGACTGGAAGTAAGTAGACATCATGTCTAGACATAGAGAACTTTTTGTCTTCTAAATGGATGAATTAAGGATGTGGGATCCTAAAGGAGTAGTGAGTGATCATTTGAAAGATATCTAGTGTATAAACACCATCTTGGAGTTTATGATCATATATATACCAAGATCAGTAGTTTTGAAGAAGTGTTGGCTAGGCTTAAAGAGTGCAATGACAAGTTGGAACATAGGCTAACACATGAGCAAAAACCAAGAGAAGACATCTAGAAAATGTACCCACTCTAGTATCATCTACTTCCCTCCATATCTATAACACCTCAACCACCTCCTCAAGTGGAATTGACACAACCTCAAGACCTTGGTAAGAAGCAACTGGAAGAGAGGTCAGGTGAAGCAACCTCATCTTCAGGGCCTCCACAAAAACCACCATCTTTGGTGGGACATGTATACATGGTATCTCTTAAGCCATATGAAATATTTGAAGCTATTTTCAAGCTTCTTGAAGAAATCTATGGCTTAGATAGAGAAGAAACAAATCAAGACCCTGACACCCAAGCAAGGCAAGTTGTTGAGGCTCATGAACAAATGGAGGGGATTGAGAAAGATAAGAGCAAATAACATGAGTTGGCCTTAGTTTCAACTACAACTTAGAGCAAGAGGAAAGCATATTTATCCCTTGTCCCTACCATATCCAAGAATGAAAAACTTCCATTTATCCATCCAACCCAGGATATAAATCTATTTAGTGATGAGTTCCCCATCCATAGGCCAATCATTCCAGATTGGTTCATAAATGGGAAACTTCAAAAGATTCCCTCCATGGCCCTTTCATGGGCATTGACACAAAATATTAACATTGATGTGTATGAATACCTTCAACCATGGATTCTTGAAATGATGAAGGAACAAGAAGAAAGAAGACTAGTGGAAGCAAAGGCTCTTGATGGCAAGAAAATGGATGATTTGAGGGAGTTCAAAGGCAAAAACATGTAAATTATAGGGACCATCAATTTCACTGAGCCAACCACTACAATACATTTTAATCTAGACACTTTGAGTCTAGAAAATATCACCACAAGGAAGATTGTGGTGGGTACAGAGGAGTTCACCTTTCAAAAGGTGGAACCATTTGTAGGCCTAACTCCAATGGGAGGACAAGAACTGGGAGAACATCCCATTCACCAGGAGGATGTGGAGATCCTATTTCTGGCTCAATCAACACAATCAATGGTAGGAATTAGGGGATTGAAATAATATATTGCCAACTTTAGGAGGGAGAAATAGGACATTGAAACCCAAGCCATCCTTTCTATACCTGATGAGATGATAATAATGTTGGGTGAATCATTTTTTGACATGTTTGAAGCCTTGAAGGCCATGAAACTTAGGTAGAGTGCCTTGATACAACAATTTGAAGTGGCCAAATCCTTGGTCATCTAGTGGCAAGATTCAAAAGATCAAATAGATAAGCTCATTAACATGCAAGTAGAAAGGTAGATCCCAGGCTTAAGAACTAGTAGCCTAGGACATTTGAGTGTAGTCTTAGGAATTATGGTAGATAAAGTATAATATTTGAGTACATTACACAATAATGTTAGTGAGCATTGAAAAAAGATGAGACTTTGATGATCAAGATTGAGAAACTCCTAGGAACCATGCTAACAGAGCCTTCACAACTCACTACCATTGGGTTAATAGATGATGAAGAGTTCAAAAAAAGAGCCACTACCACCATTTAGAAAATAAATGGAAAAATCTAGGGTTAGTCTAGCAGTGAGAACCATAAGATCATGGATATGATCTTTAATTTAGGGGAGCAAATTGTAGAGGCTAGAAGCATCAAGGAGGCCATGGTAAGGAATGACAAAGACTTTAATAAATAAATACACCAAGAGGGTGGATGTTTGATGAAGCCTATAGTAGATTTGGAACTAATTAGTGAGCAACAAACTATGGCCAAAAACATCCTCCAACAAAGACAGCTAGAGGGTCTACCACTAGCTTGATAGAAGATTCTATAGATTATAATCTTCCACACATTTATAGAAATAGAATATTCTATTGTATAAGTATATGATAGTTTGTTATCATATACACTTTTTAGTTCAGTCCAACATAGAAGGTCATATGTATTTCAAAAATTTCATACAAGGATAGTTGTCCTTATTGTACACATATGTATCTTGAAAACTAACCGGTACATCACCTATGATTTCTATAAATAGGCAGGGTTACCATTTTTTGAGGAGAGAGATTTTGAGCAAAGAATTATATACTTGGAATAATTAATAAAACTAAGGAATTATACAAAGTTTATCTATATGGTTGTGTACGGATTACTATGTTTTCTCTCAATTGATTGTCTAGATCTCAAATTTGAATGGTTTATTTAAATTCTAAATTGCATTCTTGTTACATGGTTGCTAATCTATGCTACACTAGATTAGTTTAAAAGATCATAAGTTGCTTCAATTTAATTTGTTCTACATCAAAGATGTTCATTAGCTATCTAGGTGTAGTAATAAAAAATTAAAGCATACTTGGTTCTTACTTGTATTTTCAACTTATCCTCATAAGTTCACCTGGTTGTAGTGAAAATTGAGCATTAGCTATTTTACATTTACATACTAGTTTAAATTCATGTTCAATCAACTAAAACTTTATCATAATGTTTAAGATAAATATTAGCAATCACATCCACTTCCTTTCTGCCTTACCCTTCCTTCTTATCCCCCCTTTTTAAATAACTCACTGTAGCTTAGATCCCATTGTCACATATTCACTTATATTAGTGTAGTTTAGAACTTTGATCAAGATTCACCATAATTCACAAAGGCTTCGATCAAGGTGGCTCCCAACTAGGAAATCATACAAATATTATGGAATAGACTACTTCACTTTGCCCCTATTTCACCATAGGCATTACAATTTCCAAATACCTGCAACTCATGCTATGAGTTCTTAGGATTATAAAATGAGAAGTGTTCCCTAAACACTGAGAGCACCTATGGTACACTTAGAGGCATCAACAATAGGTTAGTGTCAACTAACTCATTGTAGATGCTATAATAGGACTCTACATCATTGTTAACATTATCAGTGTTAGATGATATATTAGTGTCACTATAAAGATCTAAGAGGTCACCCCCAAGTGATTTATATCCAATACTTAGAGTTTCTTTATTTTTGGAAATTTATACTAGCTCACTAAGTCCTTGTTTTGACCATAGAACTTTACCCTTATAGGTTTGATTATCCATTATCTTTTTTGGGATATAATACTTTATCTTTTGGTAGTAGGTGGAAAAATCATTATTAAATAACCATAAATCATCATCAGATTTGATCTATTCTTATTCCTTCAAAGTGGTTTTGAAGAAAACCATGGGTCCTTTCTGATGAGAATCATCCTTCTTTTGCCATTCCATTTAATTAACTTTCACTTTGGGTCTACCATATGATTTGGGCATCTTAGGCAACTTCATTATATGAAAAGCATAGCCAATTTTGTATTCCCTAAGGAAATTATATTAACTATTAAAATGATTGGCTATTGTAGTAGGTGATGTAGATGAAGTAGAGGCAAGAGTACTTGGATCCACATAATTGGATTTATGCAGTTGATCAACTATATCCTTGTATTTATTGGGAACATGATCAATGCCAAAGTGATAGTTTTAGATCTCATATTTTTCTTATAAATCTTTACAAAATTGGTATGGTTATAGGTCACTAAGAATAGTAACTTCTAACCCAAAATGGGGAAATTTGATACACTAATGGATATTATAAGGTACATCTTGTACTTCATGAATCCATGGTCACCCAAAAAGTAGATTATATGATATTTCCAAATCAAGAACATGGCACAAAGTATCATGGGTTAGAGGCCCAATGATAATAGGTAAATAAATGGTACCCTAAGATTCTTGATCTTCACTATCATATGAATTGATAATGGTAGTATTTGGCTGAAGATTTGTTGTTGTGTAGCCCAAGTGTTTGACCAAATTTAAAGTTGTAATATTTAACCCTAATCCATTATTTATGACGACTCTTTTAACTTTATGCCAAGAAATTATTATTTCTATGTAAAGTGGGTTATTATACAAAGGTCCAAGGGATGACATATCCATTTGATCAAAGGTGAGTTGTTGGCATAGATCTAGATGACTCAAAAGTGTTCAAAATTTATTAGACATAATGTCAGTTGGGACCTTATATTGACTTAGTAGCTCATTCAATATGATCTTGTGGACATTTGACTTACACAAAATATCTAAAATAAAAATTTTTTCTCATGGCTTTTGCAGTTGTTCAACAAGAGCATAATGTTTGTCATTAATAGGAGTAATTGGCTTGGTCTTCTGAGGTAGAGGACCTTGAATGGGATTTTTGGAGGAAAAAGGTGTAGGGCCTTGAATGGTAACCTTAGAGTGTCAAGTTATGATTACGTAACCTTGAGTCAGTGGAGGGTTATTATAATTGGAATAATTAGAGTGAAGGCTTGAAATGGTAACCTTAAAGCATCGAGTTGTGATTGTGTAACCTCGAGTCAATGGAGGGTTACTATAATTAGAATAAGGGGAGTGAAGGCCTAAAATGGTAAATCTTGGTTATTGATTAGAGTTTGGGCTATTACGAGCTAAATGAGGATTACCTATGAATGGAGGTGGAGGCCCTAAAATGGATGATGAAAGTCATTAGGTATTATTGGAGATTGGCTTAAGATTGATCTTAATGGTAGTGATATGTCCACTAGTGATGTGATCTATAACATTGTAGTCATAAGGGACATTATTATAGTAAATTTGATTATAATGGGAATCTTGACCTTGATTTCATTTTTGTTTTGGTTTTATTTCTAATTTTTATTTTAAGGAGGCTTATTAAGATTTTGGTTTTTGGCTTGATGTCGATTCTAATTTTTATAGGCATTATGCTATGAAAAAGGGTTTTGATAGATACCCAAATCATGATTAGATGTTATGGCCACATTATCTAATGTTATTTCACCACTTTTGATCAAATATTGGATGAGATGGAGAAGCTACACACATTTATGAATAAAATAAAATTCATTCTCATTATACCAATTAGGGTTAGGCTAGTTTTTTAGAAATGGTTTTAGCACTGGCCAAATGATCATGTTAAAAACAACTAGATTTTGGAAAACCATCCCAATAGGCTTGCCAAAATTACTAAAAAATATGTTGTGATAATGACCTCTTCTTAGAGGTGGTATTTGTAATGCAATAGGTTGAGTAGGTGGGTTTGCTTGAATAGTTGATGGTTGCATCATTTGCATTCACTGGTATTCAGTTATCCCATTACCTACGACATTTATGTTCTTGTTGAATGGTTTAGGATTCTTTGATGTACTTGCTTGTGTTTGTGTAGGAGCTTGTGTTTAAGCCTTGTTTTGGACTTGGTTCTAAGATTAAAAATTGATTATCCTTTTGTCAATGAGGGTTTTCTCAATCTATATTCCCTTGGAAATAACTTCTTAAAATGTATTGGCATAAATAAGCTTGAGCTTATGAGCTACATCAAATTATAGATTGGTAGTGAACATTGCAGCCAATTAGTTTTTAGAAGATCATGTGGGATTTGTCTAGTTAATGAGCACCACCATTGTAAATAAGTAACAAAGCTTTTTCCTCCTAGTTGTTTAGTCTAACATAGATCAAACTTAGTTTGACCATGTTTAACATTGAAATCTAAGTGTTGTACTAATCTCTTTGAAAAGTCATCAAAATTATCTATGTATTTTTTAGGTAGACCAAGGAACCATTTTAAGGTGTGCCCAGTCAAACTACAAGAAAACAAGCAAAGTAGGTATATAGGGATATACCAAAAATTTTGGCATGTAACAAATAACTCTTTTATATGTTCCTTGGGATCACCTTTCCCTTTGTATTTTTCAAATTTGGGCATCTCAAAATGATGTACAAAAAGTATTTAAATATAGCTCATATCAAAAGGATAAGAGCATATGTCATCTAATTAAATTTTTTATTTTGATTTCCTTCTTGAGTGAATGAAATTACATCTTTGAACTCCTACAAATCCTAAGAAGTAAGACCAAAGTGAGAGGAAGTGGATATTTATTTGGGTATTCAAAGGTACACTCACTTGAATTAGATAAAGAGGTGGTATAGAATATGGAGGAATATGTATCTGACTTATTCTACTAGGAATATTCACTCTTTGGTAAGAGTTGTACTACTGATAGGGGATTTATTGTTGGTAAGGCATTTGTTGTTGAGTGCAACATTGATTTGGAAGGAGCCAAGGCCTGAATGGAGGAATGTTTTATTAGACATTATACAAAATGTATTAAGATTGGAGGGGATTTTGTTGTTGTTTTTTAGGAATATATCACATAGGGGAACATGTTTTTGACTCTAAGAGTCTCCTTGTTGAATAAAATCAACAAGTGGTTGACTAATATAAACATGTTATTAGCTAGATAATGTTGGTTAGGGGTTAATTGACACTTGTTATGATGGATAGTTGGTCACCACCTGTCAAAGTGGGGGATTAGTTGAAACTTGTTGAAGTGGAGAATGGTTACCCCTTATGGAGGTGGGATACTAGTTGCCACCTATTGAGGTGGGGTACTTACAACATATTGTTGTAGTTCATATGGGTTTACAACTATTTCAAGGTACTTAGAATGTTGGAATGGGAATGTCATGGAGAAGATGGAATAATATTCTATTGAGTTTTAGATGGTACCTAATGTGGGTTAAAATATTATGTTTGACAACTATTTACCACATGTTGGGTAAAATCTACAAGGAGACCCGAATCATGATTAGTCACTAGCTTGGTTTCAATGATAGGTAGACAAATCCAATGGATTTTCTTACACTCTAATCATGTGGGATTTTGAAATTTTAATGCAGCCAAGGAATTAGCTAAAGTAACTATAGCTAGATTAGCTTGTTGTATTCATGAAATAATAAGTTGGCTTTGTGTGTAAGGGTCAACTAGTTGACCCTTTCCTTTGTCTAACACCACTAGGGATTGATTGATTTTTTTTTCTTAGCTAGAGTAAACTTGGTTTTCTAATAACTTAAGAGGTGTTTCATTAGGTGTTCTAACCAAATAATGTAAATCCTCCATGAGAAAACTAGGGGGAAACTTTACACCCATTTCCAACAATCTAACAAGATGTTTATCTTTATTGTCAAATACTTGTCAATTAAATTGATCTTATCTATATTCACCACTAGGTGGTATGTTTACAAGGTACATTGGATTAGGCCTATGCTTGATATCAAATGGTAAGTGTGAAATATATGTTTGGTATTGACCTTATTAATCGTTAAGTGATACGATTAGAAAATATGCATTTTATTATTCAATTTTAAAATTAGATGGCACGTTGGCAAGGTATTGTTGATCTTATTCATCATCTATGTAGTGATGATACCCATAGGAATTATAAATTACCTAATCATTAAATGAGGGGTTATAAATGGCCCCACTACACGTGTATTTAGGCATGTCTAAGTTTGTGAGCTTTATTTTAAAAAGGTCTTGAATACCTTAAACATTGTTTTGACTTGGTATGTGACCTCACTTGGAATATCACTTAAGGATTGGTTTAAGGTAATATGTTTGGCTTATGTTAAGTTAAATGCCAATTTGGAATACACCAATCAAAGGTATGTCAATGTAAATGTTTCAAACATGTTTCTCAAAGGGTATGTCCACAAGTTTTGGGCACTATGGTTTAAAGTATAATTGTTTAATGTTTGGACTTTGGAATTTTTTTGCATTTGGTTTAGTATTGAAAGGTTTTGATCTCGGAAACTTGACTTTGTGATTAAAGAAATGAAACTTGACTTATTTGAGACACCTTGGGGACCTTGAAATGTGTGAATGTGGGCACAATAATTGGTCTTAGTTGATAATGGGGAGTCAATATTTCAACTAAGCTTTAAACTTTTGACTTCTAAAAGGAATTTGGTCTTGGCACAATTCGACTAGAATTGAAAATTTGGTTTTTAAATTTGAATTGATTTAACTTTGATAAGAAAGTTAATTTAGAATTGACACTTGGATTTTAACTTAGGTTTGGACTAAAATGAATGACATAACAATACAACATGGATAAGAAGTTGGAAATTTTACCTTGGACTTTATTTGAAGTGGTAGTTTGGATTAGGATAAGACTTTTGGTTCAAATTGGGTAGCCTAACGACGTAGTTTGAGCAAGTAATATAGGTATTGGGACCAATTTTTAAAATGTAATTTTTGTTTGACACATAATTTTAGTAGAGTAATGTCTCATTATGTGTGTATAAAAATGTTTTGAGATTTGGACTTGGTTTGTTTGACTTAGTGTCAAGTGTAAACAAGGTTTTAACACAACAATCAAGTGATAACACACAAGCATTACAAGGTAATTCTAGTAACTAACATGGGTTTACATATCATTCATTGAAATTTTGAAATACTTGCCTTGAGATAGGATTATAAAGTTAAAATGTTTATTAAAGAAATTATTACAGTTATTGGTGGTATTTTAACCCCACCCTTCTCTCAAAAGGCTCATATGATAAAAATAATATTAGGGGGTTGTTACCTTTTCATCCCTATGTCAAGAAATGATCTACATCAAAAAAATAATCTAAGAAGTAATCCAAGATTAGGTCATTCACAAAAGGGTCTTATCCCTTCACAACCACTTCAGCCATAAGGGTTTTAATGAAGTGCTGCCAAATTTGGTGTTTGTTTAGAATTATTACCTTAGTTCAATGGATTATGTAAATCATGTATCTAAGAGAGCTTATCCAATCCATTAGTGAATGAAATCAAAATGAACTTGAAGACATAAATTATCAAGCCTAATCCCTAGGTTGAGCTATGTAAAAAATAAGCAAAAAATACATATTAGAAGATAAAAACAATGTTTATACCTCTTTAGAAGATTTACTTGAGAACTGATTTAAAGAGGTCGAGCTCAACTTGAAGATGGAGAAGTCTTTGTCAATACTTGATTCCTTATGTGGGAAACACATCTCCTTATCTAAAATTGATTTTGTCTTTGGCTTTCTAAATGGTCCCTATATACCTTGCAGTACATGGGCACAAGTTTGTTAATGAATAAGTTCAATCTTATTGCCAAGATTATTCTTTTTGAGAGTATTATACCTTGGCCTTGAGTATTGGAAAAAACTCTCGAGGTTGTTTCCTCACATGATGATATGCAAACACAAAGTTAGGCCTTCATGATGATAATGATCCTCAATTTATACACTCTACCAGATAAGTGGGGTTTGGTATGATGTTATGATGTGACTTCCTAATCAATGCACCCCTAAGAGTTTTAAGAAGGTGATGAACTTCACCCCACACAGTCAAATAAAAAATAGGGTAAAATAAAAATAAGAACTTTGCATTTTTGAGTCACCCAAAAAGGGGAGAACATACACACAAAAGAACCTCATAAAACAATCAAGCAATAAAAAAAACTTGAAATCAAGTAAAGAAATTTGAAAATAAATAAGTTTTTCTTATAACCCAATTGAAATGTGAATTTGTTTTAATGCCTAAATCAAAATGTAAAGTAATATTTATTTATTTGACTCAAAATACCACTTCTTTAGCTAAGATCCTGCAACATAAACTAGTATATGTTTGATAAATATAGTTTTGAGCCAACAAAGAGCTTGAAAGAGAGTTTGTTGAAGTCTCAGCCTTGCTACAAAATGATTTCACAAATACACATTCTGATTTCATTGATAAGTCCTTTGATTTTGTTACTAAAACCTATACACAAAAAACAAAAAAGCTAAAAAATAATTTTGATATCAATAGTGATGATTTCACTATCGGGGCTAACGATTTCAAAAATATTGAACTGCATAGAAAATAGACATAAAATACAGTAAAATGATTTTACTACTAGGTATCATGATTTTACTAATGTTAGCTATGATTCGTAAATGATGTTTTAATAATTTTGCTGCAATGAAATCATTTTTGCTAGAAATGCTTTTGATTTTGTAATTAGGGCTTGTAAGGATAAAAATAATCAGAATAGAAAAATGGCATACAGATAATTTCACATATATGCAACATAATTTCACTACCAAGTTTAACAATTTTTTGATTCTACAAAAAATATAATTAGAATATAAAAGGTAAATAAATTATTTCACAGTTTGAAAATGATTTTATCATAGTGAAATTAATTTTAATAAAATTACCTATAATTTCACAATTAATCAAAAATAATAAAAATAAGCTTAATACGATTTCATCATTGTCACAAACAATTTTACTAATGAAGGTTCCAATTTCATAATTTGGACAATTTCAACATTGCATATGATGATTTCACTAAAGGTCATGTTGAATTTACAGTTACGTAGTAACAAATTCATTATTTGGTTTGAAACGAACTTGAATGAAATTTTGAAAAAAAAGTGAATTAGCTTGTTTGGAAGACTAATTTTGGTAATTATAAAAAGGTAAATGATCTAGAAGAGCTTTTGGGATGCGTCAAATTCTTCAAGCTTTGTCGGGCATGTCATTATGTAAATTAGAAATCTAAGAGTGGTTAGTCAATTTGTTAGTGAATGAAATCAAAATGAATTTGAAGAACTAGCATCTAAAACCTAATCCTTAGGTTGAGTTATGTGGAAAACAAGAAAGAAATATACATTAGAAGATAAAAACAAATGTTTATATCTCTTTAAAGGATTTTCTATAAAATCGGTTTAAAGAGGTTGAGTTCAACTTGTAGATGTAGAAGTCTTTATCACTACTTGATTCCTCGTGTGTGACACACCTCTCCTTATCTACACCTGATTTTGACTTTGACATGAGAATTGGTTGAAGCTCCTTGTATAATTCAGTAGAGTAAGCTTACATGAAGAAACTTGTATATAACGGAGAACGGCCCTTTTATTTATAGACATTTTAGATCTTTGTGAACCATTGATTTGAGATGAAGATCAATGGTGGAGGGTAAGCCTCGAAACTCATGATCACTCTCATGGAGTGTGTAAGCTAATATATTTTAGGGCTTTTAGATTGTGGAAGGCATGCTAGAAGAAAAGTGCAGTCATTGGTCCTTTTGAAGTGTGTAAGATGGGTGTAAGAGGAAGAGTCTGTAAGAGAGCTGTAAGAGGAAGAGTGTGTAAGAGGGGTGTAAGAACTTGCTGACATTCCTCTTTCTCATTGATTTCTTTAAGTGACGTCACTTATGTGAGGCAATAATTCAATTTTGATTTTAAGAAAATAGATAATTTTAAATCCATGGATTTTCCTATTAGAGGAATAATTAGACTTGATTAAGTGAGATTAATCAATAATTAGAATAATGGTGACTTTTTACAATATTTTTATTTGTCAACAAAGTATTCACTTAATTATCATGTGTAAACACTTACACAAGGTTGATTTAATTTAGGATGGACTTAGTAAGATTAATGATGTAATATAATCCTTTGCCTTAATCAAGGATATGTCGTTACGATTTTAAGTTAAAATAGTAATTGTGTAATTAAATTTGGTCCAATGATGATTTTCAATTAAACCTACATGTAATTATGAAAATTTACTCTTTATTACAATTTAAATATAAAAATGATTAAAATGAAGTGTCTACACTCTTTCTCTATAATCTTATGATATATTTTAACTTGCATATATTTAATTTTGAATTTTAATAAAAATAACGACATCAATTTATTCGTTAAAAATATTAAATAAAAAATATAAATTTGTGGTCATATGTGCCCTTGCCTATGACCACTTGTCACGTTTTTAAAATAAGAAGTTTAAGGTCGTAAAGTCCATAGCATCACATATACCAATAAAAATTTGACAAAAATTACACACTAATTAATATAAGAGTCTCCCATCCCATTCAATTTTAGGGAAATTAGTCTCTTATCCATACAAGCGATAACTTCCATATAAACCTTCGTAGTATAAAGAGTTCATAATATTGAAATTTAGATTAATCTAATATTTTGTCAGAAATAAACTTGTTTAAAAAAAATTAATTTTGCATAATTATTTGAACATAACTACTACAGTGCAATTTAATATAAGGTCCGTAGGTCTTTTATCAACATAACTTGAAATTAATTCCTTCTTTTTAAAGATTATTTTTTCAAAGAAATTTTTAAAATGTAGAAGAAAAACTCATTTAAATAATTATAAAATAATAAATGAATTAATTAAGCGTTATAATATATTTATAATTCTTAATTAATTATCCAAAATAATTAGAAAGGTAAATAGTATAAATATGTATATTTTAAATATAATGTTGTTGAAAATTTATTCTCTAAATTTAGATTTAGAAATGTATGTCGAATTTATCAAAGATTTCACATTGAAATCTAAACATGATCTATAACAATGTGAAGATCATTCGTAATACTCAAAAATAATATGAAAATTTCCCTTTCCATTCCTAACAGATCGTTATTAGTCGAAATGTTATCTTTGAGTTTTGTACCCCTAGGTCCACCCCTCATTTCCCCATCTTTAGATATCATGTTGTGACTCCTATGCACCTACAATATCTAATTATTTTATTCTCCAGAGTTCTAAGGAAAAAAATTGTATTTAAAGACTTGTGTTCAATAGGAAATCCTTGATTTATCAAGCCTCTAGGTAGGAAATAAATATATCAAAAAAAATGGTAAATTGGATAAAGGAAATAACTTCATAATAGAAATTACATAACATCAATAATTTTTAACTTGAGTGTCAAAAATGTTCTGTAATAGAATTCTTGTTCAAACAATGATAAGTGTTCTAATGGTTACCTCTTTATTTAATGAAGTATACCAAATGTTTATTTATATATGACCTTTGAACTGAAAAATAATTGTGTGAACCACAATGTCGACTTCTAATGACTAAGACTTAAAAAGGGAAAAAGAGAGAGATATGAGTACCTAACTTGAAGGGATCTAAAATATAAGGTAACACAAAGATAAAATAATTAATGCATAAGATAAGATAAAGAAGATAGAGGATGCACAAGATAATATAAAGACAAGTTAACAAACTCAAAAAATAAGCCAATATAAGATGTACCAAAGTGTGAAATTCAAGACATTACTTTATTTTGGAGAATTTATTCAATGGTAAAAGTGATGAAGCTCGACTATGCACAACACAATTTGGGGGTTAATCACAATTCATTGAAATGTATTACAATATATAATTGTTTGTATCTCCTACAAACAAGGACTCAAACTTTATCTCTCTACCACTTATCTTTCCTAGAAACTCTCATCTTTATTCTCTCTCACTATCCTATCTACATGAGATGCAACTCACTTACAATATGAATAATCCTCTCAACATATTTATTTAACACTCATTAAAAAAATATTTAACTATGTGGACTACTAACTTAACAAACTATGCATCCATATGAGGACTAATTCCTTAATATTCTTGCCTTAGGGCGAACATGGAGAGAGGAACTACAAACCATATGGGTTTTACATCTATATTGCCTCCACAACAAGATGGACGCTAAGTTCACTTGAAAATGCATCCATTATAATATTGAGAGATTTTTACAATGAAAAACATATATCATACACATTAAAGATTTATTACATTAACTATCATTGAAGATTTTATTTTATTAAAAAGTGCATTTGAAATACTTATTTGATACTTTATAAAAAATCGATAAACACTAAACAGACAACAAAAAAATGACTCATAACTTTATTAAAAAATGACTCAAAATGACACACAATAACAATATCATTGACAACTATAAATACCTACTCTTAATTTAAGACAAAAATAAAATAATAACATTTATTCATTAAAAATAATAATTACTACTTAAAATTTTCAATCTTCTAAACTATAATACAAAATCTAAATATTAAAAAAAATATAAGAACAAAACATATTTAGAAGAAACTTTATAAAAAATAAACAAAACAAAATATTTTAAAATCTAAAAACCAAAATTAATAAACATAAAGCTATATATTATCAAATTTAAAACAAAAAACTTAAAAAAATATTTAAAATTTAAAACATAAAACATGTTAATAAAACAATACCACGAATCAATAAGAAAAAACTACTAAACTATTCTTAAACTAAAACAAAATAACAAAACCACTTTTCTTTGACCCAAAACCGTGGGTTCAAAACTTAAAAAATACAACCTAAAACCACTAATTGAAAATAAAATTGAGGGGGTTTTATTTTATTTTTTAAACACATCGATATAACTAAAAACTTTAATTAAAACAACAAAAGGAATACCTAAAAGAATCAAACTAAGACCCCCAATAAAAACCAGAGCTTTTAGAGAAAACCATGGCTTTTTAAAAAACCATCAAGTGTTATGCCACTATTTTGAGGACATGTTTGTGGAATACGGTGAACAACGAGCTTGAAGGTGGATGACGAGGCACAATTAAAGGAGTCGTGAGCCCCTGATTTCCAAACTTGTGAACTTTCCCCGTGCATCTTATGTTGTACATAGATCATCTATTCTTTATCCATTGAAATGTATTACAATCTATAATATTTTGTATCTTCTACAAACAAGGAGTCAAATTTAATCTTTTATTTGTGAGAATGAATTATCTTTTCTATATATTTATTTCACACTCACTAAATAACATTTAACTATGTGGAGTATTGATCTAACTAATCTATGCACCCATGTGAGGACTAATTCATCAACAGATCCATATTGCTCATTTAAATTAAATTAGTTAAACACAAATAAGTTCATTAAACTAACTGTTGACACTGTGGATTGCACCCTTGAAAGAAGGTTGGGCTTCTCCCTTCCATGCGGCACAATGGAGACCACCCTCTCACTGTGGGTCTGACAAAACTGAGGGGAGAATCTCTAGATAAGGGCTAGCTCCCTTTGATGCATCTCTGAGACTATTTTGATACTATTGTTAATAATGGGGGGGAGGCGGGCGGGTGAAAAGAGAGAAGGATAACCAGGACTGAAACTAATCTAAGTGGTGATGCACCAAATGATTTTTGATCTACTCAATTATTCACACTTCAAATCAGAAGAGGGCAGACATACAATTTATCTGATGAAAAGACCACACTGTAGGGAGCTTTAACAATAGGCTTAATGAAGGCACACACAAAAAATGAACTTACCACAAGCGCTGTAAAAAACACACTGTCTGATAATCCTTTTCTATCTCTGCACTCCATATACAACACTTCTTGTTACCTATAGAAATGGTGCTTTGTCTATGCCAGGTATGTTGGTGTCAAACTTGTAAAAGCATCATGCAAAATGACTGAACACAGGGTTGTACACAGATACACTCAAAAGCATAAAACAGTCAGATAGAGGTAAAATACATTCTTATTGATCAAGGTGAAAATTTGGCAGGGCTTCACCTTACAAAATGAGAGATACATTTCTCCAATGAAAGTTTTCAATATATAGAGAAAGAAAGAGGCTTTTGGCACCTTCTGGGAAAAACTACCCATGCTACATTGAACGCCTAGGGAGGATAAAAATTGGTCATGCTGGTGTCATCCTTTTAGAAAGCCCTAAAATAACCATGTTGTAGATGTCGCCAGTCTAGACTTTAGCGCCTAACCCATATTAAAAATCACTGCAAAATCATGGGTTTTATGCAACTGTCTGCTCATTAATGTAAAACAAGGAAAAATAGGTTGCACATTCATTGTTTGCACTCTTTGATGACCACTTAGTGGAGACTGTTTCAACCGCTGGAATAAATCCTCTATCGACACTTTATTTTGCCACCTGGACTGTTCTATTTGCCCCTGTGCTTGGTTGGGTGCATCTTTTGGAACATTCCAAATGTTGTCGTATGTGTGCGTGGCCATGTTCTGGATTCTCTATTTTGTTCCCTCTTGCCTCTTTCTAGAAATTTGAGCTCTCAAGGCTATCTTCTCATCCTTTGCTGGCTCCTTGGGCTCTTTTCTCAGCGGGCCACTGAGTTCACTTACGACCTTCTCTTATGAGTTCTTTCAGGCTCTCTTCATCTGTTAACATGTGCAGGTCCATTTTTAAACATTTGAGAATCAATGGTTATTCCATCTCTGTAAAGTTGATGTCTGTAGGCCTGTCACCATTTGGAAGCCAACAACTATTTCACCACCTTAAATTCGACGTTTGCGCGTCTGTCACTAGATGTTTGAACCTCCAACGGCTAGTTCACTACGTTGAATTTGATGTCTTTGGGTCCGTCACCCCTTTGGCAATGTCTTCGGCTTTCCACAATTGAACCTTCCTTGGATTTCCTTCGGATAAAAGTCTGAAGGAATCCCTTGTCTTGTCTTTTCTTTGGATTTCCTTCAGATACAAAATCTGAAGGAATCCTTTACCCTTCGCTCTTTGATGAATCTGCTCACTGCCTTCCATGAGGGCCCTTTGGGTCTTGAAATGCCCCTTCAAAACTTCTGATTTGGTCCCTTCTTGGTCGCTGAGAGTCCCTCGCAAGGGCACCTACCCTTTGGGCTCCCTTGGTTCTCAATTCCTTCAGACAAAATGTCTGAAGGAATTCCTTCAGACATTTTGCCCGAAGGAAACCTTTCTTCATGCCTTGGCCCTTTTTTTCTTTTGGGTCCCTTTTTCTTCAAGAAATTCCTCTGAAAAATGCCTTTGGACAAAAGTCCGAAGGAATTCCTTTAGGACTTTGTCTGAAGGAATTCGTCAGAGTCTTTCGCTTGTGGATTTCTTCAAACAAAATGTCTGAAGGAATTCCTTCAGGCATTTTGTCTGAAGGAATTCATCCTTTGGATTTCCTTGTCTTTTCCTTTGGACATTTTGTCTGAAGGACCTTTGACCTTTGCCTTTTGCCGTGGATTTCCTTTGGATAAAATGTCTGAAGGAATTTTTTGCCTTGTTCATTTTTCTGAAGGAAAACTCTACCCTCCACAAAGGTACCTTGGGCTCATAATTACCCTCCGCACCCTATTGGGACGGTCCAATTTGCACCTGACTTCCCTTCATAAGGGTACTTTGCCCTCAGAGCTTTGTAAGAGATTTTCATTCTTGCTGGCTCATTCCCTTGTCAAAAGGCTTGTCTAAGGCATTTGTTCAAAGTGAAATAAGCTCCATATTGAATCAAAACCTACAGGTCTTAGATCTATCAAATATTTATAAGAACAAGACTTATTTCAAAGGGAAATTGAGCATTTACAGAAGGTGGATACATCCAAGACTGATGGTTCAAAATAGTAGGGAAAGAAGGAGACTGACTTTTGCCCTGTAGGACCAAAATGCTCAATAAATTTGGCGATTCCCAGGGGAAGCATGCCTGCCATGCTTAAGAAATTAGTGAATTGAAAGTCCGTTGGGCATAGAGTCAAAACACAGTGCAAAAGGTTGAAAATAACCTCAAGATATCCAAGAATCAATCATGAAGCCTTCACCCCAAATGGTAAACAAAACACACACAAGGCTAAAAAAACTATGAGCATGTGCAAGAGCACTTAGGTAAAAATAAGAAAAAATAAGGAAATATATACACGATGAGAGAAGACTCAGTGATACTGTTTAAGGTATATCCCATTAACTGGGATATACATTTATTCATCATCCAATCTGGAGAGTTGGAATGCATTGTGCTGCTTGTACTGAGTGATGATATATGGACCACTCCATAGGACGTCAAACTTTGTGTGCTTTCCAAGCTTAGCTCAGTCCTCATCCCATTTTAAGATGATGTCACCTTCAGAGAAACCTTTTGATGAGGATTTCTTGTCAAAGTGCTTCTTCATTTGCTACTGACAGCTGGTCATAGAAACCATGGCTTGGTCCCTTGTCTCCTGAAGTTCCATCAATTCATACAGCCTAACCTCCATGATGTTTCCTTCTTCTAATTGTAGCTGGTGAGCAAGATCCAAATGGCAATTCAAGTGAAATAGGAATTCTAGCTTCCCTTCCATACATAAGTGTGTATGGTGAATTTTCAACTGCCCTCTTTAGAGTAACCCTATCTACCCATAAGGCTATTTTCAACTTGGCATGCCAAGTTCTCTGATTCTCCTCCATTGTCCTTCTGATAATTTTGATCAGATTCTTGTTGGTGGACTTAGCCAACCCATTCCCTTGTGGGTAGTAGTTGGAAGAAGTGTTGAGGTAGATGTCATATCCCAACACCCATTCACTCATTATGGTTCCCAAGAAAGCTAATGCATTGTTTGAAATGATGGTAGCTGGGACTCCAAACCTTACCACTAGGCCTTTATAAAAATCCAAGACTGCACTTTCATTGGCCTCCTTCAAAGCAACAACTACCCATCTCATGAAGTAGTCTGTAGCAATCAAGACCCATTTGTGGCCAACACTAGAAGGAGCGTTAATCATCCCTATGAAGTCAAGGCCCCATTACATGAATGGTTGTTCTACCTGAATAGGCTATAGAGGCATTGCAGCCAGCTGTTATTTCCTATCAAAGAGAGCACATTTTTGGCACTTTCATACCTAGGCATGGGTGTCTTTGAATAAAGTGGGCCAGAAGTAACTAGCTCTCATAATACTTGCAGCTGTAGGCTTAGGAACAAAGTGACCACCAGCTGGCCCGTCATGGAACTCACATAGCACCCGGTTGATTTGACCTGGGTCTATGCACCTCAAGAGTACTCCTAAAAAATCTTTTTTGAACAACACCCCATCAATCAGGACATAAGGGAGAGATTGGAGTCTGAAATATCTCCTCTTGATCTTATCAAGGCCCTACAGGTACTCACCAGTGAGAAGGAAATGTTTCATGTCTGATGCCCAATCTTTCATGACTCCTGGTTCTTCTACTGTAGCTTCATCATGGATTAGCAAAATGTCCTCTTTTTGTTCTTTAAGGTCTGCAATAAGGTGTTCACACATGCCTTTTCTCCTTACCAGCTTAGTGGTTTTGATGTCCACGTCATATTCCATTACTTTGGTGATCCATCCCGCTTTCTTTTCATTTAGATCACGACTGATCAAGAAATCTTTGATGCTAGGATGTGGCACCATGAGATGAACCCTTCTATTAGATAGCATATGTCTAAATTTTTTCATGCTTCGTATGACTGCAAGGACTTGCTTCTCCACATATGTATACTTGATCTCAAAACCTTCTAGACCTTGGCTAAAAATGTAAGTGGTTATTCAAGGTTCTCTCCATTTGATTGGATAAGCATAGTGGAGATTACCTCTTCATTTCTGAAGGTATAAAGGTTGACATCCTTGGTGAAGTTAGGACTAATCAAGGTAGGAGCCTAGGCGATAGCTTGCTTGATCCCTTCAAAACTATCCTTCCTTTGCACTATCCATGCAAATTTCTCATCTTTCTTTAGCATGGAGGTTAGTGGCTTGACTATCTTAGCAAAATTTGGGATAAATCTCCTGATAAAATTTATTTTACTAAAGAAGCTTTGCAGACTTTTCTTATGCTTAGGCAAGGACAACTCTAGGATGGAGCTAACTCTTTCTAGATCAATGGTTAAGCCCTCTTTTGAAACAACATGGCCAAGGAGTTTACCTTCATGGACATTGAACACACATTTCTTTGGGTTGAGAGAGATACCAAACTCTCTACACCTCTTGAAGATTTTCTTAAGGTGTCTTATATGTTGGCTTGCTTCCTTAGAAAATACTATCACATCATCAAGATATACCAGTGCAATATTATTTATCAAGCTTTGAAAAGCCATGTCCATGGCTCATTGAAATGTGGCACTAGCATTAGATAGTCCAAATGGCATTTTATGGTAAGCAAATGTCCCCCACTTGGTAGTGAAGGTTGTCTTGTATTGATCATAGTCTTGCACTAAAATTTGATTGTACCTTGAATACCCATCCAAGATGGAGAAAAGTTCGCTACCTATCACCATTTGGAGGATCTGCTCCATACTTGGGAGAGGATAGTGGTCCTTCAAATAGACTCTATTGAGGTCTCTGAAATCTATGCATAATCTGATCTCCCCATTCTTTTTCTGGACAGGAACAAGATTGGCTAGCCAAGAAGAGTATTTGAATGGAAATATGATTCTGGACTCAATCAACTTGGTGAATTCGTTCTGCATGAAAGGCTCAATCTTCAGGTTGGCATGCCTTTATTTTTGTTTGATGGGCTTGGTGCCTTCCTCCAGCTCAATAGTGTGTTGGGCCAAACTTGGGTCAAAACCCTTTAGGTCGCTATACTCCCAAGTGAAGACATCAACAAATTCCTAGCACAACAAGATGAAAGTCCACCTTTCATGATCTGTACATACCTTCTTAAGTGCAATCAACCTATTCTTAAATATCTCAACCTTTTCATAGTTTTGTTTCTTTGTTGTGATAATTTCTTTGTCATTTTTTAATTCGTCATCCTCGTTGAAGATACTTTCGAGAGTGACCAAGCCTTTTGGAAGTTTGTTTTTCTTTAGCTGAACAATCTGGCTGTCATACTACTTCTGTAGCTTGGCTTGATTTCTAGAGACAAACTTAGCCTCCTCTTGCAAGAAGAGCACTATCTATCTATTGATTGCTGTCAAACACCTACCAATTGGTGATGTTATCAGATATAGAGTGTCTGATTACCACTTTTAAATGGCATAGATTGCTATCTCAGCCTATCTCCTTAGGGACATCAAACTGAGCACCAATTGCTGCCAGTCTGTCAGCTTGTTTATTCTACTCTCTTGGAATAGAAGTAACATTGAAAGCAAGGAAACTCTCCACTAAGTCCCATACCCCGTGCTTGTAATACTTAAGCAAGGAATTCTTTGTCAAATTTTGGCCTCTCAACTGATTTACGATCAACTCACTATCCCCAAAAACTTGTAGCTCTTTGATTCCTCTTTTCCTTGCCCACTCTAGACCATGGATGAGAGATTCATACTCTACAACATTGCAAGTGCAAGAAAATAGGAACCTAAAAGTTGAGAAATATTTCTCCTATGAGGGGTAAATTAATACTACTCCACCACCAGCTCCCAATTTGCTTCTTGAGACATCAAAAAAAAGCTTCCATAAACCTGAGCTCTCTTGGTTTGCTTTCATCAAATTTGGTACAAAAATACCCTCTTCATGCATGCAATAAATCTTGAGACCTACCTCTTCTATGAACTTGTATGGGTCATGTTCAAAGTTGTCACTTCTCCATTCATCTAAGAGCAGGTCAACAACTCCTTCAAGGGTAGAAGGTAGAGATTGATCCACTTGGAAATATTCTTCATCAATAATGGCATAGTTGACATTCACCACTTTGAGTGAGTATGACTCCAGATGATCTCTATGGATTGGCTCTGACTCAATATTGACCTTAGTCCCATATTTGGTTCTAAAAACCATGTAAGATCAGTTTGCTACTAGGTACCCACCTATTTTAGATGTGAAATCCCTGGACAAGCAAATGGCAAAGTAGGGAGGAACATTTGCCACCACCACGTCATGTGGAACTGAGAAAGTTGGACAGGCATAGAGCATCAAATTCAAGCCTCTCACCACTCCTACTATCTTAGTTGGTGATCCATCTAGCTGCAGGACTCCCTTGGTCATTTCTTCGTATTTGAGTCCCAGCTTATCTGCTATACATTTGGGCATTATTGAGGTGCTTTCCCCACTATCAATAATGCAGTTGTGTACCAAGAAATCTCCTATGACTAAGGATAGATAGAAAGGGGGAACCTTTTTTTCTTTCTTTACTTGGCCTATTGTGGAGGGGTGCCCATTCATGATCAAAATGTTATCAACTTTTGTTAGGATAGCTGGTTGATATTGCTCATGTAACTCCTTTTGGAGTATGTCCTTTTGTCCCAATATTGCTAATGAATCCCACAAGGAGATATTCATGTGTAGCTTTTTCATCTGGTCTACCACATTGATCTAAGGGTTGCTCTCTTTCAAATTTTATTTGGAGTTGCTTATAGCCTGAGGCACAGGTCAGGGAGCTGAGGGTGTAATTGGTGGCCTAAAATTTGGAAATTTTTGGTTCACATGTGATAAAGAAGATGTTGCAGACATTTGGGCAGTTGCTTGAGCTTCCTCCATAACTCTTCTTTTGGACCTTATGTTGGCTGAAAAATAATCACCTTGGTTATTCATACTACCCACATAGTTGACTACACAAAATTCACCTTCCATGTGATTCACGAGAGTGGAATTGGGCTGAGCCTAATTGCTTCCCATGTCAGGTTGTATTGACGTCTCAAAGCTTGGGAATTGGGTAGCCTGATTATCTTATGCATTCATATATTGACTTGACGTCTCATTTGTATAAGCAACATGATCTTGACCATATCCTAGGGGTGAGCAATTTGGTTGTTGTACCAAATTATTTTGAGTGGGCACAAGAAATTTGGATGATGGAGAGCCTGGATTATACCCTTGGTATGGTCTAGCCTATGTAAACTGACCCTGTCCTTGATTATAATTATGAAAAGAGGGTCTACTTGCTTATTCAAACTATTAATATCCTTGATTCGGCCAATAGTTTTTAGCTTGTTACCTTTTAAGAGCCACTAATTCATTGGTCATGCTTTGCAACAAGCTCTTAACTTCATGAAGGTCATTGGGTGAAGTAGCAGTCAGCTTTTCTATGCCTGACAGAAGAGCTAATGTGGGTGCAGCAGTCTGGACTGGAGGTGGTAATTCAGAAAAGAGCAGCATGTGAGGTCTAGGGGCTATCTTTCTTGCTTGCACCAAGCAATTTTTAGTGGCTATGGCTATTTCATAGGTAGCTGGCAGTACTTGTCCTCCCATAGACTGTATCATGACAACAATGTCACTGTTCAAGGCTTTTAAATAATAGAGGAAGGCATAGCTTGGGGTCGGCCTTACCAAAATGGGGATTCTATCCCATGTCTTTTGAAACCGGGTATTGAAATCCTGCATGAATTTGTGTGGAGCTCTTTTCATGGTGGTTAGATGCTTAGTAAGTGAGAGGTGGTCACTCTTCTCCCCGAATCTGTTTGTCAAGAGAGTGCCTAGTTCATTCCATGTGCCGACTAAATTCATAGGCAAAGTCTTATACCATTCGAGAACCTTACCCTTAAAAGACAATGCCAGCAACTTGATAGCAATGTTTTCTTCAGTGACATTATGAATATTACATAGGTTGGCAATATTTTTGATATGTTCAATAGCAGTAATAGGCCCCTCCCCATTAAAAGTAGGAACACTTTTAAGAGCTGTCCCTGAGATCGGGTCATAATGCAGAAGGTTTAAAGGGCTCTAACCATGAAAGGCCACAAAAGGTAAATCCATGGTGATAACAGGGTTCTGTCAGAGTCTTCTTGCATAATTATACTTTACAGCAGGTTTGGGAAAATAACTTGCTATATAAGGATGAGTTCTTGCAAACCTTAGTAACCTTGCTGAGTTTAATGGTAGTTTAATGAATTTGAAAGGGACACCCTTGGCAGCAGATTGTGTGGTGACCTTAGGCATAGGATGTTAGGGTGATTTCTAACTAGAGACTGATGTTATTCAAAAGGGAGTTGCCAGATGCTGAATTAGTGATTCTTTCTTGTTGTAACAGGACCATCACCAATCCTAAATTTTTTTTGAGCATTAAAATTTGTCCCACTAGGCATACCAAAAACTATTGATGCTGTGGATTGCACCCTTGAAAGAAGGCTGGGCTTCTCCCTTCCATGCAACACAATGGAGACTCCCCTCTTGCTGTGGGTCTGGCAAAACTGAGGGAAGAATCTATATCTAAGGGATAACTCCCTTTGATGCATCTCTGAGGCTATTTTAATACTACTGTTAATAATGGGGGGGGTGAAAAGAGAGAAGGATAATTAAGACAAAAACTAATCTAAGTGGTGATGCACCAAATGATTTTTGATCTACTCAATTATTCACACTTTAGACCAAAAGAGGGCAGGCATACACTTTATCTAATGAAAAGACTAGATTGTAAGGAGCTTTAACAATAGGCTTAATGAAGGCACACACAAAAAATGAACTTACCACAGGTGCTGTAGAAAACACACTATCTGATAACCCTTTTTTGTCTCTATGCTCCAGATACAACACTTCCTGTTACCTATAGAAATGGTGCTTGTCTATACCAGGTATGTTAGTGTCAAACTTGTGAAAGCATCATGCAAAATGACTGAACACAGGTTTGATACACAGACACACTCAAAAGCATAAAATAGTTAGATAGAGGTAAAATACATTCTTATTGATCAAAGTGAAAATTTGGTAGGGCTTCACCTTACAAAATGAGAGATACATTTCTCCAATGAGAGTTTTCAATATATAGAGAAAGAAAGAGGCTTTTGGCACCTTCTGGAAAAAGTTGCCCATGCTACGTTGAATGCCTAAGGAGGATAAAAATTGGTCATGCTGGTGTCATCCTTTTAGAAAGCCCTGAAATAACCATGCTGTAGATGTCACCAGTCTAGACTTTAGCACCTAAATCGTATTAAAAATCACTACAAAAGAATGGGTTTTATGTGACTGTCTGCTCATTAATGTAAAATAAGGAAAAATAGGCTATGTTTTCACTATTTGCACTCCGTGATGACCATTTAGTAGAGACTATTTCAACTGTTGAAATAACTCCTCTACCGACACTTTCTTTTTCCACCTGGGCTATTCTATTTGCCCCTGGACTTGGCTGGGTGCATCTTTTGGAACATTCCAAATGCTATCGTATGTGTGCGTGGCCGTGTTCTGTATTCTCTATTTTATTCCCTCTTTCTTTGCTATATTTTGTCTCTTTCTGGAAATCTGAGCTCTCAGGGCTATCTTCTCATCCTTTGCTGGCTCCTTGGGCTCTTTTCTTAGCGGGCTACTAAGTTCACTTGGGGCCTTCACTTATGAGTTATTTTAGGCTCTCTTCATCAGTTAACATTCATGGGCCCATTTTTAAACATTTGAGAATCAATGGCTATTACATCTCCATAAAGATGATGTCTGTAGGCCCGCCACCATTTGAAAGCCAACAACTATTTCACCACCTTAAATTTGACATTCACACGCCCATCACCAGACATTTGAACCTCCAATGACTAGTTCACTATGCTAAATTTAACCTCTTCAGGCCCATCACCCCTTTGGCAATTTCTTCAACTTTTTGCAATTGAACCTTCCTTGGATTTCCTTCAAACAAAATTTTGAAGGAATCTCTTGTCTTGTCTTTTCTTTGGATTTCCTTTAGATAGAAAATCCAAAGGAATCCTTTGCCCTTCACTCTTTGATGAATCTGATCATTACCTTCCATGAGGGCCCTTTGGGTCTTAAAATGCCCCTTCAGAACTTCTGATTTGGTCCCTTCTTGGTCGCCAAGAGTCCCCTACAAGGGCACCTGCCCTTCGAGCTCCTTCAGGCTCCCTTAGTTCTCAATTCATTCAAACAAAATGTCTGAAGGAATCTCTTTGGACATTTTTCCTAAAGGAAACCTTTCTTCATGCCTTAAACCTTTCTTTCTTTCAGGTCCCCTTTTCTTCAAGAAATTCCTCTGACAAATGCCTTCGAACAAAAGTTTAAAGGAATTCCTTCGAGCCTTTATCCGAAGGAATTCATCAGAGTCTTTCAATTGTGGATTTCTTCAGACAAAATGTCTGAAGGAATTCCTTTGGGCATTTTATCTGAAGGAAATCATCCTTTGGATTTCCTTGTCTTTATCTGAAGGACCTTTGACCTTTGCCTTTTGCCATGGATTTCCTTTAGACAAAATGTCTAAAGGAATTCTTTGCCTTGTTCATTTTTTTGAAGGAAAACTCTACCCTCCACAAAGGTACCTTGGGCTCATAATTACCCTCTATAGCCTGCTACGTCGGTCCAATTTGCACCTGACTACCCTCCGTAAGGGTACTTTTCCCTCAAAGATTTGTAAGAGACTTTCATTCTTGCTGGCCCATTCCCTTGTCAAAAGGCTTGTCTAAGGCATTTATTCAAAGTGAAATAAGCTCCATATTGAACCAAAACCTATAGGTCTTAGATCTATCAATTATTTATAAGAATAGGTTTTATTTCAAATGGAAATTGAGCATTTGTAGAAGGTGGATACATCCAAGATTGATGGTTCAGAATAGTAGGAAAAGAAGGAGACTAAATTTTGGTTTATAGGACCAAAATAGTCAACAAATTTAGTGATTCCCAAGGGAAGCATGCTTCACATGCTTCAAAAACTAGTGACTTGCAAGTCCATTGGGCACAGAGTTAAAACACAGTGCAAAAGGTTGACAATAACCTCGAGAGATCCAAGAATCAATCATGAAGCCTTCACCCCAAACAGTAAACAAAACACACACAAGGCTAAAAAAACTATGAACATATGCAAGAACATTTAGGCAAAAATATAAAAAAGCAAGGAAATATATACATGATGAGAGAAGACTCAGTGACAGTGTTTAAGGTATATCCCATTAACTAGGATATGTAGTTCTTCACCATCCAAGTTGGAGAGTTGGAATGCATTGTGTTGCTTGCACTAAGTGATGACATATGGACCACTCCATAGGGCATCAAACTTTGTATGCTTTCTAGGCTTAGCTCAGTCCTCATCCCATTTTAAGATGATTTCACCTTCAGAGAAACCTTTTAACTAGGATTTATTATCAAAGTGCTTCTTCATTTACTGCTGACGACTGATCATAGAAACCATGGCTTGGTCCCTTATCTCTTGAATTTCTATTAATTCACACAGCCTAACCTCTATGTTGTTGCCTTCTTCTAATTTTAGCTAGTGAGCAAGATCCAAAGTTGGCAATTCAAGTGAAATAGGAAGTCTAGATTCCCTTTCATACATAAGCATGTATGGTGAATTGCCAACTACCCTCTTTGGAATAACCCTGTCTTCCCATAGGGTTGTTTTCAACTTGGCATGCCAAGTTCTCTGATTCTCCTCCATTGTTCTTCTGATAATTATGATCAGATTCTTTTTAGTGGACTCATCCAACCCATCCATTATGGGTAGTAGTTGGAATAATTATTGAGGTAGATGTCATATCCCAACGTCCATTCATTCGTTCTAGTTCCCAAGAAAGCTAATGTGTTATCTGAGATGATGGTAGCTGGGACTCCAAACCTTGTCACTAGGCCTTCATAAAAATCTAGGACTGCACTTTCATTGGCCTCCTTCAAAGCAAAAGCTTCTACCCATCTCATGAATTAGTCTATAGCAGTCAAGACTTATTTGTGGCTAGCACTAGAAGGAGGGTTAATCATCCCTATGAAGTCAAGCCCCATTGCATGAATGGCTATCCTACCTAAATAGGCTATAGAGGCATTGCAGCTAGCCATTATTTCCCATCAAAGAGAGCACACTTCTGGCACTTTCATACCTAGGCATGGGTGTCTCTGAATAAAGTGGACTAGAAGTAACAAGCTCTCATAATCCTCACAGCTATAGGCTTGGGAACAAATGACCACCAGCTGGCCCATCATGGAACTCACACAGCACTCGATCGACCTGACCTGGGTCTATGCACCTTAAGAGTACTCTTGAAAAATATTTTCTGAATAGCACCCCATCAATCAGGACATAAGGGAGAGATTGGAGTCTAAAATATCTCCTCTTGGTCCTATCAAAACCTTATGGGCACTCACCAGTGAGAAGGAAATGTTTCATTTCTGATGCCAAATCCTTCATGATGGCTGGTTCTTCTACTGTAGCTTCATGATGGATTAGAAAAATGTCCTCTTTCTACTATTTAAGGTCTGTAGCAAGGTGTTCACATATGCCTTTTCCCCTTACCAGCTTGGTGGTTTTGATGTCCACATCATATTCTATTACTTTGGTGATCCATCCCTCTCTTTTCATTTAGATCATGACTGATCAAGAAATATTTGATGCTAGGATGTGGCACCATGAGATGAACCCTATTGTTAGAAAACATATGTTTGAATTTCTTCAGGCTTCATATGACCACAAGGACTTGCTTCTCCACATATGTATACTTGATCTCAAAACCTTCTAGACCTTGGCTAAAAAATGTAAGTAGCTATTCAAGGTTCTCGCCATTTGCTTGGGTAAGCATAATAGAGATTACTTCTTCATTTCCAAAGGTGTAGAGGTTGAAATCCTTGGTGAAGTTAGGACTGATCAAGGTAGGAGCCTAGGTGATATCCTATTTGATCCCTTCAAAACTATCCTTCCTTTGCACTGTCCATGAGAATTTATCATCTTTCTTCAGTATGGAGGTTAGTGGCTTGACTATCTTAACAAAATTTGGGATAAATATCTTGATGAAATTTATTTTGCCAAAGAATCTTTGCAGACCTTTCTATGCTTAGGTAAGGACAACTCTAGGATGGAGCTAACTCTTTCTAGATCAATGGTCAAGCCCTCTTTTGAAACAACATGGCCAAGGAGTTTACCTTTATGGACAACAAACATGCATTTATTTGGGTTGAGAGAGATAACGAAATCTCTACACCTCTCAAAGATTTTCCTAAGGTGTCTTATATGTTGGCCTGCTTATAAAATACTATCACATCATCAAGATATACTAGTACAATATTATTTATCAGGCCTTGAAAACCCATGTCTATGGCTTATTGAAAAGTGGCACCAGCATTGGACAGTCCAAATGGCATTTTTCAATAAGCAAACATCCCCCACTTGGTAGTGAAGGTTGTCTTGTATTGATCATAGTCTTACACTAAAATTTGATTGTACCCTGAATACCCATCCAAGAGGGAGAAACATTCACTACCTGTCACCATTTGGAGGATCTGCTCCATACTTGGGAGAGGATAGTGGTCCTTTAATGAGACTCTATTTAGTTCTCTAAAATATACGCATAATCTGATCTCCCCATTCTTTTTTTGGACAAGAACAAGATTAGCCAGCCAAGAAGAGTGTTTGATCAGAAATATGATTCTAGACTCAATCAGCTTGGTGAGTTCCTTCCACATGAGAGGCTCAATCTTCAGGTTGATAGGCCTTTATTTTTGTTTGATGGGCTTGGCACCTTCTTCTATCTCAATAGTGTGTTGGGCCAAACTTGGGTCAAAACCCTTCAGGTCATTATACTCCCAAGTGAAGACATCAGCAAATTCCTGGCACAACAAGATGAAAGCCTACCTTTCATGATCTATACATACCTTCCCAAGTGCAAGCAACCTGTTCTTGAATATCTCAACCTTTTCATAGTTTTCTTTCTTCATTGTGATGCTTGCTTTGTCATTTTTCAATTGGTCATCTTAGTTGAAGATACTTTCAAGAGTGACCAAGCCTTTGGGAAGGAGATACAAAAATGGAATGGAGTGTGAACCCTATATGTTAGGTAATGGGCCTTCGATTCTTAAAAAAAATATATAATAAGATATGACAAGTGTAAAATAAAAATGTAAAAATATGTGACATTTATAAATATGCACCGTATATATTTTTTTCCATGTTGCCCCATGACATCTATACCAAATGGTAATATAATAACATAAGAAATCTAAAATCATAACAATAATTTTTTAGATTTCAAGATATAGTAAATTAGTTGGTTTTACAACAATAGATTCCCAAGTATATGATATGAATGATGGTTACATAGTGGAGATCCAAATCTAAGATCATAGAAACATAACAATGGAATAATCATCAAGATAATAAGGAACACAAGATGCACATAAGGAAACATGTTAAGAAACATATAAAATACCTTAGACATATGATTAGGCATAAATCAAATGCTTTAGGAAATGGAATACATGTGAATAGGAAAATAAAAAACACATCTATCTCCAAATTCATATTAGGGACACAAACATGATTAGAAACATAGAATGCATCTTTGACACTAAAAAACATATCAAACATTTGACAAAGCATATAAAAATCACATTAGACACATGGAAAAAATCATGCATGTAAACACATTAATGCATATGCACATAGGACATGATACATAAAATAACATGTAGGTAAAAAAATTAGACACATCAGGAAGTCAAATACATAATCATATCAAGCACATCAAGGAAATCAAGGGCATAAGGTGATCATATAGATAAGGGATTAACCACATAAATAATATTAGCATAAGGAACACTATAAAAAAATATCAAACACATAAGCATAATATACATGATAGAAACATAGTATGACAACATATTTGCATGGAAATATGAAAATAAAAAAGCATAAGCTTCATATAGATAAGTGAAGTATAATGGATAAAGATAAAGGAAATAAAAATCTTCAAAATAGCAAGGACATACCTTGTATTTATCCAAGTGAACAAGGAGTTTCCCCTATCCAAGAGAATAAGAAGTTTGGTTACCCTAATGAATAAGGACTTCCCCCCTCCCCACTATGGCATTGGAATAATGAACCTGCAACCTAATTAAAAATTTGTATATGCATTGTCAATTTCATTATTACCTATTATGAATAATAAATGAACATATGCATTAATTTATGAACATGTGTGTGACATGAATGTAAAGTATGTGTTCTAATATAGTTATAATGTAGTCAATCTCTTAATTAAATCTGAATACTATACATAGATCAAAATAGAAAGATCTCATAAACTTTTATTCTATAAAATAATATTTTAGACATGAAATACTATATAATTTAAAATACATGGAAAACAATTAAATTAGGAAACAAGCACAAACATGTAATTGTAGATACATAATTTTAGTACATACCTTGTATAATTGATGTTATTAGCATGTTTTTGTGCATATGAATCATTAGTTCAAAGTTAGCTCTTATTGACACATTTCCTTTTATGTTTGACCTTGTATTAGCTTCTCTTACCTCAAGTTTTCCATAAAAAATATTTTTTATTTAATTTGGGCCAATAATAATAAATCCATTTAGTCCATAATATTTTAAAACCTACAAATCAACTATTTATTTGTTGAGATACCACCTTGGATGATCTTGGAATGTCTAAAACATTGTTTTAGTTTTTTTCTCTCTCCAATATTAGCCTTGTATGATACTAGTTTAACCTATATGATACTAGTTTGACCAATATTAAAGTAGTACGATACTAGTCTGACTAGTATTAGACCAATATGTTATTAGTCATATCATTTCATGGGTCAATTGTCCCTATTTCATAGTTTACATATTTTTTATTAAGGGTAAAGTGGAGTTTTTAAAAGGGACTCTACCCTTGTATATAAAAGCCATAGTCCAAACCAAAAGTGCCATAATGATCAAAAGAGGAGTACGTAACAAAATAAAAACAAACCAAATGCTGGATCATAGCCAGCTCACAACAACAACATAATAAAGACAATAAAATCCAACAACATATGGTCAACACAACCAACAACTCTAATGGTCCTGTGGGAAAAAGATGGATGTGTGCGAGGGTTTCAAGGGCCTGCAATAAGCTAAAACTTCCACAGCTGGACGGGCCGTGTTTGGTGATAGCACGTAGGAGAAGCCCAAAGAGGCATTTTATGTGGGAGAGAGGGTGAGGATCAACAAAGTTAATGGTTATTTTCCATGCTACCAGGATAGACCAATTTTAGTCATCCCCTCAGAAGTGGTTCAGGACGATGTGGAGTATCTGGCTTCACACGCGTTAATCTATAAGTTCCTTGGAATTCACATTTCCCAGTCGGCTCTTGAAGCTTGGATTCATAGGTCATGGTAGATTGAGGGAGATTTTGATATCATGCTGGCTGGTAACAGCTATTTTATGGTAAATTTACTTGCATTTCTGATAGGAATAGAGTCTTTAAGGAAGGCCCATATTTTTATGACCATATTGGCCTTTTCATAAAACCCTGGCGTGTGGGGTTTAACTCTACTAAGGATCTCCCTTCCAGAGTTCCAGTCTGGGTCCGACTACCGAGACTACCTTTGGAATTCTAGAGGGAGGATATCCTATAATAGATTGGAGCCATGATTGGAACACCAGCTACAATCACTCACCAATCGCTGGACAAGAAGGTTGTCACTTATGCTCGCATTTGTGTCAACATTGATATAAACAACCCTTTACCAGATTCGATCAAGATTTGCTTGGGCTCATCGACCTGGATTTAGCAAATTGATTGAGTCCATCCCCTTCTGGTGCCACATTTTCCATGTGTATGGACATCTCTGAAGCCAATGTCCTCATGCGCCCAAAGGTCTTGGTAATCTCGAGGGATCATCCAACCCATGGCTAGCCAATGCAAGTATGAGGAATGGACAACCTAACCCTGCTGGTAATAAAAATGGCCAAGTGGAGAGTGTTGAAAAAGGGAAAGCTCACCAGAACCCCTCCAATTTGGAGCTAGGCCAACCTGACCTCACTGGTCTTGACAGAGATGGTTTTACCCCAGTTCAACGTTGTACTAGAGGGCGAGGGCAGAAGTGCACACATCTGGATCGGCAAGGCGATGCAGGATTCAATAGTTTCAAAGTTCTTGATAACATGGTCATAGAGGAGGGTTTTCCTATAATGGCACAGGGTGGAGTGCTGGAGCTAGAAGGCAAGAGATATATTCCTTTTGATCCTCAGGACATTGACGCTAAGCAAATTTTGGAACCTGAGCTAGCCTCAGAATCTAATGCCCTCGTGGTCGCTCCTACTCCATAGGATAAAGATATTTGCTAGGTAGATTTGGTGAAAGAAGTGGAAGTTCCCAGCATAGAAAAGGCACCTTCTTCAGCTCTTGGTCTATTGCAGTGACATTTTAAGAAAGTCTCCTTCTCCACCCCCTCCAGAGTTAGACGCAAGAAGGATCAAGATAGAATTAAACTCATAAGAGATATTTTGGTTGAATCAGGAGCCGTTAAGACCGTGGATGAACACTTCCCACACTCCACCCAATGATTATTCTATCATGGAATGTGAAGGGGTTGAATAACATCCCTAGACAAAAGGCTATTCACAAACTGGTGAAAGACCATTCTCCAGATATTCTTTGTATCAAACTTTTCGTGGACTCTTTGTTCACTTGCTATCCTAAGATTTGGGGCCTGGGCCAATGGTAGTGTGTTGGCACTTTGGGGTCCTCGAGTGGTCTTGCTATGTGCTGGGATCCTCGAAAAATTGTGCTAGTCCATTGGCTATCCTCCACCTTGGTTCTCTCAATGGTTGCTTCCTCCCTGGAGACTGGCGAGCTGATTTTGGTCACCAATGTGTACACTCTTGTTGATCTCCCAGACCAACTCAAGCTATGGGATCACATTCGGTATGTCCGCAACTGCCACCCTACTTGCCCTGGATTGTTGCTAGGGATTTCAACTCCATTCTCAGCCTAGAGGTGAAGAGGGACGGTTCAACTCGATTGGGACCTTCCTCAGAGCTTCTTCGACAAAATATTGATTTACTTCATCTCTCAAATGTAAAGCCGCTCAATGGACTTTTCACATGGAATAACTGGAGGATGGGGGATGCGGCCATATCAAAACGCTTGGATAGGTTCCTAGTCTCTTTCTACTGGACTTCTAGTGCCATCTCCCTCTCTTCAAATATTCTTGACTGGCGGGGGTCTAACCATTGGCCTATCAAGCTGTCTGTGGGGCTTATTGCTACCCCCAAGAAGCCCCCTTTCAAGTTCCAATTGATGTGGCTTCGTGAAGCTTCTCTCCATGATTTAATGACACACTGGTGGAAGCAGGGGCACCCAAATTATGGCACGGATATGTTTGTTTTCTCTAAGAAGCTTCAGTATGTGAAATGGAAATTGAAAAACTAGAACAACCATGGTTTTGGTAATCTCCACATCAGGAAGAGGAATGCTCAAGACTGGCTGGACGTCATAACCAGACAAATATGAGATCAGGGATTGTCCAACAATCTTCACTTAGCTGAGATTCAAGCTTCTATGGATTTGGCTGAGTGGGAACTGAGAGAATAAATATATTGGAAACAAAAGGCTTATGTTGATTGGCTCTAGGAGGGAGATAAGAATACAACTTTCTTTCATAACTCTATGCAGGATCGACATAATAGGAGCTTCATTTCTTCCCTGATTACTTCAGATGGAATGCATTGGACCTCCTCTTAGGACATATCCAAGGAAGCTATTTGGTTTTACTCTGCTCTTTTTTCAAATGATACTCCTCCTGATGAGCTTGTCAAAGGTACAGTCTTATCTTGTATTCCCTCTGTTGTAACTTCAGCAATGAATGAATATCTTATGCGGCCTATTAGTATTTTGAACTGGAGGGAGTGGTATTTGGCATGAAGAAAGGTAAGGCACTGGGACCAGATGGGTTCCCGATGGAATTCTTCTAGGAATTTTGGAATGTCATTAACCAAGATCTTTTGGAGGTAGTACAGGAATCCAACTTCAACAAAGAAATGCTCTGAGCCCTGAATGCTACTTTTCTGGTGCTTATCCCGAAGCGCGAATAGGGTAAGATGGAATGTTTTCAACCCATTACTCTCTATAATGTGGTCTAAAAAATTATAACCAAGCTCATTGCAGAGAGGCTTAAAATCTGCCTACCCATGCTTATCTCTGAGGAGCAAGGGGGATTCATTTCTGGCAAGCAAATTTTGGATGGTGTAGTTATAGCATCAAAAGTGATTCACTCCATGAGTTCTTTGCAGGAACGAGCTATGTTTATTAAGATTGATATGGCTAAGGCTTATGACAGGGTCAGCTGGAGCTTCCTGCATAAAGTTCTTCTCGCTTTTAGCTTCAATCAGGATTGGATCCATTGGGTACTCAGCTGTGTCACGATGCCCTCTTTCTCAGTCCTTATTAATGGGGCACCCTCTGAGCTGTTTGGTGCTTCTAGAGGACTTCATCAGGGAGACCCTCTCTCCCCATATCTATTTATTATTTTGGCAGAAGGCCTTGGGTGCCTCATCAAGTTTTGGGTCTCCCAACATGCGCTACAGGGCTGGCACTAGGGAGATGGATTACCTGCTCTGTCCCATCTCCAGTTCATGGATGACACTTCTCTTGCTGGGAGAGCTCAGATCTGGGAAGTTGAGGCTTTTCGATGTACCTTGGATACCTATTTAGTAGCTTTAGGGCAAAATATTAATGACCACAAGTCCTCTATTATGTTTTTTAACACCCCTAAGCCTATCCAGTGAAGGATTAGTGCTATCTTGAGATTCCAGACTCAGTCTCTCATCCTTACCTACCTTGGGGTTCCGATTGTGGTGGGAAGGTAGTTGAGGCTCTTTTGGCAAAAGGTGCTAGATAAACTAAGGTAGAAAGTTAACCACTGGACTCATAGGGGCTCTCCACTACCGGCAGGGTGACTCTCCTCCAATCGGTGATTCAAGCCCTTCCCATTTACCGGTGTATGGTTCAGGCTGCCCCTAGGTACTTACTGAAGGAATTTGATGCTTTGTCTCACCAATTTATTTGGAGTGGCAACTTGCTAAACTCCAAATGGAGCCTGCTTAACTGGGACACAGTTTGTCACCCAAAAAAGGAAGGCAGCCTAGGACTTTGCTTTGCAATTCTGTGTAGTCAAGCTCTTGCGGCCAAACTTTATTGGCACTGGTGTTCTAGTCAAGCTCATCTCTGGGCCCGTATTTTGGCTTTCAAATATTACCCCAGGGAGGAGCCAGCGGATATTTTAAAACTCCCCCTTGAGAGCAGAGGCTCGATGGTGTGGGACACTCTCAAATGAGGAGCTCAGCTGGTGAAGAGAGGTCTTTTTTGGATCTGTAATAGGGGGATGGATGATGTCTTTTGGAGTGACTCCTAGGATGGGTTTCCTCCCATTCTCTTCTCTCATCCACATCTACAGCAACTTGGTGACTCTATGATAGCTACTGGGTGGAGCATAGTGGATCATTACAAGGAAGCTTTTCGGATGGGCATGGCAGTGGGATATCAGTGGAAGAACGCTTCAAACTAGCCCCCAGGCAGTTCTATGGAGGAGCGGCTGGAGTTATCTTAGCTTTTGGCCTCTAGGGAGTGCAGCTCCTTACAAGGATGGGATGCTCTAGCTTGGGGTGGAGATCCCTCAGGGAAGTATTCTGTGTCTTCTGGGTACCTTGCTTTGACAAAAAAGCTCCAAGGTGAAGCGGTGGTACCTTGGGGGAACAAGGTTTGGTATAGATATTCTTGGCCTAAATGTAATTTTTTTCTTTGGGTACTGGTTCATAATAGGTGCCTTACCTGGGAAAATCTCTGAAAATGGGCCTTTCATGGGCCCTCTAGGTGTGTTTTATGTTGTATCAATGAGGAAACCATCTCTCATCTTTTCTTTGAATGCCAGTTTACCAAATAGATATGGCACTTGTGGTGGGAGGTGTGGGATCATCCTTGCTGGCATGTATCTTCTTTGTCTGAATTATGGGACCGGTTGGGACATCCTCCCTCTCAAGATTCATTCTTGTAGGTTGCTTGGTGCATTGGTTCGTCGCTTATTTTGTGGCATGTCTGGTTGGAAAGAAAAAAATGAATTTTCAAGTAAGTGAGTTTTGAGATCAACGTTCTGTGGGGAAGAATCACGAATTCTATCCTTGAGACCCTTCATGCCAAGTGTGAGGTGGGGGCAGATTTGAGTTTGGCAAATGCTAAAACTTTTGCGTACCTCACCTCTATTCTCCCTAAAGGCCTCCCCACTGCTCCTCATGCACCTGTGCATGACCACTGGTAGCCTACGTGACGTGTCAATCAGACAGGCCACTGGTCTCCCCCTGAGGCTGGCACACTCAAAATTAACTCAAACGGCTCATCTCATGGAAATCTCAGACCAACTGGGATTGGAGGGCTGGGTTGCGACAGCACTGGTGAGGTGCGATTTTTCTTCTCAATTCACAAAGGTAGGTACACTAACAATTTCATGGAAGCTCTTGCGCTTTTGGTTGCTGTTCAACAGTGTTGCTCCCTTGGCTAGAATAGAATTGTTTGCAAATCTGATTCACAGATTATTGTCAATATGTTGAATAAATGGGAAGTTGGAATGGTATATTGGCATCTAGCTGGAGTGGTGCAGTAGATACTCCAACTTTGTACTTCCTTGGATTCTATGTCTTTTTTGTATATTCCCCGTGAATGGAATGGGGTGGCTGACTGCTTGGCCAAATGGGCCTCCGAGCATGAGCCGCCTTGGAACATCTTAGACCATAGGATGTTGCCTCTGGAATTATCCCAGAAGCTAGATCAACTAGTTGAGCTCGACAAAATGATGTAACTCTTTTATTTCCCTGGAGTTAATAATATTTTTAGCCCTCTTTTAGTTAAAAAAACATATGGTCAACACAAAAAAATAAGAAACAACGTATCTTACCCTCTAAGGGCTACATTCTAATTGTATAATGTTTATTTTATTATTTTTTACATATTGATGCTCTTGATCTCTACATTTGGACATTTATTTTATTTATTTTGGGCTTCTTACTCATACCTTCACCCTCAAAATTATTTTTAATAAGATGCACAAGAACCCCCATACTAGAAAGACAATTACTAATTGTGGCCTTACTATATCCTATTAGGGTTTCTAGATTATGTTTGAGAGATATGTTCCCCTCTTCTAATCTATTGACCCTCTCTTCTAACACTCTCCCCTGATTAACCAAATCTTATAATTCTTATTTGTTACTAGCCGCTTCTTTGGTGCCCAAGCCTTTTTTAATTGACTCTTTAATCAAACATTGATCTTTTTGGAACCATCTAAGAAAAGCTCTATGTAACTCAATTTCCTCCCAAATATATTTGAGATTATTATGCTCCTTAGCATTAGCTTTCTCCCCCTTAGCGTCCCCAATTTTTATTTTAATGCTAACCTTTTCCTTTTATTTATTGATGGTGAGGGATTTTTGTGTCTTCAAAAGGTTAAGACCCTCGATTACCTCTTCTAGTCCATCTTTATCAGCCCTGACATTTACATCGTCAGCACTAGATGCTTTAGCCATGGAGATATTATTAGGCCCATCCCCTTGCTTTTTATGAGTAGGATTGTTTCTCTGTGATCTTTGAAGTTTCTTGGTAGGTTCATTGACGTAAGAATGCTTTGTTTCTTCCACATAGGGTGTATAATTTAGACCCATCTTCTCAATTTTTGCATACTTCTACAATAGCAAAATCACTACTTGGTGTAGGGGAAACCTATGGTTTACATATTTTATTGTGCCTTGATTTTCATCTTTCTCACTTCTATAATGTCAATTTTCATGCTAATAAGATCGTAATTTTAATTTCATAAGTCTATAGATAAATAAGGACTCTAATACATTTACATATAACTATATCAATCAAATCATACTTTAATTACAGTAAGACATCCAAATATCACAATTATTGATTTCCTTTTATTACATTAAGGGTGAGTGTAAGGTGATGTGGGGATAAAAGGGGCCTTAGGTGGCAATGAAATTTAAAAAAAACATGCATAAATCAATTTTGATTGATAATTTGAGGGGTTTCCATATGGAATTTCATCATAGTCTAAAAAGATGAGTTGTAAAATTTAAAATTTATTTTATGAGCCTAATTTTTTTTTCAATGAGATTCAATTTGGTAGATGAATATTGTCAATTTCATTGTATCACTCTTAGTATTTTTATAGGTTCATAAAGAGTGAGCATGGGTCCGCCAAGCCCTTTTTAAAGCAAACAAATGCTTTTTTCATTATTTTTTAGATATGTGGAAGACATGGTAATGGGTATTACTTATTAGTTATTTAATTGAGCATTTACAAAAAATAAAACATCATTTGTCTGTTAGGGCAAAGATGGTCAATTTTTTTTTGTTTTTTTTGTAGTTTTATATTATAACCAATAAAGTGTAGAATGTTGGGTAGATACAAGATAATGGGGGACAAAAGGGGGGTATAAAGCAACACTTTTTTTCTGAAAATAACAATAGTTGAACTTAGAGACTGTTAGAGATACTTAGAAAAGGAATTTGACAATGACATAAAAACATAAATTGTGACATTTTGAATGTAGTTTCTAAATATATAATTTTTTCCAATTCCCAAATGATAAAATTGTGTGAAAGATATGCATTTATGACAATAGGCTGGTCATTTTTTTGTAAAAAGATAAAGAGAGTGCATGTGTACAATCACACTTTTTTAGAGTAAACGATTGAATTTTTCTATGAAATTTCATATATAGATAGGTGAAATGTCAAATATTGTTGAGAATAGTTTATATTAATTTTTTATTTTATATATAATTTTTAAATAATTTTACAAGTCAAGACATCTAAAAAAATTTAAACTGCAAGTGTACGAACACAACTTTTTGACCTTAACTTCATGAAAATTATTTTTTAAAGCATAGTTGACAATGTGTAGATTATTGAGATATAAGTTTTATAAACTTTCGATTAATATTTAAAAAGTTATAAGGAAATTTGTGATGATATGTATATAGTCCATAATGAGGTATATTTTGTATAAATTAAGTAATAATATTCTAACATTAAATATATATATATATATATATTCTAAAACTACACTTTCTCCTCTACAAACCCATATATTATTTTTTAAATAATAAAAGCTGCTTGATCAGATGTGTCAAAAATGATAAAAAAGACTCCTAAATTTCTTAGAAACTAAGTGGGCTTCTCCATAACTAGTTTTAAGCTAGGTTCGGACCTCTCCATGCCTGTACCCAAGGCAAATTTGGAGGGAAAATACAAAAACATATTTAAATGTTGAAAAGGTGTACACCATTTTCAAAGGATGCATCCCCTTTGCAAAGGGTGTACACCCTTTTGAAAGACATGCATTTTTTTTATTTGGCAACTAGAGGTTTTTTTTTTTAAGGATATATTTAGTAAAATAGATATTAAGTATAAGTTTACATTTAATTTTATATTTCCATTCCAACCAATACTTATTTTTTTAGAATTTTAGGATCAAAAGATAGAATGAGAAATGAGGTTACAAATCATGTCACGTATGTAATAGATCTATACCATTGACTATGCCCTATATTTTACCTAATTGAGTATACCCTACCCACTTTACCTACTTAAGTATGCCCTAATTGATTAAATACCTGAGTTTGAAGGTGGATTCTTAAATTATTTATGGGGTTTTTAATCAATGGGTCTATCAATATGCATAAATAACTTCCTTGTATCATGTAACTTGTAACATACCTATAGTCATGATATGATCACTCATACATGACATTTATTGCAAACCTATTACATATATATATATATATATATATATATATATATATATATATATTCATTCACTCATACATGACATATACATGTAGTCATGATACAATAACTTATACTAGACATGAATGTAGCTAATCACCCTAATAGAATCCATTCAAAATAGAATAAATGAAAACACCATTCAAATCCATTCTAAAAAGAGACCATTCACTGTAAAACAAATGTTAGATAGATGGTCAATCCATGCATTCTTCAATTCTAATCCCATGCATTATTCTAAAGTCACGTAGAATAAAGTCATATTCTACCACTCCAAATTCACATAAGACACTCCCTCATTGACCTTCATCATCCCTAATCACTCCCTCATCGACCCTCATAATCACTTATTAGCCCTATTCATTCCTTCACCAGTTCTCATTATCCTTCATTATCCCTAATCACTCCCTCATTAGCTATCATTGTTTTAGTTAATTTCACTCATTTATTAGTTTTGTAAGTAAAGTAATGAAATTCGTAATAGAGTGTGTAGAAAAATATCTTATAAAGTGCATGCTTGAATCCAGACTATAGTGATAACTCTTTGTCTTGGAAGGAATAACCTATAAATAAAAAAGACACTCGAAAATGGGTTTGTTAGATGGATGGTTGAGTGGAATGCTGAGCATGAGCTAGATCTAAGAACTGTATTACTTGCTAGGAAGATGTCAATCCATTGTTATGACAATTAAGTCGATATAAACTGAAAGAAAAGATACTTGTATTTAATGATATGAAAGTAAATACACATGAGAAAGAGAAAATAGATGCTTTTTTAAAGAAAAAATCTAAAATAATAAAATTAGGTCAATTGCTTATGCTAAAATAGTCAGGGTTTGGTCCAAAAAATAAAAAAATTCACTATTATCAGGTAGAAATAGAGAAAATTGGGTTTGATTGGGGCAAAGGGATTAAAAACATCTTACTAGATTTTCATGCCATAATGATTGTTGATGGTTAGGTGAACTGAATATAGTTAGGATAACTGATGATGATTGGGTAACTAACAATAGTTAAGGTAACTGTCGGTAGTTGGGCTAACCATCGGTGGTTGCCTATGTGTTCTAGGAGGATATTGAAGTGGAGTTGTAGAATGATGAATAGGCAGGCATGAGTTTTGATATAGGTCTATGGTATGGAGAATAAGATGTTATGAGGTTTGGTTGGGGTAGGGAGGTTATAAATAATATGAAATAATTAAAACAAGCACAAGATACCTATAACTTGATAATGGAAGGTTGAGGTAATTTGGCTAGAGTGATAGTACTTCAACCTTTAAAGGTGATGCAAATAGGGGTTCAAGTCTCCAATGATGTTGCTTGGTTGCTAAAGGGATGTTGGATACCTACATAAGAAAATATGATAGCTTGGACACAAGTTTTTTATGGATCCCTTTCACTTCCTCCTCTTCTCCTTTTATAAAATGAAGTTGCTAATTGGGATGGAAGAATTTACTAACATGATAGGGGGAGAAAGTTGCCAATTCACATCATTTTAAAGCAAGTTTTAAAAGTAATTTTTCATTCAAGAAAATGCTTATCTCATATAAATATGTCAATGCTTTAGTGCTTTAAATTTTTTTAATGGCCTAACTGTTGACGGTTAGGCCAACTATCGACAGTTAGTCCAACCATCAATGGTTAGGCCAATCATTAATGGTCAAGGGGCTAGATAAAAATAGGTTAAAGCAAGTTGAATTAAATGATTACATTGAATGTATTAATTTAGGGGTCAAATTAGTAAGTGAGTCTCGTTGACTAGGTGGTCTACTAGATGTGAGGTAGAATGAGGGTCAAAGAGGTAGTTTGACATCGATAGTTGTCATGTGCAATTTTAGAGTGTCTATATTTTCCCCTTTTTTTGTGTGTCTTTGATATAACAAGCTGCAAAAAAAATAGATGACTGATCAAGGTCTGATTTCCCAAAGTATGGGAATAAAATTAAGAGTTGATGAGGTGAAAACAAAATCAGGTCATGGTTTGATATATGGTAAATTAGTAGTCACAAGGTGAGTGACAAAAAAAGGTTATGCATTTAAGATGCAAACATGCACATAAAATGTGAATAAGGGTGATAGTTAAGATCATGCAAAGACTAAAGTTTCCAATGTTGATAAAAATAAGGTCGAGTCTAGAGGGACATTTGATAGGGGTGATCGGTCTATAGTGTTAATAATAGCTGATCGAGCCAGGCCTATCAAGCCATCTAAACAAGGTCAGTGTTAGTCACAAGTATCTAGGGTAAGAAGTGCTCCTACAAAACAACACAATTGGTCAGTTCATGCATGAGGTGGTGAAAAGTTTAAAAAGTTCAACATGGCAAGGTTGGTCGGTATGGTCAAAATAACCATGCAAATTTGTCACAAAACATACAAATGGTCTAGGTCAAAAATGACTAACATCGAGGTGGATGTGGGGTAATGGTTGGTTGGTTAGGACTGAGTTGGTAGGGGATGGCCAAGTTGAATTCATATGTATTAGGCAAGTGGACACTACCTACATAGTTCTATGGACATGAAATCTAAAAATAACTTTAGGCTAAATGTAGTTCTTCTAGGGGTTGGTGAGTTATGGTAAATGAGTTACCTAAATTTGATGTACTACATGGTGTGGTTCAATTAAACATACATGGAGAAGTAAAAATGTTGGTTGAAGTAGGGATATGTGATCTGACCATAAGATAACACCTTGGTTGGGTGCCTATAAAAATTGGGAAAGGGGTGGGGAACCCTGATTGACATCAATTAGGGGTTACCTCAAAGTTGATTGGTGATGGTCACTCTAATTGACACCAGTTAGGACAAACCCTAAATGTCTAAAATATTAAAAGTAAAAATGTGAGTTTGTTTTAACCATTTGACTTTGTAGTGCTTTACTCTGGGTAGATTGTGCCATTTGTCATTTTATGCATGAGTGTGTTGAAGTGCAGGCATGTGGTTGGGTAATTGAGTGTGCTATTGAGTGCAGATGAGATGGAGGGTGGATGAGGGTATGACCACATGGTAGGATGGGGGATCTGACCACACTAGTGATCTTGAAATGAGGTTGGTTGTGTATTGAATTTGAGTGGTAGATTAATTTTTTTGGAAGTTGAGTTTGAGATATAGAGGGTTTTAGACCAAGTTTTTAAATGGGTTTTGAAAAATGATGCCCTGGGTTAAAAATTTATGAATTAGAGAAAAATAGATGGGGAAGGTGGAGTAGAAAGGTGTAAAGGGGTGGAATAAGGTGTAGGTGGGGTATTTGCTGAAAATGGGTTTATAAAAGGTGTGTAGAGTTTTTGAGGAGGTCACAAGTTCAAGGGTAAGCCATTGGTGGTCACACACAGTGATCATCAGTGGTTCACGCAACTAGTGATGGTATAACATGAAGGGTGATAAGATGCCTAAGTGATCGATGATGGTTACATGACCATCAGTGGTTGAAGGGTTGGATTGAATTTTTAAAATTTACATTCTTAGATGATTGTAAACTGGCAAAATAGATGAGGTTGTTGAAAGTGTTGAATTGGAGAAGTGGCCAGGCTTAGGTTTGAGTTGTTAATGAAGGTTGAGAGAGTGAATTGAATCATTTTAGAATTAAAAAGTGTGTAAAGAGGGAAATATGAAAGGTGTAAAAGAGCACTATGGGTTAGAAAGTGCTTGAAGGTTTTGAAAGAGGATGAGGGTTAGAGGGTTTAGTTGTTGAGGATGTGTAGAAGAATTTATTTTGATGAGATTTTTATAAGAGATGACTATTGGGATGTGAAAGGTTTAAATATGGTGGTGGGTAGAGGTGAGAAAAAAAATATAAGTGATTAGGTGGTTAAATAGATACATTAGTGTCAGATAGAGGTAGACAATTATTTTTGAGGTAGAGGTTGGTTTGGTGGTATAGGTAGATTAATTGTAATGGATGTGGTTTGTAATAATTGTAAATAATGGGTATAGGTTGGGGCTTAATGTGACATAGAAAACAAAGTGTTAATGTGAATGTGATTGATTTTGCAGGTCCACAAGTAGATCCAAATGAGGGATTGAGTCTCGATTATTTTCATCGAGGTTCAAGATAAGATAATAATAAAGGAGTGGAGGCACATAGAAATGGCTGTCCTAGGGGATATGATACATTATTAGCACCTACCATGGGATACAACTATGATCATCACACTCACTGAGAGATGGGACCCAACAACAAACACCTTCATGTTGCTCACTGGTTAGATGACCATCTTGTTGGAGGATGTGACTAGGATCACATAGCTACCCATTCAGGGGGATCCAATTTATCATGTAGAGAGTGAGGATAGAGATTATTATATGGACCTTATATATGAAATAGATCAAGATCATGCTACGTGACATGTAGGGGGTTTGGGATCAGACCACTGTACTAAAGGCCCTAGAGGATATATACTTGTTGAAAATGATGATGATGGTAGTGACCTATTTTGCATTGTCAAATTTGAGCCATGGCTGATTTATATACCTACTCCTAGGGGTATTGGTGGAGATATTGCTCAAGAGGACTATATTTAGATGGGCCCCAGTGCTACTATTTTAGATCTATAGGGAGATTTGGGCCTTTTGGGCACATAGACGATATGGGATTAACATCAGTTTCATACTTCTATTGGGAAATTAAGCACATTCATGTGGTGAGACCATTAGGGGTACTATGGTAGGGATTCACCCAAGTATCCTTTCTATTGGGCTTCATGTGATGGAGGAGAGTTGATGCTTTGATAGGTGTTAGTGGAAGAGCCATAGATATTAAGTGGTTTAGGGATGCATTGGAGGGTTTGGTAGAAGGAGGTGTTGTATGGAGGCCATATGTGGATTGGCCTATTTGGCTTAGGCACACGTACCACATGTTATCTTTATAGAGCTAGCATTGGATTTATGGGAGGAGAGACATGGAGAATAAGTTGATCCCCTTTGATAAAGTTAGGAGGCAATTTGGACTTGTTAGTGGGTACCACCAGATTTCCCATGGTACATGAGGGAGGATGTCAGATTCCCACTCCTAGAGCCACAACCATAGAAGGTCATATTAGACTTTAAGGAGATACCAACTAGAGTGACCATTAATGATGCATGGATTATATATGGTTATGTAGCATGGTTCCAGGATAGATATGTAATAGTGGACTTTATGTAGGGAGATGGTCAGTAACTGATGGATGTGGAACATGTAGGGGTATTTACATAGGATGGTTAGGTGGCAGTGGCATTGGTAGAAGCACAGGCCCAAATTACTATGTTATATGGATATGTGGTCACATTATAGGCAAAAATTATCACCTTATAGGGGTAGGTTTCCAATTTTATTGGTGAGCATGATACAATAAGGACCTCCCTAGATTTAGTTATGTGGGAGAGAGATTTATTGAGATAGATGGAAGGAGTGGTTGCAGCAGTAGGAGGACCTCTTAACATAGTTTTGAGGACATGGTACCTAGCCATCATTGAGGAACTAAGATATTATGAGGTGATAGTGATAACATAACTACCATTAGAGATGAGATATGGGGAGTACAGGGGCAGCTTAATAGGGGGTCCATCTATAATGACTCTAGGACAATAGGTATCAATAATAGGATAGGCAGGGAGGCCACCACCAGATGATAACAAAGGTATAAGTGTAGATGGTTCAAGGGTTAGTGGTGTATGTGGTAGTGGTGTATCAGGGGCATGATAGCTATATTATGTATATGATTTTTATTTTGATACCGTCCTACGTGTTGATGATGTGAGATGTATATGAGAGAGAGAGACTATCTGATATATTATGACATGTATCTTTTTATAGATGTATATCATGATGATGTTTATGTTCTTTTGTTCATGACTATATTCTTATGTTCATGATGATTATGTATTGATGATGTTTAGGATGACATATATGGTTAATGTTGATTCTTTAGGTAGGTCGTTGATTAAGGATATGATAGATGTTATTTTAAACATGTTTTTTGATTAAGATATTTGTTATTATTTGTCATGGTTTCATATGATCATGAATATTTGATAGATAGGTTTTGATGATGTTGCTTATGAGATGATTATGACAATGTGATGTAATAATGTGATAATGTGGTTCATAGATAGGATGGTACTTTGATATAGGGATGATGTTTATGATGTTTGATGATGATATTATGATGTTATAATGTGATAATGGTATTTTGTAATTGCTTACTATTTATGGTTTTTGATGTGGTGTTTATGGGTAGGATATAGTTTATATTCGATTGTGTGAATGGGAATATAATGGAAACACATAAAGTAGGTGTATAAAAAAAACTAAATGTGAGACATATGACCACATGAACTAACAAATAGAGGGAAATAAAAAGGCATGATGTTTGTAGTTAGCAAAGATCTAACAACTAGACACTATAGTTGGATAGACATAGTGAACATAAACTGGTCAAATGCTTCACAAGAGCATGCTTTGATTGAGAAAGAGGGTGTCTTGATCACTTTTATCAAGTAAGCTCATAGTCCCTTGATTTCAGAGAAAGATTGAAGGGAAGGGAGGTGATAGGTAGATGGTTGAGTGTTAAATAGGTGAAAAGGTACCCTAATGTGGGTTAGCTTGCCCCTTCTATAGGTGACCAAAGAACCATAATAGAAAAATCCATTCATTAAAATGATATGTAGACTGATCAATGTGAGAATTCTAAAAATTCCATATATAGGAGCCAATTGTGGCATAATGGGATAATGTGTAGATTGATTGATGTGGGAAGTCTACAAATGACACTTATAAGAATCGATTGTGGCTTACTTTAATTTTGACATAGGTTTGTTTGTTTCTTTTACTATTTTGATAAGTTATTGAAGATAATCAATGTTAGAAGATTCAAAGTGATTATTACTTAGCCATCCTTCAAGGGATTGGTCTAAAATAGGGTTTTTATGTCTATTCTTCAAGGGAGCAATCTATTTTTAAGCAACATTTAATTATTGGATAGCTGTCCTTCAAGGGAGTAGTTTGCAATGCTAGAGATATAGATGCAAGTGATATTTTGAATGCATGTTAGACATGGACAAGTCAATTTAGGCTTAAAGGTTTACATTTATGGAGGTAAGGCTTTAACATAAAATGTTAGTGATAGATAGGGAAAGTGGTTTTGAGAGATAATTGATCATGGGATTCCATTTGATTAGAGACAAAAAGTATCCATGAGAACTATGCTATGGGTAGAGCCATGATTCCCAAGATTAGGATTAGGCTATAACTGTGATGGATAATCACATGGTTATATTTTTTAATTAATTATTCCTAGAGGGATTAGGGATATGTAGGTGAAAGGGAGTGAAAATCTCATAAACCAAGGGATGATCTTAAGTTAGACACAGAGGTGAGTTCGACCCTTGTTTCAATAATAGAAAGAATAAAAATGCGAAGCATTGAGAGGCTTAGGTTTTGGTTTTCCCTTAAAAGAGGATAAATGATAAGCCCTTGATCCATACTTATGGGTTATGATGTAGGGTCCAAGGTGATTGAAAGAAAACTTGCCCTTTTTGATTTTTTCCATATTAGTTACATGTTCATTTTCCTTAAGGATGAGGTCTCTGATGTTGAACTCTCACTCTTTCAAGTGTTTGTTGTATGCATGTTTTATTCATTCTTGATAGACATAAAGATGGTTAAGGGCTGTGAGGCAATGTTTATCAAGGAGTTGAAGATGCACAAGGAATTTTTGATAATAGTCATCCTCATAAAGGATTTCATGTAAAGATATACAAAGGGATGGGATTTGGACTTTGAAAGGCAAGAATACCTTATCTCCAAAAATGAGAGAGAAAAGGTTAGCACCTATAGAGGTTTGAATGTTAGTGTGATAGTCCCATAAAGCAAAAGGGATATGCAAATGCCAATCCCTACCTGAAGCACTGACTACTTTAGTGAGCATTTTGATGAGAGTTTTGTTAAAGGCTTCTACCTGTCCATTCAGTTGTGGATGATAAGGTGAGGAAAAGATTAAATTGATGCCAAAAACATTGAAAATACCTTGGACCTTTTATTTTTTAAAAGATTTTCCATTATTGGTGTTGATTTTATGAGGAACATCGAAGTGGCAGATGATATGGTGATTGATGAAGTTCATAATTTTTATAGCTTTGGTGGATATAAGGGGGATAGCCTCCACCCATTGGGTGAAATATTCAGTGGCAATAATGATATATTGATGTCATTGGGAGGAATGGGGATTGATTTCCCAAATAAGGTCAAGACCCCATTATGAGAAAGGCCAATAGTCTTTAGATACTTGAAGACCATAAGGAGGTGCATGATGTAAGTTAGCATGTTGTTGACATTTGACACACTTATTTACATAGTCACAATAGTCTTGATTAAGGGTGGGTCAATAGTATCCTAGGTGAAGGATACACTTAACAACAACTAGGGCACTAAAGTATCCCCTACATATTCCATCATGTGTTTCTTGATGCCATGTGAGGTTTCATGACTATGGAAACAACGAAAAGGATGTCATCAAAGTTGCATTTATAAAGGATTCCCCCTATTATGGTGTAACAAGAGGTACTTTGAAAAAAATCCCTTTAAGAATTATTTGAAAGGTTGGGAGCAATAATGCCAAGGTTGAGATAGTCAAAAGTTTGGTCATACCATCTGTCAGAAGGAGATTTCTCCACACCACAAATGGTAGGTAGATCAAAACTGATATATAAAGGTATGATAAAATGATGGATGGTGACAAATAGTTTAGATTCGATAGGTTGAGATGGAATTTGGGAGGCAAGGGATGCCATCATATACACAAACTTATTAGTAGATTGAAGAATTGACTGGATTTTGTAATAATTTAATGATGCTAAGAGGACATCTATGAGTTGTTTGTACTTCAAGAGGACATTATTTTTACATTGATAAGATCTTGTGACTTGATTGATGACTAGTTGGGAGTCACCAAAGACACTGATGGTTTTGAATCCCAAGGCTAGGGTGGTTTAAAGACCTATGACTAAGGGTTTGTATTCAGCTATGTTGGTGCATTTAAAGTCAAGTTTAAAGGAAAGGGGAAGAGGTTCCCCATTAAGGGGAATGAAAATAACTTTGACGCCTCCACCATTATGGAATTTAGAGCCATCAAAAAACATGGTCATTTGGTAGGTGTGTTCGTCCTAGGATAGAGTTGTAATGGACTCATCTAAAAAGGTAAGAGGAAGAGGTTGATTATCTGGTAGAGGAGCTTCACCAATTGGTCAATAATAACTTGTCCTTTAAAGGAATTTTGCAAAAGGAAATCAAGATCAAATTTAGCTAGGATCATGAGCCACTAAGCCATACATCGGTTTTAATATGGCTTGGAGTGTAGGAACTTGAGAGGGTTAATGTTAGTGATGGAATATGTTTTATGATTAAGAAGATAGTGACAAAGTTTGGAGGCCACAAAAACTAAGGCGAGGCATAGTTTTTTTCATGGGTATACTAAGTTTCATATTTGATGAGGGTATAACTAATGTAATATATGGATTTCTCTTTATTATATTCATTATGATGAGTGAGGATTGCCCTTAAGGAATGATCAGTGGTGGATATATATATATATATAGGTAAAATTATTGGTCTTCCTTAGGAGGGCTGAGGATAGGTGGAGAGAGAAGATACTCTTTGATTGAATAGAAGGCTTGTTGACATTACTTAGTCCACTTAAAATAGGTATACTTATTTAGGAGGTGGTGGAAGGGTTGACATTTATCTGATAGCTTGGAGATGAATCAATAGATGGATTAAAGTTTTCCCTATAGGCTATAAAGTTATGTAAGGTTGGTAAGAGGAGGTATTTCCAAGATTGCTTTAAATTTGGTGGGGTCTATTTCAATTCTGCATAGAGAGATGATGAAACCAAGAAGCTTTTCTAATAAGACCCCAAAAATACATTTCTTAGGGTTGATCCTGACATGATAATGGATTAGTCAATCGAAGATGATGATGAGAACATGTAGGTGGTCCTTGTAGTGTTTGGATTCCTAAAGAGATCATCGACTTATTCCTCTAAAATTTTATGGATTATGTCATGAAAGATATATGTCGTGGCCCACTGATAGGTTGCTCTAGCATTATTTATCTAAAGGGAATAACCCTATAGTAGAAGGTCCCCCATGGGGTGATAAAGGAAGTTTTATGATAATCTTTAGGGGAAATTAGGAGCTAGTTATATCTGAAGAAACCATCCATGAGAGATAACATTTCATGGTTGGCTGTAAGATCAAAAAGTTGGTTGATGTTTGGTAAAGGAAAGTCATCCTTTGGGCAAGTACACAAATTGATGTAAAGACAAAGTCCCCATATGGGCTTGGTGATGGGAACAATGCTAGAAAACCATTGTGAATAGTCAATGGGTTAAATGAAATTGATAGATAAGAGGTGCTGAAGCTATTATTTGACTAGGAAGGCTATGCGAAGATGCATCCTATGAATCTTTTGTCAAATCAGCCTAGCCTCAGGATGAGTAACAATGTTTTTGAGGGAAATGGAAGGGTCAAACCAAGCATATCCTGGTAGGACCAAGTAAATTTTATGCTATGATCTCAAAGGAAAGAAGGGTAATCTTATTGCTTGATGGAATTTAAAAATTGGCTGATTTTGATGATATGAGGGTTATCCTGAGTTCCCAAATTAACATCAATGGTGGATTCATTTAGAATATTTTAGTTCTCAAGAGGAAGAGATTTATGAATTGAATAATCCCTTATACTAAGATAGGTGAGAATGGAATCATCATCTTGATGTTGGATGGTGTTGATGGTAGGAGAATCACATTCAATCATTTCAAGATGGATGAAAGGAAGGGTTTTAGTTCGGCCATCCTTTTGATAGGTTAGGGGGCCAAAACTAATAGTGTTGATAAAAAAACTTATATGGGATGATATTTGAGTCCTAAAATTTAGAAGGAGATGGGGTTGGTGAGGATGGAGGTTCTTCATTGATGGTGGCAATGGGTTTTGGTGACATGGGTTATTCTAGTTGTAAAAACCCAAGGCCAAAGAACTCATGAGGTTTTTGATTTTTGATGATGGGTAACTCATGAGGTCCTTATTCATAAAGGTCAAGATCAAACTCCTTCTAAGTGCACTAGTAGACGTAAGTTTTGGCAAAGGTTGGTTTGTCTAGGTAATAAAAATCAGTGGTGAATGGTCAGATGAATGAGGTAGTGATGGGAGTGAGAAGTGGCTAATCAAGTCCCCCATAGACAAAATTTGTTCTATTGTTGGGGAGCCTAAAAGGGATGACAGTTTTAATATTGAGATCATAAGAAGGGTCATATTAGAGATTCGCATATTCTTGTAGAGTAAGGAAATCATCTAAGGCTCAAAGTTAATATTCCCCAAGAGAGAGACATTGAAATGTGGATTACAAGGAGTCCTCAACTAGAATTTGGGATGAAGGGATGGTTGAGCTAGTTGATGCTTCATCATTGTTGTGAGCATAAATTTTGATGGTTTTGGTTGAAGGGGTTGCCTTGTTAGAAGTTGGTTGAGAGATAGATAAAGGAGGTAAAATAACGTCATTAGGCTGGTATGTAATTTTTTAAGAGGCAAAGGGACTAGGTTCAGCTTTGATGGTAACAACTTATCTCTCATGCTCAAATTTGACACATCGATGTAAGGTGGAAGGGACATAACTCATAGCATGGATCTAAGGGCATTTGAGTAACACATTATATTATAACTCACTCTATATAACATAAAATAGTTTAGGAATGGTGTGAGGCCCTAAGTGGATGTGAAGGACAATGATCCCTAAGTTGGTGGCCATGGTATCATTAAAGGAGTGAAGGACTACTATACTTTTTGACATGATTTTTTTGGGTAGCTAAAGTTGGTCATATGCATGGGATGAGATAATGTTGATACTAGTTCCTCCATCAATCATAACCCTCTTGATGTAGGTTTGATTAATGTATGATGTGATGAAAAGGGGAGGATCAGAGTCCTCAGGATTAGCAAGCAATATTTCAAAATCTTGAAAGGTAATGAGGGTGAAAATTTAGAGGGCTCTAACAAAGAGTGCAATAGGTTGAGGATCATTAATTTGAACCTTTATATATTATAGAGCCTTGAACAGTGCTTGGTGATGGTGGGATGATGTGTTGATTAATTCATAGAGGCTCATTTTCACTAGTGTTTGGTGAAGTTGTTTCAACACTAACCATTGCATAGATGTAGAAGGGTTGGAGGGAGAAGTTCCCAAAATGGATACTTTGGGTTTTGGTGGTTGTGAAGGTAAGGGTGGATATGTTTGGGTTTGGTTGGTGGATTGGGGGGTTGATGGGTATATCCATGAAATGGATGCTTTGGCTTTTCCCTTATCTTTCTATTGGGCTTGAGAGTGCATAACCACATGGATAATGTGGATAAGGGGGTTTGATGTTTGCTTCAGTTGCTCCTTCTCATCCTTGGGTAAGAGTGGGGGAGTTGGTAAAGGTTGGATAGGTTAGGTTGATGGTAATATTGGTAATTAGGGTAAGAAGGGTTCATTCGATAATAGGTCATCCTCATCATATAGGATATGAACAAGGGCTTAGAGAGCTTTATAGTTATTCATGTCATATCCTAGTGCCCTATGGTATGCACAGATCAAGTTATCATTTAACCAAGAGGGTTTGGTATTGGAAGGGTAGAATGGTTTGATAGGTGGTAAGCTAATGTAAGAAGTTTACAACAACCTTTGTAAGATAGTTGAATAAGATTCCAATAAAGGTGTTAGAGGTGATGGATTTTTGGTTTTAGGAGTGGGATCCTTCTTGGGTGTAGGTTTTATTATGAGAGTTGTGATTGGAGGAATGATTTTAGTTGGTGGTTTTGGTTGGGTTTGCTTGGTTATGGTAGGTTTAGGGATTGGATGTTTGGATATGGAAGACTTGGATGAGGAATATTTAGCTATAGGTGGGAAAGTACAGGTAGATAGGTTGGTTAAAAATGATGGAGAACTAGATGGTTTGATGGGTGTGGGTGGAGAAAAAGGGGATGGTTTCCTAGAGGAAGAATAGGTAATTGGAATGGTATAAGGGTGGGGTCCTAATATTGAAGGTAAATGGGAAAGAGGTGGTATGGGTCTAGATCGAGGTAGAGGTTTGGGTAATTCTACCTTCTTAATTGATTTAGTTGGATTTTCCTTTGGTGGTCTAGATGGGGTTAAGTCTAAATTCAAAGGGGGGTGAGTGTGACTAGGTGTGGGAAGAATTCCTAGGTTCTTGATTGATTTGGTGAGAGAGGCATAAGGTGATTTGGAAATTTTAGATGGAATTGTTTAGGATGGTTTACTTATGGTTTTAGAAGAGGTATTTGGTGAAGAGGTTTTTGACCATTTTTGGTCTAATAGGCCAAAAATTGGTCCCCTTCTTCCCCTGCCATTCTAGGCCATTTCATTTTTTGATTTTGCACAAGTCTGGTAATTTCTACAAACTCTGCAGGTCTATTTCTATAGACTCTACAGGTGTTTTTCTACCATTTTTGTAGGCATGAATTTTATATAGACTCTGCAGGTGAAGTTTCTACAGATTCTGTAAGGAATATTTTTTATACAAACTCTACAGGTAAGTCTTTTAGCACATGAAGAACCAATTCAAAGAGTATAGGGTTTTGTAAATCTTCTTTGGACTCTTATCAAAATTCACAAGGAAGGTTAACATCTTTGAACCATTGAACCATTGAACTAATTCAATGCCTTGGTTCAATCAGCAAGTTCGTCACTTTTGTTCAATCAAACGGTTCATCAGCTTGGTTCAATGTGTTTGTTCAATGCCTTGGTTCAATGTTTCAGTTCAATCAGATGGTTCAATCACTCAGTTCACTCAGTCAGATCATCGACTTGGTTCAATGCATTGGTTCAATGTTAAAGTTCATCAGGAAAGTTCAATGCAAAGTTCCTTGGCAGGTTCAATCAAATAGTTCGATGCCTTGGTTCAACAACTATTTGAACTGTTGAACTGGTTCAATCAATTAGTTCAATAATTGGTTCAAAGGAGCAGCTCAAATGAAAGTTCAAGCCTCCTGAAGGACAAGTGCCCTTGTGGAGGGTAGTTCTAGGTTCAAGAGCCCTTGTAGAGGGTAGGAAGCACTTCAAAGAAGCCAAAGAAAGCTGTAAGGGTAGGTTCATTTGAATTTTCGTTAAGGCAAAGGTAGAATTCCTTTGGAATTTTTATTTGAAGGAATTCCTTTGAACAAAAAGTCTGAAGGAATTCAGAAGGCCGTGAGCTCAAAGGGACCCAAGGAAAATTTTGAAGAATTCAAAGTGGCCAAGACAATTCTCATAGACTTTTTGTCTATAAGAAAATTGTCTACACAAAAAGCCCAAAGAGAAGGCCCGTAGGCAAAAAGGCTGAAGAAAAAATCTAAAGGAAGGTCCAGGGGTGACGGGCCCGAAGACGTCAAAGTTAAACATGGAAAACTAGTTGTTGGGTATTCAAACACAGTGGCAAGTGTGTGGACGTAAAATTTAAGATGGTGAAATAGCCATTTATTTTTAGAATACCTGAGTGCCAACCAAAAAAAAGACAAGGAGCCAATGACCTGCCAAGAAGATAGCCTGAGGGCTGAAGGAACTAGAAAGTGACAAAACCAGGGAAAGCTAGAGCGTGGAAAGTGCCAAGTGGCAACCATGGAAGCTTTGACATCTTTTCTCTAAAAGAAGTGAAACATGCCACGTATTCCCTACAAGGCTCAGTGGATGCTGACAAGTGTCAACACCCATCGTCTCTCCCCTTTTTGTCCCATGAGCACTGTGGTGGGCCTTGACAAACTGCTAAAGAGAGCAGAAGCTACCATCTATCCTTTTTCATAGGACTCTCCAAAGGTGTTTAAATATTCTATAAATTTAGTGGATGCTACCACGTGCCCTACCTATTTCAGTGATGGAACATGCCATGTGTCACTTATTGGAATCAATGGAAAATAGCCAAGACAAGCGGGAAAGACACGAATGAATTGTCAAGAAGAACGATGGACCCAAGGACGCAATTTTTGTGGAAGTGAGGTAACTATTGATCTTATAAAAATTAAGCATGAACCTGAAGGAATTTAAAGGCTTAAAGGTAGAAGAAGGACCAAGTGCAAAAATGGATAAAGTAGTCCAAGTGGCAAAAGAAGGCATCGACTCAAGCAGTTACTCCAGTAGGTGATACAATGTCTATGAATTGATCATCAAGAAGTGTAAATGACTAATGATGTGACCTAATTTCTTCATTATGCATTAATGAGTAGACAAGCTGCATAATCATCTGAAGGAGTGGTCTTGTTTGTAGACAAATGACGTGGGGGCCATAATTTCTCATATGATGTTTAAGCAGCTTGCTCTTCCCAATGATTGGAACGCACATGGGTCATTTGTAAAAAGGGTGCCAAAAGGCCTCATTTCTTCCTCTATATATTGTATACTTGTTATTTGGAAAAGGATCTCTCACATTGTAAGGTGATGCCTTGGTAAATTTTCACCTAGAATCAATAAAATGTATTTTTACCTCTATTCTATTTAGATATCTATGTGTGTGTCTAAGTATTAGTCTTGTGTTTAGTCATTACTTCTTGAATGCTTTCACTGGGTTGACACCAATGCATCTGGTATCTATAAGGCACTATTCCTGAGAGTGACAAGGAGAGTTGCACCTGGAAGCACAGAGATAGAAAGAAGCTACTATACAGCATGCCCTTTCCACAACACCTATGGTGAGTCCCTATTTTCTGTGTGTTCCATTAAAGCCTCCCTGTTAAGCTTCCTGTAGCTTGGTCCTTTTGCCAGTTTAAAGTGTACGTATGTGTTTTTATGGTTTCAAGTGTGAGTGTGAGTAGGTTAAATCATTTGGTGCATCACCTCTTTTAGAGTAGTTTTGTTTTCCTGTAATCCTTCTCCCTTATCACCCCCCATTATATATCTATATATATATGTATTATCACTTATTGGAACAACTTAGATGCATCAAAGGGAGCTATCCCTTATCTAGAGACTCTCCCCTCTAGCTTCGCTAGTCCCATAGGTGAGAGGGGAGTTTCTATTTTAACATGTGGAAGGCAGGAGCTAGGCATCCTGTCCTGGGTGCAATCCACTGCGTTAACAATTTTTGGCACACCTAATGGGAGAAAGATTTTTACACTCAATAAATTTTTAGGATTGATGATGATCATGTTACAACAAACCAACATTTCCAGCATCTGGCCACTCCACTGGTAAGATCTTCATTTTCTAATCAAAGACTAGTCTGACTTTTTATGCCTAAAGTCACCATACGGTCTGCTTCTAAGGGTGTCCCTTTCAAATTTATTGAATTGCCTTTGAATTCAGTAAAGTGACTAAGATTTGAGAGAACCCATCCTTATTCAACAAACCACTTTCCTAAACTTGCTATAAAGAACACCTATGCAAGAAGGCCGTGGTTACATCTTGTCATAGCTATAACATTACCCTTTGTGACTTTTCGTGGTCAGAGTCCTTTGAATCTCCAACATTATGACCCAATTCCAAGAGTAGTACTCAAAAGTGTGCCTTACTTTGATGGATAGGGGCCCATTACAGTTATTGAACACATCAAAAATGTTGCTAACCTCTGCAATATTCACAATATTACTGAGGATAATATTACAACCAGATTGCTGGCTCGGTCTCTCAAGGGCAAAGCTCTGGACTGGTATGGGACTCTAGCCATAAATTCAATCAGTTCTTGGAATGAATTGGGTACTCACTTGACTGACTATTTTGGGGAGAAGAGCGACCACCTCTCACTTACTGAGCAACTGACTACCATGAAAAGAGCCCCACATGAATACATGCAGGATTTCAACACTCATTTTTAGAAGACATGGGATAGAATCCCCATTATGGTAAGACCAACTTCTATCTATGATTTCCTATATTACTTAAGAGCATTAAATAGTGATATCACTATTATGATATAGTCCATGGTAGGACATGTGCTACCTACCACCTATGGCATAACTATAGCAGCTGAAAATTGTCTACTGCAAGCTGGGACAATAGCTCCTAGACCCCATATGCCACTTTTCCCTAAAATGCTGCCTCCAATTTAGACCACTACTCCCACCTTAGCTCTTCTACCTAGCATAGAAAATCCAGCTATTACTCTATCCAATGAACTTCATGAAGTCAAGATTCTATTGCAAAATATGTCAAATGAACTTGTGGCTATTAAAAGGCAACAAGCTCAAAGCAATAGACCAAACCAAGGATACCAGCAGTATGGTCAAGATTTGAGACCCCCTTTCCAAAATTACAATCAAGGACAAGGTTAGCTTACTCAGACCAGACCCTTTCAAGGCTATAACCCAAGTGCCCCTTCATCATCTAAGGTTATGGTGCCTGTTCAAAACAATCTAGTGCAAGAACAACCAAGTTGTTCAACCATGGGATATGGTTAGGAGTAGGCTATTTATACAAATGAAATTACGGGTTATTACCCAAATGTATAGGACAATCAGGCAACCACCCATTCCCAAGTCTTTGAGGCTCTAATGCAACCCAGCACGAGTAGCAGTCAGACCCAGTCTGATTTTACTCTCATGAATCATCTAAAAGGAGAATTCTATTCAGTCAATTATGTGGGTGCTGTAGACAATCAGGCTGATCGTGTTATAGCCAACACAATATTTAAAAGGATAGTAATGGAATAATCTCAGGTTACTACCCAAATGTTAGCCATCCCCTCTTCATCACCTCTAAATCAAAAGGTCTCAAGTTTCAAACCACCGGTTGTACCTCCAGCTCCTCAGCCTACACATCAGGCTGTAAATAATTCCAAAGAAAATTTGAAGGAAGGCAACCCTTGAGTCAATGTGGTTGAACAAATGAAGAAGCTGCACATGAACATCTCCTTGTGGGATTTGTTGTCAATACCAGGGTAAAAAGACATGCTTCAAAAGGAATTGCATGAGCTAGATGAACAAGCTATCCTAGCAAAAGTTGATAAGGTTTTGATGATGAATGGATAGCCTTCCACCTCAGGTCAGGCCCAAAAAGAAGAAAAATTTCCTCCTTTTTATGTGTCCTTGGTCATAGGAGATTTCTTGGTGCATAATTGCATCATTGATAGCAGAGCAAGCACCTCAATGATGCCCAAATGTATAGCCAACAAGTTGGACTTGAAATACAAAGAAATGACCAAGGGAGTCCTATAGCTGGATGGAACCCCAACAAAGATAGTTGGGGTGATAAGAGGTTTGAGCTTGATGCTGCATGCTTACTTGACCTTCTCAATTCCTCATGATGTGGTAGTGGTAGATGTCCCTCCTTACTTTGCCATCTACTTATCTAGGGATTTTACATCCAAGATAGGCAGCTACTTAGCAGTGAATTGGTCTTATCTAGTTTTTAGAACCAAGTATGGGACTAAAGTCAAGATTAAATCCGAGCCATTCCATAAAGATCATCTGGAACCTTACTCACTCAAGGCAGCAAATGTTAACTATGCCATCATTGACCAGGAAGAGTTCCAAGTAGACCAATCTCCATCCTCTACCCTTGAAGGAGTTGCAGACCTACTCTTAGATGAATGGGGAAGTGACAAATTAGAGCATGATCCTTAAAAATTCATAGAGGAGGTGGGCCTTGGAATTTATTGCATGCATAAAGAGGGTAACTTTGTACCAAATCTGATGAAATCTAGCCATGAAGCTCAGGTCTATGGCAGCTATTCTTTGATGGTTCAAAAAGTAAGTTGGGAGCTGGTGGTGGAGCGGTGTTGGTTTCTCCTTCAAAATAGAGGTATTTTTTAGCTTTTTAATTCCAATTTTCCTGCACATGTAATGTTGTAGAATATGAATCCCTCATCCATGGTTTAGAGTGGGTGAAAAAGAGAGGAATCAAAGAGCTACAGGTCTTTGGTGACAGTGAGCTAATTGTCAATCAGGTAAGAGGCCAGAATTTGGTGAAGAATTCTCTACTAAAGTCCTACAAACATAGGGTATGGGACTTAGTGGAAAATTTCTTTGCTTTTAATATTACCTCCATTCCTAGAGAGTGGAATAAGCAAGCAGATAGGCTATTAGTAGTTGGTGCCTAGTTCGATATCCCTAGGGAAATAGGCTGAGACCACAGCTCACACCACTTGAAGGTAGTGATCTAGCCCTTTGTACCTGACAACATCACCAGCTGGTAGGTCTTCAATAGCAATAAAAAAATAACACTCTTCTTATAAGAAGAAGCTGAGTTTGCTACAAAAAACTAGGTTAAGCTGCACCAACAATATGGCAGCCAAATTGTTCAGCTGAAGAACAATAAGCTCCCCAAAGGTTTGGTCATTCTAGAGAGTATCTTCAATGGAGATGACCAATTGAGAAGTGACAAGACATGAATTACAATGAAGGGGGAGCACCATGAGAAGGTGGAAATATTCAAGGATAAGCTACTTGCACTTGGGAAAGTGTGCACAGACTGTGAAAGATAGGCCTTCATCTTGTTATGCCAAGAATTTGCCGATATCTTCGCTTGGGAGTACAGTGATTTGAAGGGTTTTGACCCAAGTTTGGCCCAGCATACCATTGAGCTGGAAAAAGGTGCCAGGCCAATCAAGTAGAAGCAGAGGCCTATCAACCTAATGATTGAGCCTTTCATGTGGAAGGAGCTCACTAAGTTGATTGAGTCTAGGATAATATTTCCAATCAAACACTCTTCTTAGCTGGCCAATCTTGTTCCTGTCCTGAAAAAGAATGGGGAGATCAGACTATGCATCAATTTTAGAGACCTCAATAGAGTCTCTTTGAAAGACCATTATCCTCTCCCAAGTATGGAGCATATCTTTCAAATGGTGATAGATAGAGAGCATTTCTCCCTCCTGGATGGGTATTCAGGATACAACTAGATTTTGGTGCAAGACTGTGACTAGCACAAGACAGCCTTCAAAACCAAGTGGGGAATGTTTACTTATAGGAAAATGCCTTTCAGACTATCTAATGCTAGTGCCACCTTCCAACGAGCTATGGACATGGACTTTTAAGGCTTGATAAATAATATTGTGCTGGTATACCTTGATGATGTGATAGTTTTCCCCAAGGAAGTGATCCAACACATGAAACACCTTAGGTAAATCTTTGAGAGGTGTAGAGAGTTCAGAATCTCTCTCAATCCAAGGATATGCATGTTCACTATCCATGAGGGGAAGCTCCTTGGTCACATTATTTCTTTAGAAGGCTTGATTATTGATCCAGAGAGAATTGACTCCATCTTGGAGCTGTCCTTGCCTAAGCACAAGAAAGGCCTACAAAGCTTCTTTAGAAAGATAAATTTCATCTAGATATTTATCCTAAATTTTGTGGAAGTGGTCAAGCCATTGACCTCTATGCTGAGGAAGGGTGAGGAGTTCACATGGCTAGCGTAAAGAAAAGATAGTTTTGATGAAATCAAGTAGGCCATAGCCCAGGCTCCCACTTTGATTAGCCCTGACTTCACCAAAGATTTCAACCTCTACACCTTCGGAAATGAAGAGGTAATCTTCACCATGCTTACCCAGGTGAGTGATGATAACCTTGAGCAACCAATTACATTTTTTAGCCAAGGTCTAGAAGGTTTTGAAGTTAAATACACATATGTGGAAAAGCAAGTCCTAGCGGTCATATGAAGTCTAAAGAAATTTAGACATATGTTGTCCAATAGCAGAATCCACCTCATGGGTCCACATCCCAGCATCAAAGATTTCTTGATCAACCAAGACCTAAATGAGAAGAGAGCAGGGTGGATCACTAAGGTGATGGCATATGATGTAGATATCAAGATCACCAAACTAGTAAAGGGAGAGGCCTGTGTGAACACCTCACTGCAAAATTTAAGTAGCAAAAGGAGGAATGTATACTAATTCATGATGCAGCTACAATAGAAGAACCAGCTGTCATAAAGGATTAGACATCAGACGTGAGGCATTTCCTTCTCACTGGTGAGTGCCCACAGGGCCTTGATAGGACCAAGAGGAGATATTTTAGACTCCAATTTCTCCCCTATGTCTTGATTGATGGAGTGATATTCAGAAAGGATTTCTCAAGAGTCCTTTTAAGATGTTTAGATGTAGGTTAGGCTGACAGGGTGCTATCTGAGTTCCATGATGGGCCAATCGATGGTCATTTTACTCCTAGGGCACTGTAGCAAGAATAATGAGAGCTGGCTATTTTGGCCTACTCTTTTCAGGGACACCCATGCCTAGGTACGAAAGTTTCAAAAGTGCACACTTTTTGATGGGAAACAATGGTTGGCTACCATGCCTTTACAGCCTATTCAGGTGGAGCATCCATTCATGTAATGGGACCTGGACTTCATAGGGATGATTAATCCTCCCTACACAAGTGGGTCCTGACTGCCATGAATTATTTCACAAGATGGATAGAGGCTGTTATATCTTGAAGGAGGCCAATGAAAGTGCAGTCCTAGATTTTTATGAGGACCTAGTGGCAAGGTTTGAGGTTCTAACAACCATAATCTCAGATAATGCATTAGCTTTTCTGGGAACCAAAACAAGTGAATGGGAACTGAGATATGGTATATATCTCATCACTTCATCTAATTACTACCCATAGGGGAATGGGTTGGCTGAGTCTACAAATAAGAACCTGATCAGGATCATCAAGCAAACCATGAAGGAGAATTATAGGACTTGGCATGCCAAGTTGAAAATAGCCCTGTGGGCAGATAGGGTCACCTTGAAGAGGGCAATTGGCAACTCGCCATACATGTTCATCTATGGAAGGGAAGCTAGGCTCCCCTTTTCACTTGAATTGCTAGCCTTGGACCTGACTCACCAGTTGCAATTAGAAGAAGGAAATAGCATGGAGGTTAGGCTATGTAAGCTTATGGAGCTCTAAGAGACAAGGGACCAGGCTATGGCTTTTATGACCAGCTGCCAACATCAAATGAAGAGACACTTTGACAAGAAATATTCATCAAAAGGTTTCTCTAAAGGAGACATTGTCTTAAAATGAGATGAGGACCGAGCTAAGCCTAGAAAGCATGCAAAGTTTGATGCCCTATGGAGTGGGCCATATGTAATCATTCAGTGCAAGTAGCATAATGCTTTCCAACTCTCTAGGTTGGATGGTGAAGAATTATATATCCCAATTAATGGGATACATCTTAAGCATTACCATTGACCCCCTTTTCCATCATGAATATATTTCCCTTGCTTTTCTCCTACTTTCCCTAAGTGCCTTTTGCACATGTTAATAGTTTTCTTAGCTTTGTGTGTGTTTTCCTTCCATTTTGAGGTAAATCTTCTTGAATGGTTCTAAAATTTATCGGGGCTATTACTGATCTTTAAGTTACATCCTGACTCCGTGCCCAATGGATTTTGAGGCAACTAGCTTTTAAGCATAACAGACATGCTTCCCTTGGGAGTCACCAATTTGTTGACCATTTTTGGTCCAACAAGCCAAAAATCACTCCCCTTCTTCCCCTGCTATTTTGGGCCATTTCATTTTTTGATTTTGCACAAGTCTGGTAATTTCTATGGACTCTACAGGTCTATTTCTATAGACTCTGTAGGTATTTTTCTACCATTTCTATAGGCATGGATTTTCTACAGACTTTGTAGGTGAAGTTTCTATAGATTCTACAAGGAATATTTTTTCTACAAACTTTGTAGGTGAGTCTTTCAGCACATGAAGAACCAGTTCAAAGAGTACAGGGTTTTGTAAAGCTTCTTTGGACTCTTGTCAAAATTCACAAGGAAGGTTAACATCTTTGAACTGTTGAACCATTGAACCAGTTCAATGCCTTGGTTCAATCGGCAAGTTCATTGCTTTCATTCAATCAAACGGTTCATCAGCTTGGTTTAATTTGTTGGTTCACTACCTTGGTTCAATTAGATGGTTTAATCACTCAATTCACTCAGTTAGTTTATCAGCTTGGTTCAATGCATTGGTTCAACATTTTTGGTTCAATGTTGAAGTTCATCGGCAAATTTAAATGCAAAGTTCCTCAGCAGGTTCAATCAAATGATTCGATGCCTTGGTTCAATAACTGTTTGAACCATTGAACTGGTTTAATCAATTGGTTCAATGGTTGGTTCAAAGGAGCGGTTCAAATGAAAGTTCAAACCTCCTAAAGGACAAGTGCCCTTGCAGAGGGTAGTTCTAGGTTCAAGAGCTCTTGAGGAGGGCAAGAAGCACTTCAAAGAAGCCAAAGAAAGCCACAAGGGTGATTTCCTTTAAATTTTTGCTAAGGCAAAGGCAAAATTCCTTTGAAATTTTTGTCTAAAGGAATTCCTTCAGACAAAAAGTTTGAAGGAATTTGGAAGGTTGAGAGCTCAAAGGGACCCGAGGAAAATTCTAAAGAAATCAAAGTGACCGAGACAATTCTCATGGAATTTTTGTCCACGAGAAAATTGTCCAAGCAAAATGCCCGCAGAAAAGGCCCATGGGTAAAAAGGTTGAAGCAGAAAGCCAAAGGAAGGTCCAAGGGTGATAGGCCCGAGGACATCAAAGTTAAACATGGCAAACTAGCCGTTGGGTATTCAAACGTAGTGACAGGTGTGCAGATGTTGAATTTAAGATGGTGAAATAGTTGTTTGTTTTTAAAATGCTTGAGTGCCATCTAGAAAAAAGCCAAGGAGCCAGTGACCCGCCAAGAAGATAGCTCAAGGGCTGAAGGAGCTAAAAAGTGATAAAACTAGGAAAAGCAAGAGCACAAAAAGCACCAAGTGGCAACTGTGAAAGCTTTGACATGTTTTCTCTAAAAGAAGTAGAATGTGCCATGTATTCCCTGCAAGGCTTATCAAAAGCTGACAAGTGTCAACACCAGTCATCTCTCTCCTTTTTATCGTGTGAGCACTATGGTGGGCCTTGATGAACTGCTAAAGAGAGCAAAATCTGCCACGCATCCTTTTTTGTAGGACTCTCCAAAGGTGTTTGAATATTATATAAATTTATTGGATGTTGCCATGTGTCCTACCTATTTCAGTGGTAGAACACACCATGTGCCACTTATTAGAATCAGTAGAAAATAGCCAAGGCAAGTGGGAAAGACACGAATGAATTGTCAATAAGAATGACGGACTTGAGGATGTAATTTTTGTGAAAGTGAGGTAGATGTTGATCTTCAAAAAATTAAGCATGAACATGAAGGAATTCAAAGGCTTAAAGGTAGAAGAAGGACCAAGTGCAGAAATGGACAAAGTAGTCCAAGTGGTGAAAGAAGGAGTTGACTCAAGTAGTTACTCCAGCAGGTGATACAGTGTCTATGAATTGATCATCAAGAGGTGCAAATAGCTAATGGTGTGACCCAATTTATTAATTTTGCATTAATGAGTAGAAAAGCTGTGTAATCATCTTGAAGGAGCAGTCTTGTTTACAGACAAATGGCACGGCCCATAATTTCTCATATGATGTTTAAGCAGCTTGCTCTTCCCAATGATTGGAATGCACATGGGTCATTTGTAAAAAGGGCACCAAAAGGCCTCCTTTCTTCCTCTATATATTGTAGACTTGTCATTTGGAAAAGGATCTCTCACCTTTTACGGTGAAGCCTTGGAAAATTTTCACCTAGAATCAATAAAATGCATTTTTACCTTTATTCTGGTTAGATATCTCTATGTGTGTCTGAGTGTTAGTCTTATGTTTAGTCATTGCTTCCTAAATGCTTTCACAGGGTTGACACCAACACATCTGGTATCTATAAGGCACTATTCCTTTAGGTGACAAGGAGAGTTGCACTTGGAAGCACAGAGATAGAAAGAAGCTACTATACAGTGTGCCCTTTCCACAACACCTATGGTGAGTCCCTATTTTTTGTGTGTTCCATTAAAGCCTCCCTGTTAAGCTTCCTATAGCTTGGTCCTTTTGCCAGTTCAAAGTGTACGTATGTGTTTTTTATGGTTTCAAGTGTGAGTGTGAGTAGGTCAAATCATTTGGTGCATCACCTCTTTTAGAGTAGTTTTGTTTTCCTGTAATATTTTTCCCTTTTCACCCCCCCATTATATATATGTGTGTGTGTGTGTGTGTGTGTGTGTGTGTGTGTGTGTGTGTGTGTGTGTGTGTGTGTGTGTGTGTGTGTGTGTGTGTGTGTATTAGCACTTATTGGAACAACTCAGATGCATCAAAGGGAGCTAGCACTTATCTAGAGACTCTCCCCTCCAGCTTCTCCAGTCTCATAGGTGAGAGTGGAGTTTCCATTTTGACGTGTGGAAGGCAAGAGCTAGGCATCCTACCTTAGGTGCAATCCACTATGTCAATAGAGGTAATAATTAGTTTAAGGGTGGATTCAATGGAGGTTTTTGATTTAGATTTATTTTGGTAAGGGAGGCTAAGATGATGCCAAAAAGTGGATCTATTAAAGTTAGGTTGGGAAGTGAACTCTAAAATTTGTACAAGCTTAGAAAAAGGCTTGTAAATGGGCTTAGTTCCTTGGTCATTAAAATTAAAGCTTAAACCCTTAGGTGTAGAAGAGGGAATGGTTTATTTAATTTTGATGGATGGTTCCAAAATTGGTGGTTGGGTAGATGAATTACTCTCTTCTTGGTTTAGGATAGTTTCCAAAGAGGCAATGGATGGTTGAATGATAGGGGAGGTAGATATGGTGTCTTCGAATGAAGGAATAGATAGATTTTCTTATGTTATTTAGGTGTCCAAAGAAATGGAGGGAAGTTCCACCACTTGAATGGGTGGAGTGGAAGAAGAAGAAATGGTTATAGTGGAGGTTGTCTACTTTAGTGTTTCCATCAAAGGAGAGGTAGATAAAGCTAAAGTTTCATTAAGTGGAGAGAAAGGGTGGTTAATTATTTAATTAGGGTATTTGAAGAAATAGGGGGTGAGTTCTCTATTTTTGTTTGGATGATTGAGGTAATGATCTCTTCAACAATTTGATCATTATTAATAACATTGATTGTGTGTGTCTCATGAGAGCAAGAGGATTTGGGTTGGTTATCATGGTGTTGGGTAGAAGGAGTGTAATTAGGAAAAGGCATGCATAAAATGTCAAGGGACTGATTAGGTGGTGCATTGGGATTATCAAATCCAAGGTCTCCACTATCAATCAAATTTTGGACAAGACTTTTGAAGGTATTGTATCTATTAATGTCATGTCCTACAACATGGTGAAAGGCACAATGGTCATTTTAATTATACCACCTAGGTATGGGGTGAGAAGCATCAAACTATTGTGGTGGTTTAATTGGTGGGATTTGGATGAGGTTGGATTTGAGTAATTTATCCAAAATTGATGCATAAGATTCTCTAATGGGAGTATATTATTTTGGAGTAGCTCGATTTTGGTTTTGGTTTTGTTGATAAGAAATGTTGGAAGAATTAGTTTGAGGTGGTTGGTTGACAGTTGGAGGTGGAGCAGTTTTTAGAACAACTGAGTTTGTGGATGCTTTTGCTTTGGTATTATATTAGTTAGTGGTTTTGGTGGAGGAAGGGTCATTGTATTTCAAGCTAGAATTTTTGTTCCATAATTTCAAATTCCCTTCATCAATGGCTTAGTTTTTTAGTTTATGTGCCATGGTGAATGCCTCATCAAATGTTATAAAGGTTTAAACTTAATGAGTGTGGGCAATATGTTTGATCTTGGGAGAAGAGTTCAATCAATTCGGGTTGTGGTAATGAAAAGGTAAGTTGGTTGATGAGGCCTCTCCATATAGTAATGAAATCAATAATTGACTCATCATTGAATTGATTAATGGAATATAGGTCACTAATAGAAACCTTTTTAGATATATTTATTGAGAAATGCTCTAAAAAGATTTGGGCCAGTTGTAAGAAGGAAAATATGGAGTGCATGGGAAGAGCACTATACCAATCAAGGATGGGTATGGATAAGGACATGGGGAAGGTTTGAAGAAGGAGAGAATCATCATATTCAATTAAATAACAAGAATGATAGAATGCCCTCAAATGTTGTTGGGGGTCCTTACCTTGGAATTTGGAAAACTTGGGTAATTCCCATTGAGGAGGATAAGAATGGATGGGTTCATTATAAATTTGATCATAGGATAAAAGGTTATGTGACCCAGAGATGGATGACTCCAAGTTGGTCATTTTTTCCATTAACTTCTTGATAAAATTTGGTTTGGGTTGGGAAGCTACATAATTAAAGGGCACATTCTATTAAGGTTGGGTGGTAGTTATGTATGGATAGGTGGTAGAAGGTGTTAAAGAAGACACATATTGGTAAGTGGCGATAAGAGGTTGAGATGGTACTGCATAAGGATTGATTGGCATAAATGGCTGGGTTGAAGGTGCTATATATATTTTTGGGTTAGGGACATATTGATAGGTTGTCATGGGTACTTGTTGAGGGATGGATGTGGGTTGACTTAAAGGTATGGTTGAGGTAGTAGGTTGAGGTTGGGTAGGTTGAGGTTGAGTGGTGACTCTAGTGATAATGGGTGGAAGTGTTTGAGGTATATAAAGTGCCAAGTTTTGAAATGGTGTGGAAGTTGGTGGATTGGTTGAGATAAGGGGAAGAATATAACCCCATGGTAGGTGAAGTATAGGTGACTAGAGGTAAGGTTGAACCTATATGTGAAGTGTTGGGTGTGATAGGAGGTGTTTGGTTAGAAGTTGGAATATTGGATTAGGTTTGGGTAGTGGTAGTAGATGGGATGTTGGAAGAAGAAGAGGATTGGGTCAGTAAGGGTTGGGTTAAGGTTTTACCCACCATAAGATGGGGAGGCATATTGTAAGGAGGATTCAAAGCAATAAAGGTACAAATGGGTAAGTTGTTAAGATAATACGAAAGGGAAACCAAATTATTATCAAAGAAGGTAGTGAATTATGCATCACCCTCAGAAACAATTGAGATTATGGTAGGAGGGGGAAAAAATGAGGTGAACCCTCATCATTAGAATTATATTCCATGGAGGAAGAAGAAGAAGGTGGTGATTGATTAGTTTGGTTTCTCAACTACTATCTAGTAAAGACCACGTGAGAAAATAATATGATGAAACTCACACCTCAAACAAAGAGTAATCAAAAGAAAATAATCCAAGGTAAATAATGCATACACTAAAAGTGCATTAAAACCTAGGATTTATTTTAGATCACTTTTGGCTTATGCCTCAAAAAGTGTGAAGAGGGAATTTGGCTCGTAGATCAGGTACTAAAGAGGAAATTTATGGTTGGTTTTAGGTTTTTTAAGTGCTCAACAAAGAAATTTGTGTTGAAATTTGATATGTGGCTTGGTATTGGGGCCTACCCCCTCACTTCATAATCCCACAATGGTAAGACTATTGGGTGCTTAGCCAAAATATATTAAGTTCAGAGTTTATACTCAACCATAGAGCTGAATTGGTTCACCTCTTGGTGTTGAAATCTAAGTGGGATAGCCAGGAAGGGGTAAGGTTACCTCTAGGTTATAAAATCCTAGTTGGGCCTTGCCTTAGGTATGTTTTAATGTGATAATTGTTTTGTGGTTTGGATTAGTGTGTGATAACAATAGTGAAGACTATGATTACTTACTTTGCCCTCTAAGTTACTAGATGAACTAAGACAAATAGGCAATCAATGTATGAAAAAGGTTTATTTTAAGCCCAAAAAGAAATTTTTAGATTTCATTCAATGAGCAAACAATAAAGGAAGAAAAAAGAACTCGATTCCCATAGAGTGTGCCAAAATGTTTCAGTTAATTTCACTCATTTCTTAGTTTTGGAAGTAAAGTAATGAAAATCGTAATAGGGTGTGTAGAAGAATACCTGATAAAATGCACGCATGAATCTAGACAATAGTGGGAACTCTTTTTTGGGTTGGAAGGAATAACTTGAAAATAAAAAAGACACTCCAAAAGGGGTTTGTTAGATAGATGGTTGAGTGGACTTCCTAGCATGAGCTAGATCCAAGAAGCATATTACTTGCTAGGAGGATGTCAATCCACTATTATGACAATTAAGCTGATATAAATTAAAAGAAAGGATACTTTAATTTAATGATATGAAAGTAAATACATGTGAGAAAGAGAAAATAGATGCTTGTTTAAATAAAACAACTAAATTAGCAACATTGGGTCAATTACTTATAATAAATAGTCAAGTTCTAGTCCAAAAAATAAAAAAATTCACTATTATTAGGTAGAAATAAAGAAAATTGGGTTTGACTAGGGAAAAGGGGTTGAATATAGCTTGTTGGATGTTCATGCCATAGTAACTATTGGTGGTCAGGTGAATCAGTTATGGTTAGGATAATCAACAATAGTTGGGTAACCGGTGATGGTTGAGGTAACCATCGGTGGTTGGGCTTACCGTCAGTGGTTGCCTATGTGTTCTAGGAGGATATTGAAGTGGAGTTATAGAATGATGAATAGGCAAGTAGGGGTTTTAATATAGGTATATGGGATGGATAATAAGATGTTAATATGTCTGGTTGGGGTAGGGAGGTTAGAAATAAGATGAAATAATGACAACAAGTACAAGATACTTGTAACTTGATAGTGGAGGGTTGAGGTAATTTGGCCAGAGTGATGGTAATTCAGCCTTCAAAGGTGATGTGGATAGGGGTTTAGGTCTCCAATGCTACTACTTTCTTGCTAAAGGGATGTTGGATACCTACACAAGAAAATATGATATCTTGGACATGAATTTTTTTGTGGATCCATTTCACTTCCTCCTCTTCTCCTTTTGTAGGATGAAGTTACTAATTGGGATGGAAGAAGTTACTAATTTTATAGGGGGATAAAGTTTCCAAATCATGTCATTTTAAAGCAAGTTTAAAATCAAGTTTCCATTCAGGGAAATGCTTATCTCGTACAAAGTTGTCAATGCTTTAAAAATGTTTGGGGGCCTAACTATCAATGGTTAGGCCAATTGTCGACAATCGAGGGGCTAAAAGAAAATAAGTTAAATAAAGTTGAATTAAATGGTTGCATTAAATGTGTTAAGGGTCAAGTTAGTAAGTGAGTCTAGTTGACTAGGTGGTCCACTAGATATGAGGTCGAATGAGGGTCAAAGAGGTAGTTTGACATCAAAAGCTATCATGTGTAGTTTTTGAGTGTCTACAATAATCATCCTTCATTATTACTAATCAGTCCCTCATCAACCCTCATCATCCCTAGTAACTCCCTCATCATTCCTCATTATCATTTATCATACCCAAACACTCCCTTATCAAACCTCATCAACCCTAATCATACCTAATCAATATCTCATAATCCATAGTCACACTCTCATCATCCCTCATCATCCTTGATAACTCCCTCATTAACCATAATCATTTTTTATCATCTTTAGTCAATCATTCATCATCTTTCATTATCCATCATCATCCCTAATTACTCCATCATCAATCCTTATCATCCTTAATCATCACTAATCACCCCTTCCTCATCTATCCTCATCCCTCATTATCCCTAAACATTCCCTCATTTTCTCTCATCATACCTAATCACTCCTTCATCATCCCTAGTCACTCCCTCATCTAGTACAGTGCATTCCAATCTAGTAATTAGTATAAATTTGTTTCAAACTGAACAATATATTTTTTAGATGAATCTTGAATAGTGTTTCAATTCCTTTTGTTCTGATTGGAGTGTACTAGGGTGATTATTCTCATTCATGTCTAGTAGATTAGATAGGGTTATGATGGATTAATCTAGGGATATTATTGAATGAATTAATGGTGGAAATAAGATAATATCCTCTTTTCACTTTCATGGAAAAAAACATTTTCAGTGATGAGGGATGATAAAAAATTATTATAGATCAAAAATTACCTCTTTGTGCTTGCTTTGTATGAGGTGAAATCCTTCTTCTAGACACAATTATTTCCAAATCATTGAGCAAAAGGGTCAGAAATTTTTGAATCTTCTCATGTTTATGAGTTATTCTTAAAGAAAGATGTGGGTCATGAGTATAAATTATTAGAATTTGGGCCACTAACTTTGTTATGGCATGTTTTCTCCTTGAATTGGAATCTTTGTGCTTATGTATTCCAATTATGATAGGAAAGTGCAGAGGGAGTTGAATTGAACTACCAATGTTTGCATCATTACTTTGTGGTGTGGTCTCCATAATGTATGTTTACTATTTATCATTTAGGTTTAATTTTTGGGTTTTGGGTTAAGGGTTTAGGGTTTAAATTTTATAGTTTAGTGTTTGGGATTGATTATTTGGGTAATGGAATTTAGGTTTTAAGGCTTAGGGTTTATCTAGTTTTAGGATTTAGGGTCTATGGTTTTGGGTTTGATATTTTATGGTTCTAAGTTTGTGGTTTAGGGTTCAAATTTCAAGGTTTAGGGTTTAGTGTTAAGAGTTTAGGGGTCAAGGTTTTGGGTTTTGAGTTGTAGGTATGGTGTTTAGGATTTAAGGTTCATGATTTTGAATTTTTTGTTTAAGGTTTAGTGTTTAATATTAATGGTATAGGGTTAAGGTTTTATGATTTAGTGTTTAGGATTTAGGATTTTAGGTTTATGGTTTGGGATTTAGGGTCAAGGGCTTAAAGTTTAGGTTTTAAGGCTTAGGGTCTAGGATATAAAGTCTAGGGTTTAAGGTTCTATGTTTAGGGTCTAGGTTTTGGGGTTTAGGTATTATTATTTTGGGTTTATGGATAATGTAGTAGGGTTAAGCGTTCAATGTTTATGGTGTTTAGGGTTCAACATTCAAGGTTTATGGTGTCTAGGGTTTAGGGTTTAGGTTTTAGCATTAATGGTTTATGTGTAAATGGAATGTACTAGGGTGATTAGATAAATTTGTGTTTGGTATGAGTGACTATATCATGAATATAGTAATATGTCATGTATGAGTGACAACATACCTACATGTAGTACTAAGTATGGGATAGATGTAATATATGAATGCCTTTATCATTATTATATGTATGTTATAGGTTGAATGCTATAGGCTAGCCATTTATGCATATTGATAGACCCATTTATTAAAAAAACTAATAAATTATTTAGGAATTCATCTCGAATCCACCTTCAAGCCTTTTACACGAATGTCCCTAGTCACTCTTTTCTCTATATAGGTTAGAATGACCCCTATCCTTTCAAGATATGGTTTAGCCAATGCCCCCTCTCCTTTCTCTATATAGGTGATAACTCAAGATTATGGTTTATGGCTAGAGGTTTAGGATTTATAAATTTAGGGTTCAAGGTTTATGGTTGATGGTTCAAGATTCATAGCTTAGTTTTTAGTGTTTAGGGATTAGCATTCGGGGTTCAAAATTCAGTGTTATGGCTTAGCGATTAAGATTTAGGGCTTACATTTATATTTTATACTTAAAGGTTAGGGATTTATGGTTTATGGCTCAAGGGATAAAGATTTTATATTTTAGGTTTTTGGGCTTAGTGTTTGGGGTTAAGGTTTTGGGTTTATGGTTTCACACTTAGGGTTTAGGGTTTAGGGTGTAAGGTTCAAGGTTTTGGTCTTGGGGGTTTGGTTGAGGGTTTGGGATTTGAAACTTAGTGTTTAGTATTTAGGGTTTGGGATTTATTGTTTAGGTATTAGGGCTTAGGGTTTAGCATTTGGTGTTTAGTGTTTATGGTTTGGGGTTTGGGGTTTTAGGTTTAGGGTTTAGGGATTTAGGTTTAGTGTTTAAGGTTTTGGGTTTTTGGTTTAGAATTTTTAGTTTAGGAGTTAATGGTTAAGGTTTATGGTTTTAGGATTGGGTTTTAGGGTTAAGGGATTACATTTAGGTTTTAGGGTTTAGGATTTAGGATTTTAGGTTTATGGTTTGGGGTTTAGGGTTAAGGGCTTACATTTAGGTTTTAGGGTATAAAGTATAGGGTTTAATGTTTTAAGTTTATATGTTTAGGGTCTATAGTTTAGGGTTTATGTATTATTTTTTTGGTTTAGGGCTAAAGTATTAAGGTTAAGGGTTTAGGGCTTAAGGTCTAAGGTTTAGGTATATTATTTAGTTTTCATGGTTAAGGGTTTATGGCTTAGGGTTTGGTGTTTAGGGTTTAGGTTTAAATGTTTAGGGTTTGGGGTTAATGGTTTAGGTGGAAATGGAGTGCATTAGGGTTATTAGCTACATTTGTGTCTAATATGAGTGACCATATCATGACCCCATGAAGATGTCATGTATGAGTGACTGAATACCTACATGTAGTACCATGTATGTGGTAGATGTAAAGTATGAAGGATTGTATCATTACTATATATATGCTAAAATTTGAATGTTATAGGCTATTCATCTATGCATATTGATAGACCCATTAATTAAAGTTCATTTTCTAATTTTAGAACGAGGTTGTTAAGAAGATTTGAAGGCAAATATAACAAAATCCAAGTATAATACATCTCCAACTTTGTTGATTAAGTATAAACCTCTTATGAAGGTTCAATGTTATTACATAAACACTATAGAATACTTATAAGTAATGTGATTAAAAAAATTTGATGGTTAATCCAAGTTAATATCCTCCCAAGTAAGTAGATTATGCCATCCAAACCTAAAGAGTAGAGTTTCCACTAAATTCTAATTCTTAAGAAAACAATAAAGGAAATTAGTTTCTTATCCTCAGAGATAGTATTCAAATATATTAATAAATATTTATAAGAATCCTTTGATGAGATTATATTAATAACACATTTTCAAGACCAAACACACCTATATATAATATTATAGTAGTGTTTAGGACTTAGTCAACTTTTTAGGCAATTTGGTGATCTAATTGGTATCTTGAGATTGTGTAAAGACATCTATGAGTCTTGTATCATTGTCTTGATATTTTCATTGAGTTTTTGAATTGAATGAGTCCAAAAAATAAGGTAGTTGTATACCTCTTTATATCAAGTCCTTAAGAGGTATAATTTTTCCTAATAGGCCTATAAAGGGTAGATTTATTGTCATATGAGTTTTGAGTTGAATTTCTTCATGCGCTAAGAAGCTTGAGTCAAATAATTAGAGAAACCTTCATAGGATTGTTCAAAGAAGTGAGGATGTACAATTGAGTGATTTAAGAGTCAAAGAAGGGTTTTTATTGAAGGTGGATTACTATCTTAGGATTGAGTACCCTATTTTAAGTCATTAAAAGTGTATTTTGATATGAATACAGAGGCTAAGAAGTCAAGAGATAATACTAAAGAATAACGTAATTATTATTTCAATACCAATACTTAGAAGACCTTTTATGATAGACCAAGAGATAATTTATGGTTAAGAAGAGACCTAATTACAATACAATTTATAGAGGACCTTGAATTAGACTAGGTTGAATAAGTGGAGCACTTAATTTGACACTAGTAGGGAATAGTAAATATCAAGATATGGCTTGTGTATTTAGGTAGGGCATACTCCTTGAGATCAAGCCATGGCTTGGTTATTTAATCAAGTAGAGCATACTCAAGTAGATAAAGTAGATAAAGAATACTTAAGTAGGTAAAATAGACATGTAATACTCAATGGTATCTAGATATATTACATATGTAACATGATTTGTAACCTCATTTCTCATTCTATCTTTTGATCCTAAAATTTTGAAAACTAAGTATTGGCTAGAATGAAATTTGAAAAACTAACTTGTAAATGGTAACTCCTATAGGTCTATAATTAATTTCAAAAGATGCTGAGTGGCCCTAATTTGTTATAAGTTTACTTTTAATTTTATATTACATTTTATATTCTTATACTTAACATTTATTTTACTAAACATATCCTTGAAAAAATAATACCTCTAGTTGCAAAACAAAAAAAAAACATGTCTTGCAAAATTTACCTCTAGTTGCCAAACAAAAAATAATGTATGTCTTTCAAAAGGGCATGCATCATTTGTAGTCCAAATGGAATATGCCCTTTGGACTGAAAAAGGTGTATGCCCTTTAGGGTCAGGACTAACCCTTTACCAATTCTGCATTGGTTTTTTTAAAAAGGGCATACACTCTTTATAAAAAATGGATTGTTTTTTTCATTCTGTCATGTTTTTTGTCCCCCAACTTTATGCATCTACCCTGTTGTGGTAATTTTAGTAATAATAAGTAAATAATTATTAACATTCTTAAATGCATATATTTATTGACCACTAACTTACACTTTATAAAAATATAAAACTTAATTAGTAATTACTTATAGATGGCTTCTTTTGCTCTTATCGTTTAATGTTTTTGTGCCCCTCCTACTCCTTTCTTCCTTGAAATTATGGTTTTTTTTGGAAGTATTTTACACTGTGGACTTATGTTTCCTCTTTGAAGGCTCTAAGGCCTTATTCTTCTTATCTTTCAATTATTTTTTTGTCTCTCCTCAGATAAAAAATGGCATATTTGGTGGTAACATTTTGGAGGCCTCATCTAACAATCTACGGTGCCTTCTTTTTTATCGTCTAGTTCTAATGCAACCAAATCTAAGATTTTATATATGGGTTAGTATAACAAGAATACCATATTTTATTTCTCTTATGTTTTCTCAAAATATGACTAAACGGAATCTTTTTCTGAAAATAAGCTTTTTAAAAATGTTTGGTATTTTGAAATTAGATATCATGGGTGGGGATGTTTTTTGTGAGGATGCAATCCATGTTTCTAGATCAATTTCATCCTATGTTTATTTACCCTACATTCATGAATCTAAACCAACCCCCATATTTGAGCTGTAGGGATATGTGTTAATGGAAATGTTGATCAAAGAGGATGATTTTAAGGATCTTAGGATTATTTTTAGATTTTATAAATTTTGGATTTCATTAGTGGACTTACATTCATAGATCTCCCTTATTTCAAAACTTATTTTGTTTGATGATATTTTAATTTTCCATTGTGTGAATGGATATTTCATTGCACATTTTCAAAAGGAGGAAAATACACATCTAATTTTTTAGTTTGGTCATTTCTCTTAAGGTTCAAATTAGCTCCACATGAAGCCCTGATTTCCAAACTTAAACCCTTCAACTTGTTTTTTTTTATGGCACCCATATAGGTTATGTTGTCATTACTTTAGATACATTATTGGATGTTTTCTTGCCTTTCTAAAATTGGAAATTCCCTTGGAAAATGCCTTTCTATTCCTTGTGAAGCATATATGCATTTTGAACCACTTTTGCATGGATTTTTATGGAAATAAAACTATTTACAGGGTTTCTTGAAGATATTTAGATTAATAATGGTGACCAATTCTAGAAGCAACAATTGACAATGAGTAGGTGGTGTTCAGATGTAGATCATGTAATGTTATGGACATTTGGAAAAGGTTTTTCAAAATTTTAAGATATACTTGGCCAACATTTCCCCAAAAAGGGGTAGGTAGGTTACTTGGTGGATGTTTCGGTGATTTTTTTATTATTATTGGAAAAGGGAAAAGAAGAAACTAAGTATAGGTATGGTTGAAAAACTTGTTTGATTGTGCACATGTTGAATTAGAAGATTGTGAAGAACTCCTCTTTAGCTTGGGAAGATGACCTGTAGATAAGAAAGTACTAAAGCAAATTTATTTGTTAGATAGATAGTTGAGTGGATTGCCTAGCGATAGCTAGATCCAAGAAGCAAGAGCTTTTTTGGGGGCTGTCAATCCACATGTTTTAAATAATTAAGTTTATAAAATAGAATAGAAAGTACTTGCATCAATAATCAAAAAGTACTAAAATTGAACACAAGAATGTTTGCTTAAGAAATAGACTATAAATGATTAAAATAATGATTAAGATAATTAATACTAGTGCTAGGTGGTTGGGGTATGCTTCAAAAAATAAGAAGAGGGTCTATGAATAGGCAGGGACATAAAAAGTTAGGTTTGATTAGGGGTAGTTAGGTGAAAATAACTTGCTAGTTTTTACTACCATAGTGACTGTCAGTAGTTGGGATGACCATCAGTGGTTGAGGTGATCGTCGGTGATTAAGGTGACCATCAATGGTTGAAGAGACCATTGGTGGTTGAGATAACCATTTATGGTTACTATGTGTAGATTTGGGTTAATAACAGGCTATTTGATAGGATCACAAGGTGAGATTCTAGGAGTTGGGTAGGTGTTGGGATGATAATGAAAAGTAAATAAAGTAATAGAATACTTGAAACCAAACAATCATCTTATATAAGTCATATTGGGTGAATGCTTGAGGTGGTTGACTCGTTGATGGATTCTAGTGAGATTATGATAGAGTAACGATACTTGGTGCTTTGACAGAGCTATGGTGGTAAGTTGGCTCTCTGACATAGTAGCTAGATTTATAGATCACTGATGATGATTGGCCTACAAAAAATAACAAGGCAAGAGAGTTATAACAAGATGTAAATTAGGCCTTCTAATTATAACTCACTCATGTAATGGCTCACATGTAGATGAGGACAAGTTATTTTTAAAAAATCAAGGTGGGTGAGTTTGCATGTTAATGGTTGATGAGGTGCACCCTAACTGTCGATGGTCAAGGTGACTATTGAAAATCAACCTAACCATCGATGGTCGAGGATGAAGGGTCAACATACGTAAAATATAGGTTTTGTTATGGGTTATAGGGTTAGATTGGTCTTGAGAGGGTCCTAAAATGGTCAAGGGGGTTTACAAAATTTGGAATCATAGTGTGCAAATTTTTGATGTCTACATTTTTCCCCTTTTTATTATGTGGCTTGGAATCAACTAGTTGTAAAACAAAAATAGATGTTGGTCAAAGGTCTGGTTGCCTTGAGTATGGGAGGAGGTGTTCCCCCTCAAACTAGGAGGTGATGAGGTAAATCAAAATTAGGTATGGGTTTGACAAGGTAGGTGAAGGTGATGATGGAGGTAGATGTCATGGAGGTGGAACTAAAGTAAAAATAGGTTCACAAAGTGTGATAAAAGGTATGATAGCTGATATTATGCAAAGATGAGGTTTTCATAGTTGAAAATAATAAAGGTCAATACTAGGAAGACAAGTGACTAGTGTACCACATGATTGCATTTAGGCATGGTAACTGGGTATACCTGTTAGTCTCCTAGACAAGTTTAGTTTTTCTATGGGTATCTAAGGTAAGAAGTGCTCTCATGGAAAACACAAATAGGTTAAGTATCACAATTATCCAAGGTAGGAAGTGTCCCTAAAAATACATAAGCTGGTCAGGTAAGTGTGAGGTGGCATAAGTTTAAAAAGGGTCAACATGATAATGTTGTCACTATGGTTAAAGGACCAAGAAAAAAGTATCACAACACATGTGCTATATGGGTAAAAATGGACCAACGATGAGGTGACAAGGTCATCAGGGTGGGTGGAGAGGGTAGTCTCTATGGGTGGCTAAGAAAAATGGGTGGTTGTTGCTAAGGAGGTTTATGTTAAGGGTAATACAACAAGGTGGGTATCCTAACAGTCAACGGTTAGGGTGCCCAAGGGTGATCGAGGGGTGACCATCGATGGTTAGGGTGGAAACCATAAAAACCTATAGTCAAAAGTGAAAATAGAATCACTTTTTACCCATTATTGTTATTTCTTGCATTAACTTGGATCTCTAGCAATTTTGATGCTTAATGGTGAAGGTGCTTGCTGAGGTGGGAGATTACTAGCTAAGGTGGAGAGTTGACCTAGGGGACCAATCAAGATATAGGGAACACACAAGCATGGATAAGGATTAGTAGGTGTATGGTTGACTCTATGACAATGGTCATGAAATGAGAAAGACGTATCTTAAATTTGATAGATAGGCATGTTTTTATGCATTTGCATTCAGTTGGGAGGTCAAGGTAGGTTTAAATGCCTTGGTTGAGTTTGTTATGCCCTAGTTAGGTTTTTTGGTGGAATGTGAGAAAATTAGTGGGTAAAGTTAGAAATATATAGGGGATAGGTTATTTGGCTTGGGTAGGGGATATGTTAGAAGAATAAGGTGCTTAGTTTTCAATTGGGGTAGTTTTTGGGTATGATAGGGTTTGGGTGTTTTAGCTTCAGAATACCCATAGTGACCATCAATAGTTAGGTATGACTATCAATGATTGATACCCTTGAAAACATGGGTGCCTAACTGTATGTGGTCACTATGACCATCGACAGTTGACAAGGTTTAAAATATAGGTTTAGAAAGCTAAGGTAGAAGGATGCTAAGGCAAAGTAAATGTTTGCTTATTAGGCATAAGCTTACATTTTAGAAAGCAAATTGTAGCAAGTATTAGGTAATTGGGTAGGATGGATAAGTAAATAGGTTAGTTATGTAAAAGGTAGGGTAGATGATAATGGTATAGGTGACTATGTTGTACTTACATATCGATGTAGGCCAAGGAACAAATACAGATGCACAATTAAGTGTCACGTATCTTTATAGAGATCCAATAGATCATGACCCCAATTGACTGGGCCCACATGGATGAGGTGGGGTTGAAAGTGATGAGGCACTTTCAGCATGTGCCTTATGATGCATCCATAATCATAACATTCATTGAGAGATGGGATCCCACTATAAATACCTTCTTATTGCTGATCAATGAGATAACTATCTTGTTAGAGGGTGTTCATAGGATCACTTGACTTCCACTTTGAGGTGATCTGATATACCTATTATTAATTAGACTTGCATCCTTGTGAAGGTAGTTTCAGCCCTTCACAGTCTGCTAAAACATGGAAACAATCCTAGGCTATGGGTAACATAATCAGTGGATTGAATCTCTAGATTATAAGGGCTAACTCCCTTTGGTGTATCAATTAGGATCTCTACTCTATGCTATGAAATGCTGGGGAAAAGGGAAGAAATAAAATTTAAGGTAAATCTTATCTAATGATGGTGAAACACCTAAATTTTGCTTGATCCACTCAATTTGCGCTCCTAAAACACTGATCAGATAGTAAAAAGACTAAATTTTTTAACTCTAAATGACCAATATGCATCAATATTTCATGAAAAGGTTATATTTGGTGACCAAATCTTGAGGGAAATGAATGAATAAGCCTGATTCAAGGCACTAACCAACCACTTATATCCACTGTAACTTTAGCCAAGAGATATTAAACATAGAACATAACCTGCATAATTTGATTAGCTAATAACTAGGTAAGAATCAAGTCTTGATAATGAAGAAAATTGTATCACATATGCAAATCAATGACATAAATACACTATACCAACACTTTGGAGTCCAAAAATTATCCTTATATTAATTTGAAAAGGTTATACAACATAAATTTTGGTAGAATATAGTCTTGCCAAAAAGAAGATATAATTCAAGGCTAAAAAGCCAACTTATATAGAAAAGCATACAACAGCCAAGAGATTGGCACTAAAAATAGAAGAAGAGGTCAACTCAATCTAAATTGTGTTATTTTATCCTTCAAATAAAATCTATTTTTGTCGTATGCCTTACATGAAAGCTATTTGGCATTGAAAATAGATGGTGGGCCCAAGCTTGAGTCAAAAATTCCAACATGCATGATGCTATGTCAATCTTCAAATCTGAACTCCTGGAAACATTGAAAGCTTGAAATTGAAGTTGAGTTGGATCATTGCATTCAAGAGATGACTAGGAGACAAATATGGCTTCAATAAATAGTCAACTAAAGCTTTGACCAATCAACTATAAATAACTTTCCATCATTAAATTCCTTGAGCTATTTATGCATTCGAGTCTCCCTTTTAGAATTGAAAGAGTCATGCCTGAAGACAGTTGCATGTCTTGGATGTGTCTAATCCTATTTTGGGCCATGTTGCATGTTCTATATATATACTGTAGAACATGTTAATCTATTTATTGGATGTTGAAATCCTTTACCTTTTGTTTTTGGTTTTTCATTTCTATGCATATATTCCTTCTATGTGTCTACACTATTTCCTTCAGCCTCTGATTATCTCTATCAATTTTTGTGAACAATTTTTCTGAGACTTTTATTTCGGGCTTATTGCCCAAGACTTTAAACCTTATTATTTCCTTTGAACAGAAAGTCTAAAGGAAATCTTGTCCTCAAGTTCTTTATCTTTTATCATTATTTATTCACTTTGAAATTTTCTCTTTGGGATTTTATAATGAACTCTTCGCTAGTAAGTCTTTCAAAGGAATTATTTCAAACAATTTGTCTGAAGGAATTCCTTTAGATTTTTTGTCCACAACTTTCCTCTTTGTATTTTTCTTTATTTCATCATTTTCCTCTCGTTCATTTCCTTTGGAAAAATTATTTGACGAAATTATTTTGAGCTTCCTTTCCAAATTGCCCTTTGAGATTTTTGATAATGACTTTCCCAAAGGGAAAGATACTCTTCAACATTTTAAAATAGCCCTTTGGATTTTTGAATTAACCCATTAGGACTTTGTGATTCTCCTTTTTCGAGGGGAAGATACCATTCAACCTTTTTTCTTGTCACTTCCCCGAAAGAATGGACCCTTCAGAACTTTGATATGTGCCCTTCAACAAAATTGTATTTTTCCACTTGCCCTTCAGACTTTTGTAATCAACTCCTTTGGAATTTTGCAAATTTCCCTTTGGGCCTTTTGAAACTGTCCTTTGGAATTATGAGGTGAACTTTTTTTTAAGGAATTCTACCCTTTAGAAAAGTTGTTGAGGTTCCCTTAGTATTTAAAAAATGCCTTTTTCTAAAGGGTAGATACCCTTTGGCCTTTTTTTAAGTGACCCTTTTGGAAACCTTGAATGCCTCTCAAAATTCTTGAAGTGAAATTTCTTAAAGGGCAGATACCCTTCAGGATTCTTACCAAGTGTCCTTTAGAATTTTCCAAGTGAACCTTTTGGCACATAATATCCTTCAAAAATTTTGTAAAGAACTTTCTTGAAGGGGACACCCTTCGAGAAATTTATAAAGGACCTTATGGGAGAAATGAAAGTACCCATCAGATTTCTCAAAGATTGCCCCTTTTTTGAAGGGAAGGAACCCTTCAGACTTTTGTTTGGTCCATTTGCCGATAGAAAGAACCCATTGAAAAGGAAAGAACCCTTCAAAAAAATGAAATCATCCCTTCAACACTTTAAAATTATATTTCTCGATAGAATAAGAGCCCTTTGAAAAATTAAAACAAGCCCAAATCCTTCGGGCAATTTAAAAGCCCTTTTTGTCGATACGTGCCCTTCAAGAAAAATATTGAAATGGGCCCTTTTTTTAAAGGAAGGATCCCTTTATAAAAACTAAAAAGACCAATTTCTACCACTGCTTCAAAAAGGCATGTTTATGCAATGTTTTGAATGATAATGGTGACAATTTGACCTACAGGGTTAAAATTGTCAACATTTTGATGACTCAACTGGGAAGCATGCTTGTTGTGCTTGAGAACTTGGCCATATACATGATATTTAAATTCACAAAGAAATGACAAATCTGATCCATGACTACAAACTCTATTTTGGCATGAGATAACCTTCATCCTCCAAAACAAGAAGGGAAACACACAAAGTAGGGAAAACTAACTAAAAAGTAAATATGCAAATAAGCACTTATTTGGAACCAAACAGAATGAAACTACTATGATTGAACAACACTTGAAGGAAATCAAACAAACAAACTATGCACAAGGAGATTTTCTATTTAATATCAATGTTTCAGATGTATCCCATTGAATAGGATTGGAAGCTCCTCACCATCCATATTTGCAAGTTAGAAGGCATTGTGGGATTTATAGTTGGAGATTAGGTATGGGCTACTCCAAAGGGAATCAAACTTTATGTGTCTTCTTGGTTTATCTCTATCCTCATCCCACTTGAGGACCAAGTCTCTTTCTTTGAAACTTTGTGAAGAAGCTCCCTTGTTAGAAGCTCTCTTCACTTGTGCTTGTTGAATCTCCATGGCTAGTATGGACTAATTTTTTTTATCTTTTCCAGCTCCATAAAATCAACATACCTGATCTCCATAGGCTCATTTTCTAACAATTCAAGCTAATGCACTAGTTCCAAAGCAGGAAATTCAAGAGAAATGGGTAACCTTACTTTCTTACCATATACCAACTTGTATGGAGTGTTGGCTATTGATATTTTGTAGGTGATCCTATCAGCTCACAGAGCTGACTTCAACTTGAGATGCCATGACCTTTGATTTTCTTCAATGGTCCTTATGATCCTTAATAGGTTCTTATTCATAGATTCAATAAGGGTATTACCTTGTGGATAATAGTTCGATGAAGTGCTGAGATAAATTCTATGTTGGACAACCCATTGGCTAATCTTAGATCCCACAAAAGTTATTGCATTATCAAAAATAATATTTTAAGGAACTCCAAACCTAGTAAGTAAACCTTCATAAAAATCAAGAACATTAGTTTAATTTGCTTCTTCAATGCCACTACTTCTATCCAACATGTGAAGTAATCTATAATAGTTAGAATCCATTTATGTCCTAAAATTGAAGGAGTATTAATGAGACCAATAAAGTCCAATCCCCATCAGACAAAGGGTTGATCCACAACAATTGGTTGAATGTGTAAGGCTGCAAGTTTCACTTTTCCTATAAACATAACACATTGTTTGCACTTTATAACCCATACATGGAAATCACCAAATATACTAGGCTAATAGTACCCATCTCTCATGATCTTAAGGGTTGTAGTTATTTTAGAAAAGTGTCCTCCACCATGTCCACCATGTAACTCTTCAATTAATCTCTAAGTTTGGCATGGCTCTATACATCTTAGTAACATGTCATTGACATCTTTCTTGAATAAAACACTATCAGTAAGCAAAAATGGAATTGAATGCAACCTAAAATATCTTCTTTTTGAATCACTTAGATGAGAGGGATAAATACCATCTTGGAGATAGCTTACCAAGTCATGAAACTAGATGGAAGGTGAGGGATGACCAGTTACAACCTCTTCATCACTTGACACCAAAATAGCCTCATTAGTCTCTTACAAGTCTTGAACTAGATGCTCACAAAGTACTTTGCCTCTAATAATCTTTGTCACCTTAATTTCTACATCATAATCCATTACCTTGGTTATCCAACCAACTCTCTTCTCATTTATATCTTTGTTCAAGAGAAACTCTTTGACGATTGGATGAGGAACCATTAGGTGTATCTTATTGTTAGACAATAGGTATCTAAAATTTTTAAGGGATTTTATAACTAAAAGTACATGTTTCTCAACAAAAGAGTACCTTGTTTAATACTCTTACAAGCCTTGACTAAATAAGGCTATTGGTTGTTCCAAAGCCTCATGATTTTTTTACATAAGAATGCTTGAAATGGTGTCCATGTTAGCATATGTATACAAAATAAAATCTTTTGTTAAATCTAGTTTTATAAGTGTAGAAGCACTAGCTATGGCCTTCTTAATATCTTCAAAACCTTTTACTCCTTCTTTGGACCGGCTGAAGCTCTAATTCTTCTTTATCATGGCTATAAGTTGCTTACCTAAAATAGAAAAATCTGAAATATACCTCCTTAAGAAGTTGATCTTCCCAAGGAAGCTTTGCATAAGCCTTTTGTGCTTAGGTAAAAAGAGTGCAAGAATAGAGTCTATCCTTTCAGAATCTATGCTTAAACCATGATTTGAAACAACATGTCCAAGAATCTTAACTTCATGAACCAAGAAGACACACTTTTTGGGATTTAGAGATACCCCAAATTGCCTACACCTTTCGAACACTTGCTTGAGATGAATCATGTGATCACGTGCATTCTTTAAAAATAATGTTATATCATCCAAATAAATAATTACAATCTTGTTAATAAGGCCTTTGAATGCCATATCTATGGCTCTCTAAAATATTTATCTAGCATTAGATAAACTAAATGGTATCTTTCTATATGAAAATGTTCCCCACTTGGTTGTGAAGGCTGTCTTAAATTGGTTCTCTTCTTTGACCAAAATCTGATTGTTACCAGTATATCCATCCAACAAAGAAAACCTCTCTGAACCTACAACTAGTTATAAAATTTGTTCCATTGATGGCAATGGATAATGATCTTTAAGTGAAGCCCTGTTTAAATCATGAAAATCAACACACAATTTAATCTCACCATTCTTCTTCTGTACCAAAAAAAGGTTCACCACACAAGTTGAGTGCTTGATTTGAAATATAATAGCTGACTCTATGAGCTTGTGAAGCTCGGCTCTCATCAAAGGCTCAAGCTTTGGATTAATGGGCCTTTGTCTTTGTCTCACTATTTTAGTTTCAACCTCTAACTCAATAGTGTGTTGAGCCAAACTTGGATCAAATCCATTGAGATCACTATAATACCATGCAAATATATCAGCAAAACTTGTGTTTAACTCAATTAAAGATTCTTTTTATGGAGTGTATACTTTACCCAACTTTAAATTCTTACGAGTTGTAATCTCTACATTGGCATAGTGATCTTCTTTTTTTGACAAGGATGACTTCTCTTTCCTTAACTCATCATCACCACTAAAAATGTTCTTAAGTGTGACCAAACCCTTGGGTAGATTATTTGTTTTTAGTTGCATAATCTGATCACCATACTACTGTAAGTGTTTTGACTAGTTTCTTGAAGAAAACTTAGCCTCTTCTTACAAGAATCGCATAATTTGATTGTCATCTTTGGACACTTTCAAAATTTCATGATTATCTGAAATAGAAGGCCTTATAACCACCTTTATGTGTGACTAAATTTTTTCATTTTTTACATCAACTAGGATACGAAATTATGCCCCAATAGTAGCCAACCTATCAACATGCTTATTCTCACCTCTTTGTATTGCCTAAATGTTAAAAGCTTAGAAATATTCAATTAAGTCCCATATTATATGCCTTTAAGACTTAAGCAACAAATTTTAACATACATTCAAACCTCTTACTTGGTGAAATACAAGTTCACTATCACCAAACACTTGTAAAAAATTGATTTTCATCTTCCTAACTCACTGCAAACCATGAACTAGTCCCTCATACTCTAAAACATTGTTTAAACAACAAAATTGAAACTTAATAGAAGATAAATACCTTTGATTTGTTGGAGAAAAAACATCATTCTAGCTCTAGTTCCATGCTTATTCCTTAATCCATACAGTTTCCATAGACCTTCATTAGACTCATCATCCTTAACCATGGCTTGAATTGGTGCATCATTCTCATGAAGGAAATACACATCAAGTCTTTCTTCTTAAATTAGATTATAAGGATCATGATCATGAAAAGTGGAAGCCCAATTATCAAGAAACAAATCTATAACTCCATCTAAAGGTGATCCATTTTCTACTTCACTATTTTCTAGTACATCATCTGAAATGATACAGTTAGTGTCCACAACACTTAGCATATATGGATCCATATATAAATGTCTAATAGGTTCAAAATGAATAATTACCTTGGTACCATACCTAGTTTTGAATAATAAATAAGTCCAATCAAATGATAAATATCATCCAATATTTGAGATGAAGTCCCTTGAAAGGCACATAACTAAGTAAGGAGGCAAGTCTACCACAACAACATCTTGCTGAATAGTAACATTTGGACAAGTATGTAACATAAACTTTAGATATTTGATGATGCCTACCATATTTTTTATTGACCCATCCAACTGTAATACCCCTTCATTATTTGGCTCATAAATGAGGCCAAGGTTGTCTGTAATCTGCTTAGGCATGACTGTACTACTAACTCCACTATCCACCATACAGTTATGAACCAAAGTATCACGCACTATCAAAAAAAGGTAAAAAGGAGTTTTCATTGGTTTTACCTTATTTTTTTCCACTTTTGACATATTATTTACTTGTTATACCTATTGCTTAGTTGGTTGATCCAAATTAGTCAAGACAACACCTTCTTTCTCAACCAATTTTGGAGACAATTGGAGAGATGAAAGCTCTTTAATGAGATTATCCTTTTGTCCTAGAATAGAAAGATAATCCCACATAATAATTTTGATATTATATTTAATCATTTGATCCAATATATTGAAATGAGATCCACTAACCTTTGGTTATACTTTCTGAAGCACTAGCTGCTCATGAATTAGAGGTATTCATTAAACTTTACTAACCTCTATATTCAGATTTTTTTGAGTTGTAAGGGAAATTAGTTGCTATTTTGTACTCATAGAAATGAAATAAGGAGTACTTAAAGCATTTTTCACCTCCTACAGTGCATAAATGTCTCTTATTTTAGCTCTAGTTACAACTACAATTTGACCACTTGAATTGTTAGTTTCAACACCCTGAGTAAAAGCAACATGATCATCCACTTGTCAATTTACATTAATGGCATCATGATACCCTAGAACTTGTTGATTCTATCCTTATGATTCCAAACCTGTATCTTGGTACTGACCTCCTTCAAAAGAAAACTCTTCTTGTGTCATTTGTGGCATAGTGATGTTTTGTGATATTAAGGCTTGGTTTTGAGCATCATTGAGATTTGAGGACTGCCAACCTAAATCATGCATCAAGTTATTTTGAAATGTGGTGGGAATAATTTCCTTTGAAGTGGAAGGATCATTAGGATCAAGGGCAACATATGGCTTAGCTATAGTTATGGATCCTTATGATTGATAAGGTGGTCTATTCTCTCTGAAACCTTGATAAGGAGGCCTTTGATCTTTGAAGGGCTGATAGATGTTCTAATTTTTTTGTTGATAAGGCCTATTAGACTGATATTAATATCTATTGAGTTGCACTATTTAATTCCCAAAAGATTGTAACAAGCTTTTCAACTCTCCTATCTCACAAGCTTGGCTAGTAGGGGTTGTAATTTAAGATTGATGTATTGGAATAGGAGCTAAGGATGAAATTTGAGGAAATTAAGGGGCTAGTATAGAACTTATTTATAGAAATATAGGCATTGGAGGTCTTGGAGAAAGCTTACCAGCTTGTGTCAAACTTTTTTTCCCCCTTATTACAACCTCATAAGCATTTGGTAAAGTAGTACCACCCATTGACTATATCATCACACTAATGCCAAAATTAAGGGCTTTCAAATAGTAAAAAAAATGCATATTCAAGGGATGTCCTTAATAACACAAGTATTTTGGTCCATATCTTTTGGAATTTGAGGTTAAAATCAGACATGAACTCATGAAGAGCCCTTGTTATGGCAATCAATTGCTTAACTAAAGAATGGTGATCAGATTTATCCTCAAATTGCTTGACTAAGGCTACACCCAATTCATCCCAGGTAGAAATGGAGTTTAGTGGGAGATTTATATACCATTGCAATGATTTTCCTTTGAAGTAAGCAAAAAGCAATGTGACAGCAACATTATTTTCAATGACATTATGGACTGATCAAAGATTATCCACATCTTGGATATACTCAATAGGGGTTGTTTGATTTTCTCCTAAGAAGAATGGGATACTCTTGAGGGTAGACACTAAAATGTCATCAAAATAGGCTAAATTTAGTGGGATACCTCTATTTAATGTAGAAAACACTTGATTTTTTATGGCCATTTAGGTAGTGGGGGTTGTAGTGATTAGAACAATAGGATAACTAGGAGACAAATATTAATTTTGAGGATATGGTTTTGCCCTCCTAAAACTTGATCTATTATAAGTTATAAATTCAAAAGGAATACCTTTACTTTTTGACCTTGTGATAGCCTTTGGCATGAATGAATTTCTTGAATGATGCTATGAGCTCTATAACTGGATGTTGATGATAATAAATATCTTCTTCTACTGTAAAATTTCTTTAGATATGCATAGAATTTATTTGATGTCCCACCAGGAATGCCAAAACTATTATCAATCAAACTCGTACCCTTATGAAGGTAATTTCAAGCCTTCACAATCTGCTAAAAGATGGAAATAATCCTAGGCTATGGGTAACCTAATTAGTGGATTGAATCTCTAGATTATAAGGGCTAGCTCCCTTTGGTGTATCAATTAGGATCTCTACTCTATGCTATGAACTATTGGGGAAAAGGAAAGAAATAAAATTGAATGGAAATCCTATCTAATGATGGTGATACACCTAAATTTTTCTTGATCCGCTCAATTTGGGATCCTAAAACACTGATCAGATAGTAAAAAGATTGAATTTTTTAACTCTAAATGACCCCTATGCATCAATATTTTATGAAAAGGTTCTATCTGATTAGCTAGTAACTAGGTAAGAATCAAGACTTGATAAGGAATAAAATTGTATCACATATGTAAATCAATGACACAAATACACTATACCAACACTTTAGAGTCTAAAAACTATCCTTCTATTAATTTGAAAATGTTATATAACACAAATTTTGGTAGAATATGGTCTTGCCAAAAAGAGGATACAATTCAAGGCTGAAAAGACAACTTATATAGAAAATTATACAATAGCCAAGAGATTGGCACTAAAAATAGAAGAAGAGGTCAACTTATTCCAAATTATGTTATTTTAGCCTTTAAATAAAATCTATTTTTGTCTTATGCCTTGCATGAAATCTCTTTGGCATTGAAAATGGATGTTGGGCCCAAGCTTGAGTCAAAACTTCCAACATGCATGATGTTATGCCAATCTCCAAATCTGAACTACTGGAAATGTTGAAATCTTGAACTTGAAGCTAAGTTGGATCATTTCATACAAGAGATGACTAGGAGACAAGCATGGCTTCAATAAATAGTCAACTAAAGTTTTGACCAATCAACTATAAATATCCTTCCACCTTTAAACTCCTTGAGTTATTTATGCATTCAAGTCTCCCTTTTATAATTGAAAGAGTCATGCCTGAAGGCAGTTGCATGTCTTGGATGTGTCTAATCCTATTTTGGGCCACATTGCATGCTCTACATATATACTATAGAACATGTTAATCTATTTATTAGCTATTGAAATCCTTTGCATTTTGTTTCTGGTTCTTCATTTCTATGTATTTATTCCTTCTATTTGTCTATGCTATTTCCTTAAACCTCTGATTATCTCTATCTATTTTTGTAGATAATTTGTTTCAGAATTTTCTTTTAGGATTATTTCCCATGACTTTAAACCTTGTTTATTTCTTTCAGATAAAAAGTTTGAAGGAAACCTTGTCTTCGGGCTCTTTGTCTTTTGTCAGTATCTATTCACTTTAGAGTTTTCTCTTTGGTATTTTGTAATAAAATATCCATTAGTAAGTCTTCCAAATGAATTCTTTTCGATAATTTTTTTGAAGGAATTCCTTCTAAAGGAATTCCTTTGGACTTTTTGTCTTTAACTTTCTTCTTTGTATTTTTTTTTCTTTTAGCATTTTTCTCTTGTTAATTTCCTTCAGACAAATTATCCAAAGGAATTATTTTGGGATTCCTTTCCTAATTACCCTTTGGAATTTTTGACAATGAATTTATCAAAAGGAAATAAACCCCTTGGCATTTTTAAATAGCCCTTCAGATTTTTGAATGAACCCTTCAGGACTTTGTGATTCTCCTTTTTCGAAGGGAAGATACCCTTCAACATTTCTTCTTGTCACTTCCTTGAAATAATAGACATTTTGAAAATTTGATATGTTCCCTTTAGAAAACTTGTATTTGTCCACTTGCCATTCAAACTTTTGCAATCAACCCCTTTGGAATTTTACAAATTGCCCTTTGGGCCCTCTGAAACTATCCTTCAAAATTATGAAGTGAACTTTTTTTGAAGGAATTCTACCCTTCAGAAAAGTTTTTGAGGTTCCCTTAGTGTTTTGAAAATGACTTTTTTTGAATGGAAGATAACCTTTGGCCTTTTTTTAAGTGACCCTTTCAAAAACCTTGAAGAGCCTCTCAAAATTTTGGAAGTGAACTTTTCTAAAGGGCAGATACCCTTCAGGATTCTTGCCAAGTGTCCTTAAGAATTTTCCAAGTGAACATTTTAGCACATAATGGCCTTAAAATTTTCTATAAATAACTTTATTGAAGGGGACATACCCTTTTAGAAACTTGTAAAGGACCCTGCAGGAGAAATGAAAGTGCCCATTGGATTTCTTGAAGATTGCCCCTTTTCTAAAGGGAAAGAACCCTTCAAACTTTTGTTTGGTCCATCTGTTGATGGAAAGAATCCCCTAGAAAGGAAAGAACCCTTAAAAAAAATGAAATGATCCCTTAAACACTTTAAAATGATATTTCTAGAAAGAATAAGATCCCTTTATAAAATTTAAATAAGCCTAATTACTTCAGTTAATTAAAAAGCCCATTTTGTTGATACTTGCCCTTTAGGAAAACTATTGAAGTATACCCTTTTGTGAAAGGAAGGATCTCTTTCTAAATATTACAAAGACCAATTTATAACACTACTTCAAAAAGGTAGGTTTATGCAAATTTTTGAATGATAGAGGTGATAATTTGACTTATAGGGTCAAAATTGTCAACACTACCATATAGGGTGCAAGGAGTGGGATGATCACATCGAGCTACTATACAAATATGAGAGTGATTAGGTTAGATGGTATTCTAGGGGGTTCAGGTATAGTTATTTTTATGGAGGGCTCTAGGTGAGAGAAGACTCATGACCATGCTCATGATTGTTGTTACATGCTTTATACTTCTTAACTTGAGCAGTGGGAGGTTCCCTTACTACTGGGGGTGTTGGTCAAGTTATTTCTAGGTTAGACTATATTCAATTGGGTATCAGTTTTACTTGTATAGATATACATGGAGATATGGGGGTTTAGGTCCCATAGGAGGTATGACATTAGTGTTGGTTTTGTTCTGCATTGTTGGGCCTATGAGCAGATTTAGGTGCTGAGACTATTAGGATTGACATGGGTAGGGTTTACATAGATAGAGTTACCTATTAGATTATATAGTGGATAGGTGATTTTACTACATCAGGTGTAATAGGTGGTGTACATGATGTGGAGTGGTTAAAGGGTGCATTAGTGATAGGAGACATCACTTTGAGACCATATGTATAGTTTCTAGTGTGGCCAAGTTATAGGAGGCAGACACTCTCCCATCAAAAATATAAATGGATACTTGGTAGGTAGGATGGGGATTTGGATTTGATCCAATTTGAAATGGTACATCGATAGTTTGTCTTCGTATAGGGTGTTCTAATTCCATTCCCCAATTACAGGTGAGAGGATTCAGAGATCTTAATACCAGATCTACATTCTATGCCTACTTTTCTAGACTACCAAGAGCTACCAAATAGGGCATAGATAGATGATGTTGGTTTTATATATGGGTACATGGCATGGTACCAACCTATATATGCAATTGTAGACATTGGTAGGGATGATGGAGGTGTGAGGCTAATGGTTGTGGATCCAATTGGCCATGATGGATAGGTAAGAGTGACTTTAACCACAACACAGGGATAGGTTATAATGCTATAGGGGAAGGTGGACACATTTCAAGTCTATATTTCTACACTAAAAAGTTAGGTTATGACCTTACAAGATCAGGTTACTACCATGATAGGTGAGAGGGATCAGGCTAGGACCTCAATAGGCTTGGTGACCTAAGAGAGGGACTCTCTGAGGTAGAGAGGAGGAAGAGGAGTAGTAACACAGATAGGTAAATTGATCACCATCCTAATGACATGATACTTGGCTATGGTGGAGGAGATACAATATTATGAGGCCATAGTTTTGACATAGTCTCTACAAAAGCCCTAATGGGGTGAGTTTAGGACTAGCTTGGTAGGTGGTGCTAATGTGGTGACACTAGAGCAAGGGGTAGTGTTTGTATATGGATAGACAAATATAACTAGGGGATACATAGGTACATTAGGTGGGAAGACACATGCTCTAAGAGGTAGTGGTGCCCTTGAGGCATATATACATCTAGATTATGAAATTTTGTATATAATTTTAATTTTGGTCTGCGAACTGATGCGATAAGATGTATATTTTGAGAGAGAGACATAAGTATTTGCTTATACACATTATTATGTTATTTGACTCATGATTTATTCATGTGATCATTATTTATTCTCATGCTCATGGTTTATGGTTTGATGTTTAATGCTTCATGCTTATGGTGTGATGTTTATATTGCTTATAGATTATGATTATGTTATGGATGCTAAACACTAATGTAGACACACCTAGGCATGAGATGGTTTTTATTGATACTTATAATTGTGACATGATAAATTTTAATGAGTATATACTACATTATATTAGACTTAAACATGTGGTGGAAAGTGGTTGCTTATTTTATTGCTCATGGATGCTATGGTTTTTATTATACTTATTATGGTTGTGCTTGTTAATTTTTTAAGATAAAACACATGAGGTAGTTTAATTAATAACACTAGATGGGAGATCAAATAATATAATCAAGATACAAATTTCATAATGAAAATATCAACTAGTCATGACAGGATAAAAAAAGGGCACAATGCTTCTTCGTTGACAAGAACTAAAACAAAATTGAAGTTGGATTGGCTTAATGAATATAAGCCTTTTGAATGCTTCATATTAGAATTAATTAGTTGGTTAAAAAAAATTCTTGACCACATAATTTAAATTGAGATCAAAAATCTCTTGCTTATAGTGGGTAAAGGGGAGATGGGTGAAAATGGAACTTGATTGTGAGACTAGTATGTCTCTTTTGTAGGTGTCCAAAGAGTCAGTATAAATGATTCTATGAAAAATTGTGTAGACTAATCAATTTGGGAAGTCTACTTGTGAAATATGATTGTGGATTCCACCTTATTATGTTGTTTTAGAGCTAAATGTGGCTTTAAAACTAGTTTTCTATTGTTGTGATTTTGACAAAGGGTCTTTTTTTTATTTTTGTATATGGGAAGCTGATCGATGCAGGAAGCTTCCAAGAAATTGTTATGATTTTGACAAAAAAAATTACTCAACCAGCCTTCAAGGGAGTGGTATGAGTTTATTTGATTTATTCAATGTGTTTTGATAACTTTACTTTAACGGAGTAGTCCACCTTAAATTTTGAAAATTTCAAATAAATGTTTAATAGTTATCCTTTAAGGGAGTAGTCTATTATTTCTAGGAATGACCCATGATTGAAAATGGTGTGGTTTTTATTTTTTATTCCTTATTTAATTTTTATAAATATAGACTTGCTTAGGTCATCTTATTAGTTCACCTTTATGAAGACAAAACTAAAATCACAAGAAGGTTGATTAGGTGTAAAGAGGTTTAGGTGACAAAAACCATGGGAATCCATCTTGTGAAGGTGTGGAAAGCAACATGAGAACCATGATATAGGTAGAGCCATGATACCCATTATTTAAAATAAGGCTATTACAATGATAGATAATCACATGATTTGGTTATAATTGGTTGACCCTTAACTAGGGAGATGGGATATAGGTAGATAACAAGAGATGAGCTTAGGTTAGACAAAAGGTGAGCTTGGTCATTTTTAACAAAAGAATGGACATAGATGTGAAGCATTGAGGGGGTTTAGGTTCTGGGTGGCCTTTGAGAGAATACAATTGGTAAGCTCTTGATCCATACTTGTGGGTTATGATATAAGGTCCAAGCCAATTGAAAGCAAATTTTCCCTGCTTGCTTTTCTCCATATTAGTGACATGTTGATTTTCATTTTGGACAATGTATCTAATATTAAATTCTTACAAGCACTTTAAGGTTCTTATTATAGGTATGACTGATTCACTCCTGATAAAAATGAATATGGGTAAGGGATTCTAAATGATGCTCATTGAGTAACTCAAGTTGGGCTAAATAGTGCCGATGATAATCATCCTAAAAAATAAGCTCTTATAAAGATATGCAAAGAGATGGGATATGGAATTCAAGAGGTAAGACTACCTCAACTCCAAACACAAGAGAGAAAGGGGCAGCACCCATAGGGGTTTTAATGATAGTACGATATGCCCATAAGGTGAAGGGGATATGCAAATGCCAATCTTGACCAGATGCATTAACCATTTTAGTTAGCATGTTATTAACAGTTTTGTTAGAGGCCTTGGTTTCTCCATTCAACTGAGGGTGATAGGGTGAGGAGAAGCTTAACTTAATTCTGAATTCATCACATATACCCTAGAATTGATTATTTTTAAATGGCTTACCATTGTTAGTGATAATCTTATGGGGAACACCAAAATGGAAGATGATATAATGGTTGATAAAGTCAACAATCTTCTCTACTTTGGTCAAGACTAAAGAGATAACTTCTACCCATTTGGTAAAATACTTAGTCATATTGATGATAGAGTGGTTTATCTATGAGTAATGGGGGTTAATTTAACCAATGAGGTCTAGACCCCATTGTGAAAAGGTCTATAAATTGGTAGAAACTTGAAAACTATGACTAGGCACGTGATTCAAATTGGCATGTTGTTGACACTTAGGACACATTTTCAAATAATCACAATAGTCTTGGTTAAGGTTAGGCTAGTAATAGCTGAGGTGAAGGATACACTTAGCTATGACAAGGCCACTAAAGTGACCTCCACAAATACCATCATGCATTTATTTGATAGCATAAGAGGCTTCTTAACTGTGTAGGCAATAAAAGAGGAGGTCATCAAAGCCACATTTATAAAGAATTTCTCCCATGATGGTATAGTGTGAGGTACTGTGGATAAATGCTCTTAGAGCATTCTTAGAAAGACTAGAAGGAACTATGCCAAGGTTAAGGTAGTCAAAGGTTTGTTGATACCAAAGGTCAGGTTGGGTCTCCTCTATAGTGGAAATGGTGGGAGAATCTAGTTTGATAAAGGAAAGCTAGGTGAGTCTATGGATAAAAATAGATAGCTTAAAATCTGAGGGTGTGGATAATATCTGAGAGGCAAGGGAAGCTATGGTATCATTGAACTTATTAATATATTACAGGGTTAATTGGATGTGGTAGTGTTCAAATGATGATAAGAGTTCCTCAACTAGTTACCTATATTGTTGCAAAAAATCATTCTTACATTGGTAAAAACCATTGATTTGATTGACCACAAGCTGGGAGTCACCAAAGATACTGATTGTTTTGAATCCTAGAGCTAAGGTAGTCTAAAGACCTATCACTAGGGCTTTATACTTAGCCATATTATTGGTACATTCAAAATCAAGATTGAAGGACAAAAGAAGTTTGTCATTAAAGGGGATAAATATGATGCCAGCTCCCCCACCATGTTGACACTTTGATCCATAAAATAATATGGTGAATTGATAGGTGAAATCTTCCTGAGAGAGAGTTACAATGGACTCATCAGGGAACTCAAGAGGAGGAGGTTAGTAGCTCAAGAATCCATCCATGAGAGATAATATCTCATGGTTAGTTGTAAGATCAACTAGCTAATCGATGCTTCATAGAGGAAATTCATCTTTGGGGAAAGTGAGGTTGAGGTCATGAAAGTCCATAAATATGCATAGTTCCCCTATGGATTTGGTGATAGGTATGACATTTGAGACCCATTGGGGGTAGTCAATGGGTTGAATGAAATTTACAAATAGGAGACACTGAAGCTCTTCTTTGATGAGAAGGGCTATGCAAGGGTACATATATCAAAGCTTTTATTTGATGAGCTTGTCATCAAGGTTAGTGACTATGTTATGGGTAGAAATGGTAGGGTCAATTCCAAGCATGTCACTATAGGACTAACAAAAGGCTATGCTATGGTCTTGAAGGAAAGAGGAAAAATCCCAAAGTTCTTTGGGATTTAACTATTGGATAATTTTGACAATGTAGGGGTCATCCAAAGTACCCAAGTTGATATCCATGGTAAATTCATTCAATATGTTCAAAGTCTCAAGTTGAAGGGATTTGTGGATGGAGGAATTTAGGGTACTAAGGTAGGTGAGAATAGAATCATCATCCTAAAACTAAATAATGTTAATGGTAGGAGAGTCTTATCCTATCATCTTAGGATGGGTCAAAGTTATGGTTATGGTTTCCCCTTCCTTTTGATAAATTATGGGTCTGAGGTTGATCATGTTGACAAAAAAAAATTAGGTGGGATGATGTCATCATTCTCACACATAGATGGAGGAGAGTTCAATGAAGAAGGGGTATCTTCTTCAATAATGGTGGTGGTAGGGGGTTTGGGTTGACTCTTATTATGTATGATGAAACCAAGGCCATGGTTCTTGTGTGGTTTCTTGGTTTTGATGGTGACCAATTCATGTGGGCCATGCTCATATTACCCAAGACCAAAGCCTTTTCAAGCACACTGATAAAGGTATGTTTTATCAAAACTCAATTTATCTAGGTAGGAGAAATTAGTGGGGAATAACCTAGGTGAAATAAAGGTGGTAGAAACACCAAGGGGTTTGTCAAGTCCCCCATAAAAAAATGGGTTTGATTGTGGGGAGGTCTAAAGGGAATGATAGTTCTGACATTGGGGTCATATCCTAATTGGTTGGTGACTTGCCCATACTCGTGAGTAGGGAAAGAATCAAGGGCTAAAAGGTGATACTCTCCCAATGAAAGGTGATAGAATGTTGATTCCAAAGGGTTGATGGTAGGGATTTGGCCTAAAGGGATAGAAGAACTAGTTAATGCCTCATTGATAGAAGGGGATATGATATCTGCTTTACTAGTTAAAGATTGGGTTTAGTTGATGAAGGTATGTTAGATGGGGGTGTGAGGATCATTAGGCTGATAAGTCATGTTACACATTGAGAAATGGTTGGGGTTAGCTTAGATGGTGATTGCCTAGCCTTCATGCTCAAAATTAATACAATAATATAAGGTGGAGGGGATACAACCCATGGAATGGATCTAGGGTCATACCAATAAGACATTGTATTAGAATTCACCTTCCACTACATCAAAAAGTTCAAGGAGCATGCAGGGTCCTAAATGGATATGAAGTATGATAGTTCCCAAGGTAGTGTCAATGGTATCATTAAATGATCAAAGGATGGTTAAAGTCTCAGATATGAAATTATAGGGTAGGTTCAGTTGGTTGTAGGCATGGGAGGAAATGATGTTAATGCTAGCTCTCCCATCAATCATGACCTATTTGATGTAGATTTGGTTGATGTGGGTAGTGATAAATAGAGGGGGATCTGGGTCCTCAAGATGGATGGAAGGTATTTTCAAATCTTTGAAGGTAACAAGGTTGGAAATTTAAAATGTGCCAACAAAGGTTGCTAGAGATTGAGGGTCTTCAGGCTAGACCTCAATGGATTGCAAAGCCTCTATTAGTGTTTGGTGGTGATGGGGAGAGGTATGGATCAACTCATACAAGCTCATCTTTGTTGAGGTCTAGTGAAGTTTCTTGAAGATAACTCTCCTAATGGATTCTTAGGGGTTAGATTGGGAGGCACCTAAAATAGACACCTTGGGTTTGGTCGAGGATGGATATGGTTGGGTGTGGGTTGGTTAGGAGGTGGAAGAGGGATACATCCAAAGAATGGACACCATATCCTTCTGCTATTATCTAATGACCATGTTGATGGTATTGATAGAAGGGGAGGTTGAAGTAGTATATTGGTTAGACTCATCTTCACTCCTATGTGAGAGTGGAGGAGTAGGTAAGTGTTGGGTAGTTATGGTTTTCAATTGAATCGGTATGGGGCCAATAGAAGGTTCATTTTTTAATAGATCATCCTCATCATAAAGTTAGTGGATAATGGTTTGGAGAGATTTACATTTATTCATATCATGACCAAGTGTCTTATGATAAGAACACACTTGGTGGTCATTGTACTAGATGGGTTTTGAAGCTAGAGGGTCAAAGGGTCTGATGGGGGGTAAGGCTAGACAAGAAGTTTGTAATAACCTATGGAAAATGGTCTAGTAGGACTCAACTAAAGGTGGTAAAGGTGTATTGGTCTTTACTTTGATGGTTGAGGTAGAAGTTTTCTTAGAAATAGGTTTAATGGTGTGTATTTTAGGTAGGGTGGTGTGTTCAATTGATGGTTTTAGTTTAGGTAAAGATTTTTATGAGTGAAAGGTGTAGGATCATAAGGTAGGTAGCTTAGGTATTGCTGGTGCGATGAAAAGAGGTGCATCAGAAATTAATTACAAAGGTGTCACCATAAAAGGTGGTGGGGTTATGGTAAAGATGATTAGGTTTCTACTCAAGGTAAAGGGATGAGGCCAAAAAATGAAGGGTAAGGTTGAGGAAGGTAAAATTCAAGACTTCCATCCTTTGTGTGGTTTTATCTCTTCTATTGCTTTGGTTTGGCATTTGGTTGATGGGTTTGAAGGGGTTAGGTCCACTTTCATAGATAGGTGACTAAGGCTTGGTATAGGGGAGGTACCAAGGTTCTTGATCAATTTGGTCAATTTAGTTTGAGAAGGATATTTGGTTGCTTGGATTTTATGTGCCTTGGATGGTTGAGGGATTGTTGGTTTGGTAAAAGTTATTATTGGTTTGGTTGGTAAGGTAGAAGTTTGGATGGCAGAAGTGATGGTTTGGTATACTAAAGGTATGGTTGGAGGTTCTTTCTTGGTGATATAAGGTAGCCCTAATTGCTGATATAAGGTGGCTTGATCTGTGTCAGGGTTGGAGATAAATTCCAATTTTTGCACTAGTCTAGAGAATGGTTTGTAGGTTGGTTTGATTCCTTAAATAGTGGACCTAAAAGACAAGCCCCTAGGTGGAAACACAAGGATGGTAACCTCATCCTCTTCCTCAATTAAAGGATGAAAGGTTGACATAAGTGGTTCCTCTATGAGATGAGTAGACATGAGGATTTTCTCCTTAGGAATGATTTCTAAAGGGGGAGTAGGTTGCTCGATAGTTGAAGGTAAAGATAGGGTGGTGATGGTTGGTTATTTGATATATTAGTTGGAAGGGAGGCTAGCGGATCCACTACCTCAATAAGTGGAAGGAGAGAGGATGGTACTTCGTTGGTTTAAGTTTCCAAAGGAAGGGAAGGTAAGTCCACTATCTCAATAGATGGTAGAGGACCAAAAGATTGGGTACTAGGTGGTTCAGTAATGAGTGTATCAAGGACTATGTTAACTATATGGGTATCATGAGAACACTCAACATTGTTTCTCTCATTCTTGGTAAGATAATGGTTTGGTAAGGGTTGATTTAATATATCAAGGGATTAGTTTTATGGTGCATTGGGGTTATCCAATGTAAGATTCCCCTTGTCAATGAGGGATTAGAAAAGGCTCTTAAAGGTGTTACAGCTAATAATGTTCATTCTTATGACCCAATGAAAGGCACATAGATCATTCTCATTGAACCAAATAGGTGCAAGATGAGAGGCATCAAACTATTGAGGAGGTTTGATAGGAGGAAGTTAAATGATGTTAACTTTAAATATCTTCTCCAAGAGAGAATCATAGGATTCTCCAAGTGGAGTGAATTACTTTTGGTTGTTCTAGTATTGGTTCCTCATTGTTGACCATTTTGGTCCTACAGGCCAAAATTGGTCCCCCACTTTTTTCCCCTACTATTCTAAGCCAGTATATTGAATATATTCTTTGCACAAGTCTAGAAATTTCTACAGACTCTGCAGGTTTTCTATGGACTCTATAGGTCTTTTACAAACTCTACAGATATTTCTATGGACTCTACAGGTCCATTTCTATGGACTCTATAGGCATGGATTTCTACGAACTCCGTAGGAAGAGGTAAGTTCCCACTTAGGTGAAAAATGGACCATTTCAAGTGCCCTTGCAGAGGGTAGTTTAGGACTCAAGAGCCCTTGTGGAGGGTAGGGAACACTTTCAAAAGAGACCACAAAGAAAAGCTGAAAAGGTAAGCTTCTTTCAGAAATTTGTTTAAGGCAAAGGAAGTACCCTTCAGAAGGGTCATTTCCAATTTTTCTGAAGGGCACTTTTCAAAGGTAGTCGAAGAAGCAAAGGAAGAAATCCTTTAGACTTTTTATCTAAAGGAATTCATTTGGACAAAAATTTTGAAGAAATTTAGAGGAAGGCCACGGGAGGAAAATCCTAAGATAAATTCTGAAAAGACTAAGGCAAAGTGCTCGAAACAAATCTTGCAGACTTTTTGTCCATAGGAAAATGTCTGTGGGAAGTTAGCCAAAGACTAAGGGAGTCAAAGGACCCTGAAGGGTAGGTGCCCTTGCAGGGGACTCTCGACCAAAATGAAGGACACTTCTCCAAAAGCCAAAGGGTCACCTTCCCTTTGAAAGAGTCCAAAACAAGAACTCTGAAGGAAAGGGAGCAAAAGAAAAGCTGAAGCAAATGAAAAAGTTGAAGGAATTCCAAGGGGTGATGGGCCTGAAGATGTCAAAATCAAGCAAGATGAACTAGTTTTTGGAAGTTCAAACGTAGTAATGGGTGCACAGATGTCAAGTTTAAGGTGGTGAAATAGCTGTTGATTTTTAAAATCAAAATGGAAGAGCCCAAGGAACTCAGTGACCCACCAAAAGATAGCCCCGAGTCTGATGGAGCCAAAAAAAGACAAATATAGGAAGAAGACAAAGTGTAGAAATGGAAAAATAGTCCAGGTGGCAAAGGGGAGGTGAGTTGTTTCAAGGTGGTCATCAAATGGTGCAAATAGTAAGCAGCATGGCTTGTTTTCTCCATTTTGCATTTATAAGCAGACAAATCAGATGAATATCTGGAAGGAGCAGTCTTGTCTGTAGAAAAGAGGCACAGCCCATGCTTTCACATTAATGTTTGAATGCCAAAGTCAAGACTGGCGATTACACAACATGGTTCTAGTAGGCCTCTTCTAGAAGAATGACATCAACAACAGTGACTTCCTCTTCCTGATGCTCTCAATGCACATGGGCCAACTTGTCAAAGAGCACCAAAGTCTTTTCCAAAGTGGCACCTTTACTTCTTATCCTTTTTCTATATATTTTAAAACTTCTCATTTGAGAAAGGATCCATTCTTTGAGCCTATAAGGCAAAGCTCTGCCCAAAAATCTCTCAGGCTTGTAAGGTAGAACTCTGCCAAATTTTACCTTGAATCAAGACTTGGCATTTTTACCTCCATTTAGACTTGCACTCATGCATATGTCTATGTTTTCTCTTTGTGTTAAGTCATTTCCTTTTATGTTTTTCATAGATCGATTCTAGCATGTCTAGTGTATTGTGAATTTTCTTCTTCTGTAGGTCTACCAGAAGTGTCTGTAGTAGGAATATAGGCACATGTGAACAGGCTACCAAAGTGTGTCTCATAACACCTTTGATAGTTCTTCCTCCCTGTATCTCTATGGACCCCTGACTCATTGAAATAGAAGAGTTTCCCACATTAGATGAAGTGTATGGGAGCTTTTTCTTGGTGAAAAGTGTATGTTCAGGTTGAGTGGGTCATCTTTTTTGTTGTATCACCTTTTTAAGTTTAGGTTTAGGTTCTATTTTAGAATCCTTCTCCCTTTTAATCCCCCCCCTTTTCCATTTATTTGTTAGCAGTAGGAAGTCCAGGACCTAAAAGATACATCAGAGCGAGCTAGCTCTTATCTATAGACTCTCCTCTCAACTTCGTTAGTCCCACAAGTGAGAGGGGAGTTTCCATTATTGCATGTGGAAGGGAGGAGCTCGGCCTCCTACCCAGGGTGCAATCCACTATGTCAACAATTTTTGGTATGCCTGGTGGGACCAACTAGGACAAGTTGTGTCCAAAGAGTTGAATAATTTTTGGTGTGTTCTTCAACCAACTAGCCTTTGGAGGCTTTCTATCAACACCAATGGTGACTTTGAGTTGAATCAGTTGGCTAAGTAGTCCTGGTGCCATCAAGAAATCACTTTTTGTATAAGCTTTGGTAGAGCTCAGGTTGTTATGAAATCATCTCAAACTCCAGTATTACTTCCCTCATTGTTGAAGGGTAACTAGGAGAGCTGCTTGAGGTGATTTCATGAAAGTTTTGAGATTGATCAAAATATATGAAGAAATACAAGTTACATGGTCCTGAGTAATGGATTATACACACCAAAATGTGCCCTCATTTGAAATAGCTCTTCTTATGCATCAACAGACCTTTCCTAGTCGTCCTCAACTCCCTTAGGTCACTGATCCTGATGGCATGATCCTAACTTAGAGGGAAATAGTGGAATCATGGGGCAGAAAGGAAGAGGAGGAGAAAGGTTTTGCTCAAGACCTTGAAGAAGTTGAAGCTGACCCTACTCATCATGATGATGCTGGTAACCTCCAATAAAGGCTCTTCCAAGAAGACATAGCCAGGAGAATTACAGAGTTGGAATCCAGAGAGAGATTCCTCAGCCAATGTGTGATGGATGGTTCAGACCCAATGACACATTCCATGTCTAAACACACCCCATCTACACACCTCCAAGAGAGCTATCAGGCCACACCTGATATAGATGAAGTGCTAGCCAAGTGGAAAGAGGAGAATCATTTGATTCTATCTCAAGGATTGCCTCCTCTTCCACATGGTTTTTCCACTTCACCCCTTCTCAAGGAGGAACCTATTTTACAAGAGGTGAGTGAGGAAGAAAAGATCCAATCTATAACTTCTCGAGAGGCTATCATGAGTGACAATGAAGAAGAAATCATCATCAATGATCCTTGTGAAGACATAATCAAAAATGGAGAAGACATAGGGCATGCATACACATAAATGCTCTAGCAATACAAAGAGGAATGTAAGCATGGTGAGCTCTCTCCCCTTTTGTTTGATGAATTTCCTTGTTGCTTTGATGAGGAGGATGACTATGCTGAGGAGCTTGAGTTGGAGGAGGATCAGATGGATGTCTTTGAATAACTAAAGACTCTGATCCTTGAGCAAGAAAAGGAGAGGTCTGTCTACCTTGAGGAAAGCCTTGAAGAAGATAGTTTTGAACAAAGAGGTGATGTTCTATGGGATGAACAATTAGTTTATGACTCCATTTTAGACATCACAATAGTCACCCTTCTTTAAGAAGGCCTTGAGGGAGTAGAGGATGAGTTTGATAGGGTCTTCAACGAGGTAGAAGGAAATGAGTCAAACCATGGTGCATTGCAAAGGGACTATGCATATGAAAGGGCTTATGGTGATGAGCCAAAAACCATGGATTTCTTGGAGAAATGCACCAGCATGAAGGACTAACATTCGACAAGATTCCAAGAATAAAATGAGTACGTATATGTTGGAAGCATATTTGATTCTGATCCACTCATATGCAAGCTAATCAAGGTGGCAGGCAAGAGGAGCAGGTCACCAAATCTCCATTCCATTCAGCCACTTGTCTGGCACCATAAGTTTCCTAGCTAGGGAGGGGACTTGAGAAGTTTTCCCTTTGATCCAAGAGGGAGGCAAATATACCTGGTTAGCTGTATATAGTAGTTTGCTTTCAATTTCTTTCATATTTTCCCTAAGTGCAATTTGCACAAGTAGTGTTTTTAGCCTTGTGTGTGTTTTCCTTTGTGTGTGGGGTAAAAGGCTCATGATTGATTTCAGGATCTCTCAAGGCTATTGTTAAAATTTTCTCAAGCTGCATCTAACTTTGTGCCTAATGGAATTTAAGGCAATTGGTCTCTAAGCATAGCAGGCATGTTTCCCCTAGGAGTCACCAATTAGTTGACCATTTTGATCCTGCAGGCCAAAATCGGTCCCCCTTTTTTTCCCCTGTTGTTTAGAACTAGTACATTGAATATATTCTTTACACAAGTCTAGAAATTTCTATAGACTCTACAAGTTTTCTATGGACTCTACAGGTTTTCTATAGACTCTACAAGTTTTCTACGGACTCTGCAGAGATTTCTATGAACTCTGCAGGTCCATTTCTATGGACTCTACAGGCATGGATTTCTATGGACTCCATAAGAAGAGGTAAGTTCCCACTTAGGCACAAAATGGACCATTTCAAGTATCCTTATGGAGGGCAATTTGAGACTCAAGAGCCCTTGCAGAGGGTAGGGAACACTTTCAAAAGAGACCACAAAGAAAAGCTGAAAAGGTAAGTTTCTTTCAAAAATTTGTTTAAGGCAAAGGAAGTACCCTTTGGAAGGGTCGTTTCCAATTTTTTCGAAGGGCACTTTTCAAAGGCAGTTGAAGAAGCAAAGGAAGAAATCCTTTGGACTTTTTGTCTGAAGGAATTCCTTCAAAAAAAAGGTTTGAAGAAATTTGGAGGAAGGCCGTGGGAGGAAAAGCCTGAGAGAAACTCTGAAAAGACTAAGGCAAAGTGCTCAAAACAAATCTTGCAAACTTTTTATCTATAGGAAAATGTCCACAGGAATTTAGCTGAAGACTAAGGGAGCCAAAGGACTCCGAAGGGTAGGTGCCCTTGTGGGGGACTCTTGGCCAAAATGAAGGACACTTCTCCAAAAGCCGAAGGGTCACATTCCCTTTGGGAGAGACCAAAACAAGAAGTTCAAAGGAAAGGGAGCGAAAGAAAAGCTAAAGTAAAGGAAAAATATGAAGGAATTCCAAGGGGTGACGGGCTTGAAGATGTCAAAATCAAGCATGGTGAACTAGTTGTTAGAAGTTCAAACATAGTAATGGGTGCACAAACGTCAAGTTTAAGGTGGTGAAATAGTCATTGATTTTGAAAAGCAAAATAGAAGAGCCCAAGGAACTCAGCAACCTACCAAAAGATAGCCCTGAGGGCCAAAGGACCCGAAAAAAGACAAAGCCAAGAAGAAGACAAAGTGCAAAAATGAACAAATAGTCTAGGTGGTAAGTTATTGCCAGGTGGTCATCAAACGATGCAAATAGTAAGCGGCATGGCTTGTTTTCTCCATTTTGCATTTATAAGCAGACAAATCACATGAATATCTGGAAGGAGTAGTCTTGTCTATAGAAAAGAGGCATGGCCCATGCTTTCACATTAATGTTTGAATGCCAAAATCAAGACTGGCGATTACACAACATGGTTCTAGTAGGCCTCTTCTAAAATAATGACATCAGCAACAATGACTTCCTCTTCCTGATGCTCTCAATGCACATGGGCCAACTTGTCAAAGAGCACCAAAGTCTTTTCCAAAGCGACACCTTTAATTATTATCCATTTTCTATATATTGTAAAACTTCTCATTTGAGAAAGGATCCATTCTCTGATCCCATAAGGCAAAACTCTACCCAAAAATCTCTCAGGCTTGTAAGGCAAAACTCTGCCAAATTTTACCTTGAATCAAGACATGGCATTTTTACCTCCATTTAGACTTGCATTCATGTATATGTCTATGTTTTCTCTTTGTGTTAAGTCATTTCCTTTTATGCTTTTCATAGATCGATTCTAGCATGTCTAGTGTATTGTGAAGTTTCTTCTTTAGTAGGTCTGTCAGAAGTGTCTATAGCAGGAATATAGGCACATGTGAATAGGCTGCCAAAGTGTGTCTTAGAACACATTTGATAGTTCTTCCTCCCTGTATCTCTATGGACCCCTGACTCACTAAAATAGAAGATTTTCCCACATCAAATGAAGTGTATGGGAGCTTCTTCTTGGTGAAAAGTGTATGTTCGGGCTGAGTGGGTCATCTTTTTTGGTGTATCACCTTTTTAAGTTTAGGTTTAGGTTCTATTTCAGCATCCTTCTCCCTTTTCATCCCCCCTTTTCCATTTATTTTTTATTATTAGGAAGTCTAGGACCTAAAAGATACATCAGAGGGAGCTATCTCTTATCTAGAGACTCTCCCCTAAGCTTCGTCGATCCCACAGGCAAGAGGGGAGTTTCCATTGTTGCATGTGGAAGGTAGGAGCTTGGCCTCCTGCCCAAGGTACAATCCACTACATTAACACTCATGTTTTTCTTTGAGAAACTAGAGGGATTTGGTTGGTTGATGGAAGGTGTAGGAGTGGCTTTAAGGACAACCACATTTGTAGTTTCCTTGCTCTTGGATTAGTTACTTGACTTGGAGGAAGAAGCCTAATTGGTTTTATAGGTTGAGTTCTTGTTTTTAAGCTTTAGCTTTCCTTCATCAATGATTTAGTTCTCTAATTTACATACCATGGTAAAATATTCATTAAAGTTTTGGAAGCTTTGGACACGTAGTGGAGATATGTTTGGCACATGCCTGAGCAAAGAGCTCTATGAGTTTGGGTTGAGGTAGGGAAAAGAAAATTTGGTTAATTAGGATTCTCCAACGAGCCAAAAAATCAATAATGGATTCATCTTCAACTACCAAATAGAGTAGAGGTTGGTGATATAAACTTTCTTGGAGATATTGATCAAAAAATGGTCTAAAAATGTTTGAGCTAGTTGAGTGAAGGAAAAAAGGGAGTGCTTGGGTATGGCACCATACCAAGCCAATGCTAGACTAGTTAGAGACATGGGGAAGGTACATAAAAGAAGGGCATCATCATAAGTGATAAGATAAAAATCATGCCTAAAGGCCCTAAGGTGTTGGGGATTCTCCTTACTTTGAAATTTAGAGAACTTGGGAAGTTCCCATTGAGGAGGCTATGGCCTGATAGGTACGGATGGATGGATGGGCTCATTACAAATTTGGTCATATGGCAAGATATTTTGAGCACCCAAAATGGATGAATCTAAGGTGGTCATCTTATCCATAAGCATATTCATTAGGTCTACTTGGGTTTGTGCACCCAAAAGGTTATAGGATGCATATTACTATGATGGTTGGGAGACATATTGATAGTAGGTAGAGGGTTGAGAGGCTACCACATATTAGTAAGTGGATGCCAATGGTTGGGTGGAAGATATATAAGGGTAGGTATATATAGGTGGTTGTTAGTGGGTATGGGTACATACCCTTGTAGGTTAGGTGTGTAGCCAAAGTTTGATGCAAGGGGTGATTTTTTGATAAGAATGGTAGTTGGGTTGGTGATTGATGGAAGGTTGATGACCCTTGTACTCATCAGTGGCAAGGTAAAGGGTATGAACACTACCAATATTTGAAGTAGAGTAGTGGATAATGGACTGGAGGTAGCTAAAGGAATGTTGGTAGTGTTAGAGGTAGGCACTCCTATTGTGGATGAGTGGTTTCTAAGAGTGGAAGGTATAAGGGAAATGATAGTTTAGGTTAGTTGGATCTCTATAGTAGTCTTGAAGGGGTTGTTAGTTGATGAGGAAGCTTGGGTAGTTAAGGTTGGGTAGTAACTATGGTAATAGAGGTTATCCCCATGAGGTAGAGAATCATACCATAAGGTAGATCTATAGGTAGGGCTGAATCTGGGATACAGTAAGACATGGTTGTAAGATAATGTTGCAAGGCTATGAGATTGTTATCTAGGAAAGTGACAAAATATGCATCTCCTTGAGGAACCTCCTAAGGGAATGTAGGAATTCTTAAGGGGTGAGGAGAATTTTATGGTTCAAAAATGTAGTCCATAGATGAAGAGGTAGGTTGGACTGATGATGGGTTTTACTCCACAAGGTCTCTTCATTGCTGATGAGTGAGAACCATATCATAAAGGGGAGATAAGAAGCACAAACAACCTTACTACTCAAACAAAGAGAAGATAAGAAAAAGATAAAATAAATAAAATAACACTCTAAAAGATAAGTTAAGCCCTAGAGTTTTAATTAATTTCACTTTTGGATTATGCCTTAAGAAGTTGTGTGACTAAAGTTAGTTTGAAGAGTGGGTACTAAAGAGGTAGTCTAAGGTTGGTTTTAGGTTGTGTTTAGGAACTCAAAAAGAATTTGTATTGGAATCAATATGTGGCTTTGTATTGGGGCTTAACCCTTCACTTCACACATCATAATAATAAGGGTGTTAAGTGCTTATCCAATATATATTGATATCTAAAGATTATACTCAACCAGAGCACTGAGTTGGTTCTCCCCTTGGTAATGAATTCCAAGTGGGATTATCAGGAAGGGGTAAGGTTATCTCTAGGTGATGAAATCCTAATTGGGCCTTATCTCAAGTTTTTTTGATGTTTAATTGATGAAAGTGGTTTGGTTAAGTGTGTGCAACAAAGAGTGAAGTTACGATAAATTACTTTGCTTTTAAGTTAAGATATGTGAACTAAACTTTCAAGAAGTTGATGTATGCACTTAATTTTAATCCCAAAAGAAACTTTTGATTTTTTTAATGAGCATGTAATAGAGATAACTCAAGAAAACAAGAACCCAAGTAAAGACACAAGGGTCTCATTGGGCATGCCATAATGTTTTAGTGAATTTTTTCTTATTATTAGAATAGGGAAAAGAAGAAACTAAGTATAGGTATGGTTGAAAAAATTGTTTGATTGTTCACACATTGAATTAGAATATTGTGAAGAGATCCTCTTTGGATTAGGAAGATGAACTATATATAATAAATCACTAAAGAAAATTTATTTTTTAGATAGATAGTTGAGTGGATTGCCTAGTGATATCTAGACCTCAAAAGTAAGAGCTCCTCAAGGGCTGTCAATCCACACATTTTAAATAATTAATTTTACAAAATATAATAGAAAGTACTTGCATAAATAATCAAAAGGCACCAAAATTTAATACAAGAATGCTTACTTAATAAATAGATTATAAATGATTAAAATTAGAATTAATCTAATCAATATTAATTCTAGATGGTTGGGGTATGCTTCAAAAAATTAGAAGGAGATCTGTAAATAGGTAGGGACATAAAAACTTAGGTTTGATTAGGGTTAGGTAGCTAAAAACAACTTGTTAGTTTTTACTACCATAGTGACCATTAATAGTTGGGCTCACTATCGATGGTTGAGGTGACCATCGATGGTCAAAGTGACCATCGATGGTTAGAAAGAATGTCGACAATTGAGACAACCATTGATGGTTACTATGTGTAGATCTAGGTTAATAATAGGCTAATTGACAGGATCACAAAGTGAGATTATAGGAGTTGGGTAGGTGATGGGCTGATAATGAAAAGAAATAAAGTAATGGAATACTAGAAACTAAACATTTGTTTTGTAGAAGGTGGATTGGGTGAATGTTTGAGGTGGTTGACTTATTGATGGAGTCTAGTGAGATTCTGATAGAGTAATGATACTTGGTGATTCGATGGAGATATGGAAGCAAGTTGAATCTCTAACATAGTAGTTGGTTTTTTGGATCGTTGATGATGACTGGCCTACAAAAAAGAGTATTTTGGATGCACAAGATCTTGATAACAATTGCAGATGGATTTAACCTCTTTGCTCTTCTCTTTTTATAGGTAAGGCAAGAGAATTGTAATTAGACATGAAATAGGCATTTTAATTATAACTTGATCATGAAATGGATCTCATGTGGATGAGGACACGTTATTTTTAAAAAATCAAAGTGGGTGAGTTTTCTCAACCTTGACCATCAGTGGTCAACTTGACCATTGATGGTTAAGGGTGAAGGGTCAAAATAGGTAAAAACTAAGTTTAAGCTAGTTTAATCAAACTAATTGTGGGTTAGGTTTGGTAAGGGGTCATAGGGTCATATTGGTCCCAAGAGGTTCCTAAGGTGGTCAAGGGGTTTATGACATTTAGAATTGTGGTGTGTGGATTTTTAGTGTCTACAGTGGAAAGGGGATAATAATATTCACCAAAAGGTGAAGGGTGAAGATGTTGTACAAGAGGATAAGGTAGATATTGGGATAAAATTTATGGCCTTGATTATTGATCTCATTATATAAGAATGATGGGAAGATGCAAAAACTAAGGTTAAAGGTTTGAATACAAAATAAGCTATCAAAGAGGCTATGGGATATTCTAGTATTAAAGTTGTGAATAAGGTTCTAGAAGATGGTCATCCTTAATATGTTCCATTTTTTCACATTCTTCAATTTCATTTTATTCTCTAAAAGTTTTTTTTAAACCATTATGGCTAGGTTCAATTCTAGGTCTGATTGCGGGTTTTTGTAAAATGACTATGTTCCTCCCTAGAAATTGAATTCCTCCCTATAACATATTCTAATTATATAATGAAATAAATTTCCTTCCTTATAATGAATTCCTCATTTTATAATGAATTCATTACTTATTCTAGGGAGACTGACTCCTATCGATTTCATTGTATATTAGAATATGTTCCTTCCTAGAAATTCCTCTCTCTTCAATGTTGATCTACTATTTTTCATCCTATTTTGAGTCACAATCAGATTCTCCTTAAGGACTTGAAGCATTTCTTGATGGTGTTGAATAAGATTCTAACCACAATGGATTTAGGATGACCCTACAAATAATATTTAGTAGAAGGTGTGGGGTATCCATAGAGAGCCTCAAATAGAGTCAACTTTTTCATTATGTGAAACAATGTGTAATACCACCATTATACCTATGAAATCCATTTAGACCTTTATGTTTCTGAAGCAAAGGAATGTAGATATCCTTCTAGAAATTTATTCATAGTTTATATTTAACCATTTGATTATAGATGATAAGATGAAATGTGTATGATTTTTGTGCACCACACAGTAAATAGTTTGGTCCAAAATATGCTAGTGAAGATAGTGGCTATGGATTGCACCCTTGAAAGAAGGCTTGGATTCTCTCTTCCATGCAGCACAATAGAGACTTCCCTCTTGCTATGGGCTTGGTAAAACTAAGGGAAGAATATCTAGATAAGGGCTAGCTCCCTTTGATGCATCTTTGAGGTCTTTGACTACTACTTGTTAATAATTGGGGGGGGGGGTGAAAAGGGATAAGGATATAACAAAATAGAACCTATCTAAAAATGGTGATGCACCAAAATGATCAATCCACTTAGCTTATATCTACACTTTAGAACAAAGAGTGAATAAACACTTCATCTGAACAAAGACCAGACTATATGGGCACCTTAACAGGGGGCTTAATGAAGATATAAAGGAAAAAACTTACCATAGGTGTTGCAGAAGCACACTATTAGATAACTGCTCTCCTATGTTTATGCTCTAGATGAAGCACTTCATATTAACCCATAGAAATGGTCTTGGACATGCTAGATATGTTAGTGTCAACCTATGAAAGAATCAAGATGAAATGACTAAACATAAAGTTGATACTCATACATATTCAAAAATATAACTAGTCAGATAGAGGCAAAATGTATTATATTGATTCCAAGGTAAAATTTGCAGGGCTTCACCTTACAAAAGTGAGAGATATATCTTTTTCAACTAAGAGGTTACAATATATATCATGAAGAGAAAGACTTTTTACACCTTTAATAATAAGTATCCCATGATACGTTGAACACCTATGAAAGAGGAATTTGTTCATGCTGGTGTCATCCTTCTAGAAATACCCTGAAAGAACCATGCTATAGATGTCGCAAGTCTTGAATTTGGTAATTAAACCATATTAAATGTTACTAAAAAAAGCATGGGTCACTTTGTTGTTTGAATGACAAGGCTACCCCTCTTTATGAAATTTACACAACTATCTACTTATCAATACTTAATCGAAGAAAAATAGGTTGTGCTTTCACCATTTTCTGTCTCTTTCCTTTCTACTTCTTATCTTTTCCTGGCAACTCAGCTCTAAAGATTATATTTTATGTCCTCCCAACTCTTTTCCTAGAGGGTCACTGAGTCTATCTTTAGGTCTTATGCCCTTTGAATTCTATTAGGCCTGTGCTCATTCATTCTTTCAGGCAAGATGTCTGAAAGAAATCTTTCAACCATTTGTTTGAAAGAGTTTCTCCTTTGGCTTTTCCTCAATGGCTAATGCATCCCATTAAATTTGATGTCTATGGGATTGTTTCCATTTAAAAAACAATGGGTATTTCATTTTCCTGAATTTGACATCTATGGGGATGTCACTAGATGTTTAAACTGCCAATGGCTAGTTCATCATGCTGAAGTTGACATCTAAAGTTGGTAATTCCTTTAGCCTTTTCAAAATGAACCTTCTCAAAGGAAAGGTACCCCTTTGGAAAAATGGAAAATTCCCCCTTTTGATAGTCGAGAGCCCTCTGCAAGGGCACTTGCCCTTCAGGCTCATTTGTCTTCCCATTTCCTTTAGACAAAATGTCCGAAGGAATTCCTTTAGACAAAATGTCCGAAGGAATTCCTTTAGACATTTTTCTCGAAGGAAATATTGCCTTCATATCTCAGCGTTCTTTTGTGAATTTATTCAAACAAAATGTCCAAAGGAATTCCTTCAAGAACTTTTTCTGAAGGAATTCACCTTTGGTTCTACATGAATTATCTTTAGATAAAAAGTCTAAAGAAATCCTTTATCTGTTGCATGGATTTTCTTCAAAGGAAAACTTACCTTTTAGCCTTCTACCTTGTCATTTTTACGAAGGAAAAATCTACCCTCTGCAAAGGTGCCTTGGGTCCAAATTTATCCTTCAGAGCTTGTTGAATGGTCCCATTTGTCACCTTTCTGCCCTTCATAAGGGCACTTGACCTTTGGAGCTTTGTGAAAGATTTGTACTCTTTTGAAATTGGCCCATTCCTTTGCCAAAAAAGGCTTGTCCAAGGTAATTTATGAAGTGAAATAAGCCCCATATCAACTCAAAAACCTATAGGACTCAAATCACTCAGCTCTTTCATAGAATAGGCCTATTAAAAAGGGAAAACCCCATAATTATAATAAGGTGAAGACATCAAATACTGGCTAATTAGGACACCAAGGAAAGAAAAGCGAGACTAATTTTTTGGCTTGCAAGACCAAAACTTGGTTAGCACATTTGGTGACTCATAGGGGGAACATACCTACTATGATAAAGAAGACTGGTAGCCTCAAAGTCCATTGGGCATGGAGTCAGGATGTAGCTTGAAAAATTTAGCAATAGCCTTCTAAAGATATATGAACCAACAAAGATTTACCTCAAGAAATAATTAAAAAAAACACACAACAAGGCTAAAAACACTACACTTGTGTAAACAACACTTAGGGAAAATAAAGACAACCTAAAGCAAACTACTATATATAGCTAACTAGATATATTTGCCTCCCTCCTAGATCAAAGGGAAAACTTTTCAAGTATCCATGGCAAGAAAACTTATGGTGTTAGACAAGTGATTGGATGGAATGGAGACTTAGTGACTTGCCCTTCTTGCCTGCCACCTTAATTGGCTTGTATTTGAGTGGATTAGGGTCAAACATGTCTTCAACATCTATTTATTCACTTTTACCTTTAAAACCTGATTCATATTGGCCGCTCATGATGGTGTATTTCATCAAGAAATCAATGGCTGCTAGCTTGTGACCATAAGCCTCATTTAGCTCATAGCCCCCTTGACATTCATCATAGATTGACTTGTTCCCTTATACCTCATTGAAGATCCTATCAAATTGATCTTCTACTTCATCATGGCTTTTTTGAAGAAGGGTGTCTATTGTGATGTCTAAAATGAGATCACAAACTAGTTTATCCCATAGAACATCACCTTATTGCTCAAGGCTCTTTTCTTCAAAGCTTTCAACAAGATGGACATGCCTCTCCTTTTCTTTCTCAAAAACAAGAGTCTCTAGTTGTTCCAAGACATGCTCCTGATCCTCCTCCAACTTGGGTCCTATGGCATGGTTATTCTCTTCATCAAAGCAACAAGGAAGTTCATCAAACAAGGGAAGAGAGAGCTCACCATGCTTACTTTCCTCATCATCCATTGTTGACAAATAAATTTTATCAACCTCTTCTTCATATTGCTGGAACATTTGCATGTATGCATGACCTATGTCTTCTCCATTGTTGATGATGTTTTCAAAGGGAGCATTCGTGATGATCTCATCCTCATTGTCACTCATGATATCTTCTTGGAAAACTACAAATTGGATCCTCTCTTCTTCACTTGCCTCTTTCAAAACAGGTTCCTCTTTGAGAAATAATGGAATGGAGGGTTGATGGATAGACTCATGTGGAAGAGGAGGCAATCCTTGAGCTAGAATCAAATGATTCTCTTCCTTCCATTTAGCTAGCAATTCATCTACATTAGATGTGTCTTGATATCTCTCTTGGAGTGTAGACAGGGTGTGTTTAGACATGAAATATTCTATTTTATCTAAACCATCCATCACACCCTGGCTGATGAATCTCATTCTAGACTCCAACTCTGTAATTTGCCTAGCTATATTCTCTTGGGAGAGCCTTTCTTGGAGATCATGAAGATCACCATGAGCAGGGGTAGTTTCATCATTTCCAAGGCCTTGATCTGGTTTGTTGTTCCCACAAAATATCACTCATTTTTGGGACAACATTTGAACTATTTTCGTCCTACAAACCAAAATTGTCTCTTCCCTTTTCAAAATTTGTCTTAGGCATTCAAATTCCTCATTTTACAAGCTTCTCAAAAATCTACGGACTCTGCAGGCTTAAATCTATGGACTCTACAGGATTGAATCTATGGACTCTGTAGGAAGAGAAATCTACAGACTCTATAGGAAAATAAAATCTATGAACTCTGCAGACCAAGTTCAACGGGCTTCACAGGTTGATTTCTATGGACTATACAAGAAAGAAGCAAGCTTTCAAAACTTAGGTGATCTCAAAGTTGGTTCAATGACCAGGTTCAACCAAAAGAGTTCATAGGCAAGCTTCTAAGAAAATATTGAACCATTGAACCATTAAACCTTGAACCATTTTGGTTTAATAGGTTCAAAGGTTCAACATCAGTAGCAAGAGTTCAACCGCTTTCAAGTTTAAAGGCTTCTATAGTCAGGTTCAAAAGCTCTCAACACAATTGCAAAGTTCAATCAACAAAGTTCATCACTTTTGTTCAATCAAGGCTTGGTTAAAAGCTTGGTTCAATGGTTGGTTCAATACTTTAGTTCACTCAGTTGGTTTAATCAAAGGGTTCATCGGCGTGGTTCAAAGCTTAGTTCAAAGATTGGTTCAAAGGAGCGGTTCAATGAAAAAGTTCAAGAGAGCCTTTTGAAGGACAAGTGCCCTTGTGAAGGGCACTTGATCGACAAAAGCACCCTTCAAAAGGGTCATTTTCAAGGAATCCACAAAGGTAAATTCTTTCAAAATTTTGTTTAAGGCAATCGAAAGACAAAGGCATAATTCTTTCAAACTTTTGTTCGAAGGAATTCCTTTGGACAAAAAGTCTGAAGGAATTCAGAAAGGCTATGGGAGGAAAGCCTGAAGGAATTTTTGAAGGCCAAAGACAAAGCAATAATTCTTGCAGACATTTTGTGCACGAGAAATTGTCTGTGGACTTTTTGTCTGCAGGAAATTATCTGCAGACTTTTTGTTCGCAGGAAAATGTCCGTGGAAAAATTTTGCGAGAAAAGGATCTACGAAAAAAGTCTGTGGGAAAGCTCCAAAGGATGCCAAAGACAAAAGGCCACCAAATGACCCCGAAGGGTAGGTGCCCTTGTGGGGGACTCTCGGCTGCCAAATTAAAGGGCACTTCCCTAAAGCTGAAGGGTTACCTTCCCTTCGGGAGGATTCAAAACAAGAAATCCAAAGGAAGCAAGTAGTAGAAAAGGCCGAATCAAGAGAAAGCCAAAGAAAACCCAAGGGATGATGTGCCCAAAGATGTCAAAGTCAAGAATGGTGAACTAGCCATTGGAAATTCAAATGTAATGATGGGTGCATGAACGTCAATTTTAAGGTTCATAAAATAGTCATTGATTTTGAAAAGCCTTAAAGAAGAGCCAAAGAACTTAGCAACCCACCAGTAGATACCCTTGCGGGGGGCTCTTCCCAACCCAAAGTGGATCATTTCTCAAGGCTCGAAGGGTAGGTCCCCTTTGAGAAAGCTCAAATGATAAAGCTGAAGGAATTTTTGAGGAAAGTGACATGCCAGCAGACGCCAAAGTCATGATGATGACATAGTCATTGATCCTTGTAGGTTTAAATCTACGGACCCGAATGCATTTAAAGGCTTTAAGGCCAAGATAGTAGGAAGTGACTAAGGAAAAGAGCATCAAATTACATCAAGGACCTGATTCAATTAACTAGAAAAGGAGGAACGACATGGAAGGACTAGAAACATTTGCACATCAGATATGTTTCTAGAAGCAGATCGCCAAGTGGACATTGAAAGATGCAAACTTTCAATAGAATGACCCATTTCTCTGCATTGAGAAAAGCAAATGGGTAAATGCCCCTAAATTCTAGCTTATCTTCTTAACAAATTTCAATGCAACATGATGTGTTACTATTCCTGAGTCCTTCTTGAAGAGGATATATAAGGGACTCTCTTTTATTGTAAACGGATCTCTCTCTGACAATCAGAAACAAAACTCTACCCAAATTGGAAGGCATTACTGAGACTTTGAGCTCAGATTGTTGATCATATTTTTTTATTGGAATAAGAAAGCAAGTGACATTTTAGACTTTGTGCTATGATATCTTTGTTGTTGGGGAAACTGTTCTTATGTCTTTTTCATTAATATATTTTCTGTTCCTTTAATTCAACAAGCAAAATTAGTGAAAGTAGTCAGGAAGGTGTCCTGAAGTCAACTGTGGAGAGACTTTGTGCCCCCATAATGGCCTTTAGTGTGTTTTCTTTTTGTTTCTATGTAAAGGACCTTGGGATGACTTTGTGCCCTCATTGTCCTTCATATCTCACTCTTAGGCAATTCAAGTGGAGACTTTGTGATACATCTCAATTTTTTGGTTACTACGTCCTTGGTTACATTTTGCATTTACTACCAGGAGTATTCTTGTGGTTTGCTAAATAGTACTTCTGAAAGAAGAGGAGTGCTTTTTGTCATTTCCCTTGAGTTTTTTCTTTTGATTTGCACGCATCATCTCTAAAGAAAGAGAGATGGATGGTTTGTTCTACTCTTGAGTATTATTTTCTATATATATATATATATATATATATATATATAGCATATCTATAGGGAACCTCCCCTTGATGAGAGGAGAGATTAGTCCCCTTTTAATGTGGTAAACCTACACATTTAGATGACCAATCCTCCTACTTTGGCTGATCAGACCTATTTTGTTTATCAGTATGCTGATCGACAAAATAATCAACCAACAATTTTGTTTATCAGTACGCTGATCGGCAAAATAATCAACCAACAAAAACTGTTGGTTGATTATTTTGTCGATCAGCGTACTGATAAACAAAATAGGTCTGATCAACCAAAGTAGGAAGATTGGTCATCCAAATGTGTGGGTTCACCACATCAAAAGGGGACTAATCTCTCCTCTCATCAAGGGGAGGTTCCCTATAGATATGCTATCTATATATATAAATAGAAAATAATACTCAAGGGTAGAACAAACCATCCATCTCTCTTTCTTCAGAGATGATGCAAGCAAATCAAAGGAAAAAACTCAAGGGAAATGATAGAAATCACTCCTCTTATTTTAGAAGTACTATTTAGCAAACCACAAGAATACTTTTGGTAGTAAATGCAAAATGTAACCAAGGACTTAGTAACCAACAAATTGAGATGTAGCACAAAGTCTCCACTTGAATTGCCCAAGAGTGAGATACGAAGGACAATGAGGGCACAAAGTCGTCTCAAGGTCCTTTACACAAAAAGAAAAAGAAAACACACTAAAATCAATTATGGGGGCACAAAGTCTCTCCATAGTTGACTTTAGGACACCTTCCTAACTACTTTCACTAATTTTGCTTGTTGAATTAAAGGAACATAAAATATATTAAGGAAAAAGACATAAGAACAGTTTCCCCAACAACAAAGATATCACAGCACAAAGTCTAAAAAGTCACTTGCTTTCTTATTCCAATAACAAAATATGATCAACAATCTAAGCTCAAAGTCTCAATAATGCCTTCCAATTTGGGCAGATTTTTGTTTCTAATTGTCAGAAGAGATCCATTTACAATAAAAGAGAGTCCCTTATATAGCCTCTTCAAGAAGGCCTCAAGAACAATAACACATCATGTTGCATTAAAATTTGTTAAGAAGATAGGCTGGAATTTAGGGGCATTTACCCATTTTCTTTTCTTAATGCAGAGAAATGGGTCATTCTATTGAAATTTTGCATCTTTCAATGTCCACCTGGCGATCTGCTTCTAGAAACATATCCGATGTGCAAATGTTTCTAGTCCTTCCATGTCATTCCTCCTTTTCTGGTTAATTGAATCGGGTCCTTGATGTAATTTGATGCTCTTTTCCTTAGTCACTTCCTACTATCTTGGCCTTAAATCCTTTGAATGCATTCAGGTCCGTATATTTAAACCTACAAGGATCAACGACTATTTCATCATCATGACTTTGATGTCCACTGGCACGTCACTTTCCTTGGCAATTCCTTTAACTTTGTCATTTGAGCTTTCCCAGAGGTGACTTGCCCTTCAGGGCTTGAGAAATGATCCGCTTTAGGTTAAGAAGAGCCCCCCATAAGGGTATTTGCTGATAGGTCACTAAGTTCTTTGGCTCTTATTTAAGGCTTTTCAAAATCAATGGCTATTTTATGAACCTTAAAATTGACGTTCGCACACCCGTCATTACGTTTGAATTTCCAATGGCTAGTTAACCGTTCTTGACTTTGACGTCTTTGGGTGCATCACCCCTTGGGATTTCTTCAGCTTTCTCTTTATTCAGCCTTTTTTGCTACTTACTTCCTTCAGATTTCTTATTTTGCATCCTCCTGAAGGGAAGGTGACCCTTCAGCTTTGGGGAAGTGTCCTTTAATTTGGAAACTAAGAGTCCCCTACAAGGGCACCTACCCTTTGGGGTCTTTCGATGGCCTTTTGTCTTTGGTATCCTTTGGAGATTTACCAAATAATTTTTTTGTGGACCCTTTTACCGTGGACTTTTTCTGTGGACATTTTATCATGGACAAAAATTCCACAGATAATTTCCTGCGAATAATTTCTTGCGGACAAAAAGTTTGCAAGAATTATTGCTTTGTCTTTAGCCTTCAAAAATTCCTTCGAGCTTTCCTCCTGTAGCCTTTCTAAATTCCTTCAAAATTTTTGTCTGAAGGAATTCCTTCAGATAAAATTTTGAAAGAATTATGCCTTTGTCTTTTGACTGCCTTAAACAAAATTCTGAAAGAATTTACCTTTGTGGCTTCATTGAAAATAACCCTTTTGAAGGGTGTTTTTGTTGACCAAGTGCCTCTGCAAGGGCACTTATCCTTCAGGAGGCTCTCTTAAACTTTTGCATTGAACCACTCCTTTGAACCAACCATTGAACCAAGCCAATGAACCCTTTGATTGAACCAACTGAGTGAACCGAAGCCTTGAACCAACCGTTGAACCAAGCTTTGAACCAAGTGTTGAACCAAGCTTTGAACTAAGCCTTGATTGAACCAAAGCGATGAAATTTGCCGATTGAACTTTGCAGTTGTGTTGAGAGCTTTTGAACCTGACTGTAGAAGCCTTTAAACCTGAAAGCGGTTGAACTCTTGCTACTGATGTTGAACCTTTGAACCTGTTGAGCCCGTTAAACCAAAATGGTTCAAGGTTCAACAGTTCAATGGTTTAATATTTTCTTAGAAGCTTGCCGATGAACTCTTTTGGTTAAACCTGGTCATTGAACCAACTTTGAGATCGACTAAGTGTTGAAAGCTTGCTTCTTTCCTGTAGAGTCCGTAGAAATCAACCTGTGAAGCCGTTGAACTTGGTCTGCAGAGTCTGTAGATTTTATTTTCCTACAGAGTCTGTAGATTTCTCTTCCTATAGAGTCCATAGATTTAAGCCTACAGAGTCCATAGATTTAAGCCTGTAGAGTCTATAGATTTTTGAGAAGCTTGAAAAATGAGGAATTTGATTGCCTAGGACAAATTTTGAAAAGGGAAGAGACAATTTTGGTCTGTAGGACCAAAATAGTTCAAATGTTGTCCCAAAAATGAGTGATATTTTTGGGGGACAACAGTTGGCTCTAAAAAAGAATTGAAGGGAGTAGAATCCAAAATATCCAGTGTCTTCATGTGTACCATTGGGCTACAGAGTCATGATACCCAAAAATGAAAGGCATCAAAAATGGAAACAAACAAAACAAAATAGAATTAAAAACTATACAAATATACATATATACAGATGCAATAAATTAATACTTCAAGAGTTGAAGTGTTTCAGATGTTGCTTCCTGAGAGGCAATGAAAATAGTGTGCCATCTTGGTAAACCAGTAAGAAACCATTTTGCCCCCAAAAATAGTGATGAGCGAATGGAGCTCTCCACCAGGAAACCAATTTTTTGCATCTTCCTCTTGGCCTTTTCTTCTTCTTGCTCCATGGCAGGACATGGTCTTCAAACTGAAAACCATAACTCCTTGCTCTCCCTACAAAGAGTTCCTTTTGCTAACTTTGGAATACAATAGTATGGTACACCACCATAGCTTGTTGTTGTACTGATCCAGTCCAGCACATGCTTTGATTGTCAGCATTAGACCCCTGACAAACCATCAGCTCAACACATCCTTTGGTGTGAAGGAGTTTGATCTTTTCATCTTGAGCAGTCTTCAATCTGAGCAATAGAGATTTGTATCCAGCTATGGAAGAAATGCTACCATTAGATTCCAAGATCCAAACATCATCCACAGTTGATCTTCTATTAGATTTCTCTTCATCAGAGATGGGAGATCCTTCTTGATTTATATCGCACCCTACCCATTTTTTTAATGCCTTATTTGGTGAAATCCTGGATTGCTAGCTATAATACTTTCATCATCTGAGACATGAACATCCTCTATGGTCAATAAATAATCACCCCTGTCTAAAGGCTCAAATAGAATTTGAACTGCAGGGGCTGATGTTTGGGTAACCACAATTTTTGCCTCAGACAGGTCCATACTTGGTTCTCCACCAATGTTTAATTGCTCAAGATTGGCTTGTAGGGATCCAAACTCAGTCATCTAAATTTTGGATTTCTTGACATGATCAATCATGGAAAATGACTGAGATGGACCTGGAAGAGAGGATGGGAGTTCATCCTTTTGGTTTTTGGGAGGGGGAGGACTAATCTACAAATTTGGAGTAGAAGGTGCAAAGATGTTCGATGTACTTACTTCTTTAGCAATCACTGGGTCCTTTGACTAAAAAGGAAGAAGGGTTCTCTACTCAGCAATTGAAATTGTTGGTTGGGGTTACTCCTTTTTCTTCTCTTTGTCAGCCTACTGGGTTGATTGGTTTTTGGACCTGGTAAACACTGCATATGATCCTTCAACTGCTTCACCTTCACTTCTGGGTTCATTCTAGAAATTTAGGAAACCAATGTGGGAATCACCAACTAATTATTCTTGATCCTCCTTGAAGAGATCAACACCATTTTCTTGCTTGAACTTAGGTTGGAAATAGGAAACATGCTCTGTTTCTAGATATCCAACTACTGAGTTGGTTGGAGGTGCTTCAAGGGCAAGGTTCCTCTGTGGGGGAGGAAGACGATTTTGTTGCCCTTGAATTTTGGTAGTGTTTCCTTGATATGGATAATTAGGGAATATCTTCCTTGGTATATCTTTATATAGAGGAACAGAAGACATACCTTGTGCCATTTGCCTTTTCAAGGCTAGCAATTCATTTGCCAGCTTTTATACCATTGGGTCAGTGGTGACTATGGGTAAGTATTCATAAGATGAAGAGGGTTTGCCTCTATTTTAGTCTTTCCTTATCTTTCCTACGAAGATAAGGTCATATTCTACCTCAATAGCCAAGTCTTGAGTAGTAGCAAGGTTTATATGGCCAGCTCCTCTCAGCAAAAAACTCACTTCAGGTAGTTATGAATTGATGAAGAAGAATTTGAGGTTTTGAGGTGCCAGTTGGGTGACCATGGGAATCCTGTGCCTCAGCTTGTCAAACCTGGCAATAAAATCCCTCATAGGCTCATGAGGCTCTTTCTTCATCTGAGTGAGTTGGGCCAGCAAGGCATGTGCATCTTCTGTAGGCTTGAACCTTGATTTGAACTTGGCTTTGAGTGTATCCTAGTCAGTCACTGATCTAGTTTGCAGATGGTAAAGCCAATCTGTAGTAGCACTTTGTAGTGTCTCCACAAAAAGCTAGACTACCACATCTTCAAATTCCACCCTTATAACACCATAATCTATGCTGAAGGCTGTAATGTGTTCATCAGGATGAACTTTTCCATCACCATAGAATTTGGGGAAATTCTTCCTTGAACTACATGAAGCTCATGTAGAGGTGGAGTCAAGTTGAGTTGGCCAAAAGAGTTACCCCAAGGGCCTCAAACTACCATGATTTAATTAAGAAGAATAGAGATAAAAAATTTGGGTGAAGTGGCTAGATTAAAAAACAAAAATGGAAAAGGACTAGCTCAGCTTCAACTTGAGGCTTGAGACTGCACACTCTTTCCCAACAGCTCTAGTTTTGCAAACCAAATAAAATAATGGAGGTGGAGGAAGATGGTAAGGCTATAATGAATAATGGGTAGGACACGTAACGGAGTCACCAGAGTCTATAATGGATAAGGGTTATAATGATAATGGGTAAGACATAGGTGATGTTTCAATTTAAAACTTGAGGTTCTAAATTGCACAAAATTATGTATATTCCCCAGCGGAGTCGCCAAAAATTGTTACGTGAGGTTGGGAGGAAAATTTTAACAATGGGAAAACCCTGGAGTAGTTCATTCTTCCATACTAGAGTATAATGGATAGGTTATAAAAATAATGGGTTATATCCCCAGCGGAGTCACCAAAAGAGAGATGGATGGTTTGTTCTACCCTTGAGTATTATTTTCTGTTTATATATATATAGCATATCTATAGGGAACCTCCCCTTGATGAGAGGAGATTAGTCCCATTTTGATGTGGTAAACCTACACATTTGGACAACCAATCTTCTTGCTTTCACTGATCAGACCTATTTTGTTTATCAGTATGCTGATTAACAAAATAATCAACCAACAATTTTTGGTGACTCCGCTAGGGATATAACCCATTATTGTTATAACCTATCCATTGTACTCCGTTGTGGAAGAATGAACTGCTCCAGTGTTTTCCTATTGTTAAAATTTTCCTCCCAGCCTCGCGCAATAGTTTTTAGTGACTCTGCTAGGGAATATACATAACTTTGTGCAATTTAGAACCTCAAGTTTTAGATTGAAACATCACCTGTGTCTTACCCATTATCATTATAACCCTTATCCATTATAGACTCTGGTGACTCCGTTACATGTCCTACCCATTATTCATTATAGCCTTACCATCTTCCTCCACCTTCTATTATTTTATATGGTCTGCAAAACCAGAGCTGCTGGGAAAGAGTGCACAGTCTCAAGTCTCAAGCTGAAATTGAGCCAGTCCTTTTCCATTTTTGTTTTGTAATCTGGCCAATTCACCTAGATTTGTTATCTTTATTTTTCTTAATTAAATCATGGCAGTTTAAGGCCCTTAGGGTAACTCTTTTGGCCCACTCAACTTGACTCCACCTTTACATGAGCTTCCACACAATTCAAGGAAGAATTTTCCCAAATTTTATGGTGATGGGAAAGTTCATCTTGATGAACACATTGCAGCCTTCAACATAGCCTGTGGTGTTATAGGGGTAGAATTTGAAGACATGGCAGTCATGATTTTTGTGGAGACACTACAAGGTGCTGCTACAGACTGGTTCTACCATCTGCAAACTAGATCAGTGATCGATTGGGATACACTCAAAGCCAAGTTTGAAGCAAGGTTCAAGCCTGCAAAAGATGCACATGCCTTGCTGGCCCAGCTCACTCAGATGAAGAAAGAGCCTCATGAGCCTATGAGGGATTTTATTGCCAGGTTCAACAAGCTGAGGCACAAGATTCCCATGGTCACCTAGTTGACACCTCAGAACCTCAAATGCTTCTTCATCAATTCACAACTGTCTAAAGTGAGTTTTCTACTGAGACGAGCTGGCCATATAGACATTGCTTCTACTCCAAGACTTGGCTACTGAGGTAGAAGATGACCTTATCTTGGTAGGAAAGATAAGGAGAGACCCAAACAGAGGCAAACCCTCTTCATCTTTTGAATTCTCACCCACAGTCACCATTGACCTAATGGTACAAAAGCTAGAAAATGAATTGCTAGCCTTAAAAAGGCAAATGGCACAAGGTATGTATTCTGCTCCTCTATATAATGATATACCAAGGAGGACATTACCTAATCAACCATATCAAGGCAATGCTACCAGAAGTCAAGGGCAACAAAATCATCTTCCTCCCCCATAGAGAAACCTTACCTTTGAAGCACATCCAACCAACTCAGTAGTTGGATATCTAGAAACAAAACATGTTTCTTATTTCCAATCTGAGTTCGAGCAAGAAAATGGCACTGTTTTCTCCAAGGAGGATCAAGAAGAATCAGCTAGTGACTCCCACGTTGGTTTTTTCAATTTTTAAGATGAACCCAAAAGTGAAGGTGAAGCAATCGAAGGATCATATGTAATGTTTACCAGGTCCAAGAACCAATTAGCCTAGCAGGTTGACAAAGAGAAGACAAAGGAGCAACCCTAACTAGTAATTTCAATTTTTGAGTATAAAACCCCTCTTTCTTTTTAGTCAAAGGACCCAGTGATTGCCAAAGAAGTAAGTACATCAAATATCTCTGCACCTTCTACTCCAAATTCATAGATCAATCCTCCCCCTCCCAAAAAACAAAAGGATGAACTCCCATCCTCTCTTCCAAATCCATCTCAATCATTTGCCATGATTGATCATGTCAAGAAATCCAAAATTCAAATGACTGAGTTTGGATCCCTACAAGCCAATCCTGAGCAATTAAACATTGGTGGATAACCAAGTATGGACCTGTCTAAGGCAAAAATTATGGTTACCCAAACGTCAGCCCCTACAGCTCAAATTTTGTTTGAGCCTTTAGGTAGGGGTAATTACTTCTTGACCACAGAGGATGCTCATGTCTTAGTTGATGAAAGTCCCATAGCTGGCAATCCATGATTTCATTCAAATAAAGCATCAAAAAAATTGGTAGGGTGTAGTACAAATCAAGAAAGATCTCCCATCTCTGATTAAGAGAAATCTAATAGAAGATCAAATTCTGATGATGCTTGGATCTTAGAATCTGATGGCATCATTTCTTACATAGCTGGATACAGATTTCTGTTGCTCAAATTGAAGACTGCTCAAGATGAAGAGATCAAACTCCTTCACACCAAAGGATGTACTGAGCTGATGGTTGGCTAGGGGTCTGATGCTGATAATCAAAGCATGTGCTGGACTGGACTAGTAGAAAAACAAGCTATGGTGGTGGACCATACTGCTATATTACAAAGTCAGTAAAAGGAACTCTTCATAGGGAGAGCAAGGAGTTATGGTTTTTAGTTTGAAGACCACGTCCTACCATGGAGCAAGAAGAAGAAAAGGCCAAGAGGAAGATGTAGAAAATTGGTTTCTTCATGGAGAGCTCCATTCGCTCATCACCATTTTTGGGAGCAAAATGGTTTCCTGCTAGTTTACCAAGATGGCACACTATTTTCATTGTCTCTAAGGAAGCAAAATTTGAAACACTTCAACTCTTGAAGTATCAGATTATTGCATCTATACATATGTATATTTGTATAGTTTTCAATTCTATTTTGTTTTGTTTGTTTCCATTTTTTATGCCTTTCATTTCTGGGTAACATGACTCTATAGCCCAATGGTACACATGAAGACACTGGAGATTCTAGATTCTACTCCCTTCAATTCTTTTTACAATTGATAGAAGTTCCCCAACTGGAGCTAGTTGTTGTCCCCCAAAAATATCACTCATTTTTGGGACAATATTTGAATTATTTTGGTCCTACATACCAAAATTGTCTCTTTCCTTTTCAAAATTTGTCTTAGGCATTCAAATTCCTCATTTTTCAAGCTTCTCAAAAATCTACAGACTCTACAGGCTTAAATCTATAGACTCTGCAGGCTTGAATCTATGGAATCTATAAGAAGAGAAATCTATGGACTCTGTAGGAAAATAAAATATATGAACTCTGTAGACCAAGTTTAACGGGCTTCACAGGTTGATTTTTATGGACTCTATAGGAAAGAAGCAAGCTTTCAACACTTAGGCGATCTCAAATCTGGTTCAATGACTAGGTTCAACAAAAAGAGTTCATCAACAAGCTTCTAAGAAAATATTGAAGCATTGAACCTTTGAACCTTGAACCATTTTGGTTCAATGGGCTCAACAGGTTTAAAGGTTCAACATTAGTAGCAAGAGTTCAATCGCTTTCAGGTTTAAAGGCTTCTACAGTCAGGTTCAAAAGTTCTTAACATAACTACAAAGTTTAATCGACAAAGTTCATCACTTTGGTTAAATCAAGGCTTGGTTCAAAGCTTGGTTCAACAGTTGGTTTAATTTAGTTGGTTCAATGCTTCGGTTCACTCAGTTGGTTTAATCAAAGGGTTCATTGGCTTTGTTCAAAGCTTGGTTCAATGGTTGGTTCAAAGGAGCGGTTCAATGCAAAAGTTCAAGAGAGCCTCCTAAAGGATAAGTGTCCTTATAGAGGGCACTTGGTCGACAAAAGCACCCTTTAGAAGGGTCATTTTCAAGGAAGTCGCAAAGGTAAATTCTTTCAAAATTTTGCTTAAGGCAGTCGAAAGACAAAGGCATAATTCTTTCAGACTTTTGTCTGAAGGAATTCCTTCAGACAAAAAGTCTAAAGGAATTCAAAAAGGTTACAGGAGGAAAGCCTAAAGGAATTTCTAAAGGCCAAAGACAAAGCAATAATTATTGTAGATTTTTTGTCCATGAGAAATTGTCTGTGGACTTTTTGTCCATGGGAAATTGTCTGCAGACTTTTTGTCTACGAGAAAATGTCCATGGAAAAAGTCCATGGGAAAAGGGTCCACAGAAAAAGTCTGTGGGAAAGCTCCAAAGGATGTCGAAGACAAAAGGCTGCCGAAGGACCCCAAAGGGTAGGTGCCCTTGCGGGGGACTCTCAGCTGCCAAATTAAAGGACACTTCCCCAAATCTGAAGGGTCACCTTCCCTTCAAGAGGATGCAAAACAAGAAATATGAAGGAAGCAAGTAGCATAAAAGGTCAAATCAAGAGAAAGCTGAAGAAAGCCCAAGGGGTGACATGCCCAAATATGTCAAACTCAAGAATGACAAACTAGCCATTGGAAATTCAAATGTAATGATGGGTGCATGAACGTCAATTTTAAGGTTCATAAAATAGCCATTGATTTTAAAAAGACTTAAAGAAGAGCCAAAGAACTTAGCAACCCGTTGGTAGATACCCTTGTAGGGGGATATTCCCAACCCAAAGTGGATCATTTCTCAAGGCCCGAAGGGTAGGTCCCCTCTGGAAAGCTCAAATGACAAAGCTGAAGGAATTGCTGAGGAAAGTAACGTGCTAGTGGATGTCAAAGTCATGATGATGAAATAGCTGTTGATCCTTGTAGGTTTAAATCTACAAACCCAAATGAATTCAAAGGCTTTAAGGCCAAGATCATCAAGAAGTGACGAATGAAAAGAGCATCAAATTGCATCAAGGACCTGATTCAATTAATCAAAAAGGAGGAACGACATGGAAGGACCAAAAACATTTGCACATTGAATATGTTTCTAGAAGCAGATCGCCAAGTGGACATTGAAAGATGCAAAATTTTAATAGAATGACCCATTTCTCTACATTGAGAAAAGCAAATGGGTAAATGCCCCTAAATTCTAGCCTATCTTCTTAAAAAATTTCAATGCAACATGATGTGTTACTGTTCTCAAGTCCTTCTTGAAGAGGCTTTATAAGGGATTCTCTTTTATTGTAAATGGATCTCTCTCTGACAATCAAAAACAAAACTTTGCCCAAATTGGAAGGCATTACTGAGACTTTGAGCTCAAATTGTTGATCATATTTTGTTATTGGAATAAGAAAGCAAGTGACTTTTCAGACTTTGTGCTGTGATATCTTTGTTGTTGGGGAAACTGTTCTTATGTCTTTTTCCTTAATACATTTTTTGTTCCTTTAATTTAACAAGCAAAATTAGTGAAAGTAGTTAGGAAGGTGTCCTGAAGTCAATTGTGGAGAGACTTTGTGCCCCCATAATTGCCTTTAGTGTGTTTTCTTTTTGTTTCTATGTAAAGGACCTCCAGATGACTTTGTGCCCTCATTGTCTTTCGTATCTCACTCTTGGGAAATTCAGGTGGAGACTTTGTGCTACATCTCAATTTGCTAGTTACTACGTCCTTGGTTACATTTTGCATTTACTACCAGGAGTATTCTTGTGATTTGCTGAATAGTGCTTCTAAAAGAAGAGTGCTTTCTGTCATTTCCCTTGAGTTTTTTCCTTTGATTTGCATGCATCATCTCTGAATAAAGAGAGATGGATGGTTTATTCTACCCTTGAGTATATATATATATATATATATATATATATATATATATATATATATATATATATATATATATATATATATATATATATATCTATAGGGAACCTCCCCTTGATGAGAGGAGAGATTAGTCCCCTTTTTATGTGGTAAACCTACACATTTGGATGACCAATCTTCCTACTTTGGCTAATCATACCTATTTTATTTATCAGTATGCTGATCAAAAAAATAATCAACCAACATGGTTCATGGTATTCCCTCCTCCAACTTGGAATCTTGACCTCATGTTGAAAGACTTCAAGAGGTTGAGGAAGACTAGGAAGAGACTGTTGATGTACAAGAAGAATTTCCTGAAGAGGGATGTGCTATTTTTTGAAAGGCATAGGATGATTCCCTTCAAAGGAGGATTCACAATCTAAGTAATTGAGAAGGTTCATTTCCATGGGAGGTTTATCTAATGCCCTTTGATGCTAAAAATCTAGGTGTAAGGGATTAAGAACAAGAGTGGTTACCACATCAGATGAGCTAGAGTGAGCAAGTACTATTTGGTAGAAATGATTTGGTGCACAAGAGGGGGATTTATTTAGAATAAGAGGGGGATACTTTGGAATGGGAGAAGGCACACAAGGTTGACTGCCTTGAATGAATGGACTCTCCCATTTTTATACTTCCTCATTCATGGATTGCACAGCCTAAGCTTGCTTAAACAAGCACTCCTCTTTGTACATAAGGTCTTTCTGATATCTATTCTACTCCTCCAATCTATTTATATCCATCACTTGCTTCTCAAACTCTAGCATTACTTCCTTTACACTAGGTGAAGGGAAACCAGGAGAGATGCTTGAGGTGATTCTATGAACAACCTGAGCTTGATCAAAGTTATATGAAGGAACACAAGGCCCATGCTACTGAGCAATGGAATTATACATACCAAAATGTGATTTATTGATGGCTCTAATATTTCTTAACCAGCCAATTCAACTCAAAGTCACCATTAGTGTCGGTCAAAATGCTTATAGAGGCTGATTGGTTGAATAACACACCAAAAATCCTTCAATTCCTCAGACAAATAGTCCTACTAGGTGTGCCAGAAACTGTTGATGCTATGGATTGCACCCTTGAAAGAAGGCTCAGATTCTCTCTTTCATGTGGCACAATGGAGGCTTCCCTCTTGCTATGGGATTAGAAAAATTGAGGGAAGAATCTCTAGATAAGGGTTATCTCCCTTTGATGCATCTTTGAGGTCTTTGACTACTACTTGTTAATAATGGGTGGGGGTGAAAAAGGAGAAGGATATAATAAAATAAAACCTATCTAAAAATGGTGATGCATCAAAATGATTGATCCACTCAACTTATATCTACACTTTAGACCAAAGAGCGAATAGACACTCCATCTGAACAAATACCAGACTATATGGGTGGCTTAATAGGGGGATTAATGAAGATATAAAGGAAAAGAACTTACCATAGGTGTTGTAGAAGCACACTGTCAGATAACTACTCCCTTGTCTTTATGCTCCAAATGAGGTGCTTCCTATTAACCTATATAAATGGTCTTAGACATGATAGATACATTAGTGTCAACCTATGAAAGCATCAAGATGAAATGAATTAACACAAAGTTGATACTCAGACATATTCAAAAGCATAACCAATCAGATAGAGGTAAAATACATTATATTGATTCCAAGGTAAATTTGGTAGGGCTTCACCTTACACAAGTGAGAGATATCTCTATTTCAACTGAGAGGTTACAATATATATCATGAAGAGAAATAATTTTGGTGCCTTCAATAACAAGCAACCCATGCTACATTGAACACCTATGAAAGAAGAATTTGCTCATTCTGGTGTTATCCTTCTAGAAATGGCCTAAAAGAACCATGTTGTAGATGTTGCAAGTCTTGACTTTGGTGCTTAAACCATATTAAATGTTACTAAAAAAATCATGGGTCACTTTGTTGTTTGAATGACAAGGATGCCCCTCTTTATGAAATTTATGCAACTATTTTCTTATCAATGCTTAATCAAAGAAAAATATTCTGCACTTTCACTATTTTTTGTCTCTTTCCTTGCTACTTCTTGTCTTTTACTGGAAACTCAACTCTCAAGCTTATCTTTTGTCTCCTCCTAGATCTTTTCATAGTGGGTCATTGAGTATATCTTTGAGTATTATGCCCTTTGAATTCTGTCAGGCCCACGCTCATGTGTTCTTTCAGGCAAGATGTCTGAAAGAAATCTTTCAGTTATTTGTCCGAAAGAATTTCTCCTTTGGATTTTCCTCAATGGCTAATGCATCCTATTAAAGTTTATATTTGAAGGCCTCTCACCATTTAAACAATAATAGTTATTTCATTATGCTGAATTTGACATCTATGGGGACGTCTCTAGATGTTTAAACTGCCAATGACTAGTACATCATGCTAAAGTTGACATCTTTGGGCCTGTCATCATCATTGGTAATTCCTTCAGCCTTTACAAAATGAACCTTCCTAAAGGGAAGGTGCCCCTTCAAAAAAATATAAAAGCCCCCCTTTTGACAGCTAAGATCCATTTGCAAGGGCACTTGCCTTTTAGGCTCCTTTGTCTTCCCATTTCCTTCGAAAATGTGAAGGAATTCCTTTAGACATTTTGCCTGAAGGAAATCTTACCTTCATGTCTCTGCCTTCATTTGTGAATTTGTTTGGACAAAATGTCTAAAGGAATTCCTTCAGGCACTTTGTCTGAAGGAATTCACCTTTGGTTCTACATGGATTTTCTTCAGACAAAAGTTTGAAGAAATCCTTTGTCTTTTGCATGGATTTTCTTTGAAGAAAACTTACCTTTTAGCCTTTTGCCTTGTCATTTTTTTTGAAGGAAAACTCTACCCTCTGCAAAGGCACCTTGGGTCCAAAGTTGTCCTTCAAAGCTTGCTAAATGGTCCCATTTATCACCTACTTACCCTCTGTAAGGGCACTTTACCTTCGGAGCTTTGTGAAAGACTTATATTCTTTTGAAATTGGCCCATTCCTTTGCTGAAAAAGGCTTGTCCAAGGTAATTAATGAAGTGAAATAAGCCCCAGATTAACTTGAAAACCTAAATGACTCAAATCACTCAACTCTTTTGTAGAATAGGCTTATTACAAAGGGAAAAAACCATAATTGTAGTAAGGTGAAGACATCAGAGACTGGCTAATTAGGATAACAAGGAAAGAAAAGGGAGACTAATTTTTTGGCTTGTAGGACCAAAACTTGGTCAAGAAATAGGATCACGATCACTCAATTATTTTTGAAACACCATAGAGTTTATGTACATTTAAAAAAAAATTTATACCACTATAATAGCTTGAAATGGATGATAAATTCCACATAGATGTGCATACTTAGTGAATATATCCATAACCACCAATATCACATCCAAATTATTTGACTTAGGCAGGTTCACAATGAAGTCCGTTAATATATCCTCTGAATTTTGTGTTGGAATTGTTAAAGGTTGTAACTCCTCTATTTTGGTGATATATCAAACATTTTTACACAAATTCATGTACATCCCCCTTAAGTCATTCCAAAAAAAAGATTCTTTATATGATGATAGGTCTTGAATAACCCAGAATGGCCCCATATGGGTGAGTCATGCATTTGAGACAAGATTTTATCTTTCAAATCTAGATTTTTTCACTAAAAATGTATCCTCATACGATATTAATTCTTATTTCCAAACATACTTATCTAAATAATATGGGTTCTCTTGAATATTTTATATGAGTTTCTTTTTTGGAGTGTCTTATTCCACTCTACCTTCACTACTTATACCCATTCATGGTGTAATAAATAAATAACACAAATTGTTGCTTCCTCTGCTTCATGTGAAGAAAGGGCATCAACTAATATTCTCATTTCCAGTTTATAAATAGTTTAAAATTCCTACCCTAACATCTTCATGACCCATTTTTATTACTCTTTTGAATAAAAATGTTGTTATAAAAAACTTTAAACTCTCATGATCTATCTTAGCTTTAAAATTCCTTCCCATGAGATATTGGTGCCATTGTCTAATTGCATCAATCATCATTAACACATATTTATAATTTGTGGGAATTAATTTCCTTTAATTTATCAACTCTAAAATTATAAGGGACACCCTTTTTGTATTAATATTTCCCCAATGCCTTGTATGGAAGCATCACATTCAACTAAAACATTCTTAGATAAGTTTGGGGTAGCTAACACAATAGTGGAAGTAAGATTTTTTTTTCATATTTTGGAATGCTTGAGTGGCTAAATTTAACCATGAAAACAAATCCTTTTTATATAATATTTATAAATGTGCCATTATGCAAGCATATTTTTGAACAAATCTTCTATAGTATCCTACTAGACACAAGAATCCTATTAGCCCTTTGATATTTTTAGGAGTTATCCAATCTTTAACACCTTCAATCTTATGAACATCGAATTTAATGTCTTCATATGACACTTCATGTCCTTAGTATTCCTCTTCCTTCACCCCAAAGGCACATTTGATTTTTTTTCATAAATTTCATTATCTTTCAATACTTATAATATCTTATTTACATGTTTAAAATGCTCTTACCATGTTATATTGTATATTAATATGTCACTAAAGAACACTAATTTTTTTTTCAAATAAATTAGTATAAAAATGAATTCACGAGGGTTTGAAAAGTAGGTGAAGCATTAGTGCAACCAAATGACATAATAAGAACTCATAGAGACCCTTATGTGTCCTAAATGTAGTAATATGTACATCTTCCTCCTTTAATCTAATTTTATAATACCCCAAATGTAAATATAACTTAATAAAGAAAATAACACCATTCAATTCATCTAGTAATTCATCAATAACATGAATAATAAACTTATATTTGAGAGTGATTTTATTAAGTTCCCGATAATCTGAGTAAATTATCCATGAATCATATTTTTTAACCATAACCACCATAGATGAATAAACACTTTTACTAGAATGAACTATTCCTAATTCTAGCATTTCCTTGACCAATTTTTCAATTTATGGCTTATGTTCATATGGATAGTGGTAAGGTCTAATGTTAGGAATAATACTCCCTAGACTCAATTCCATTAGATGATCATGATATATAACTAGAAGTAAGCCCTTTAGATCCTGAAATATTTTTTTATGTTGCTAAAAAATCTCTTGAAGATTTGGTGGATCCTAATTTTCTACGTCATGTGCTTTCAAGAAATGTAGTTATGCCACTATGTTGTAAGATCCTTTATTAAGAAATTTATCCATCCTATGTGAGCTAATATTTTGGCTTAGTGGTGATTGCATCCCACTAAGTTTTAATTTTTTTCATTCATAATGAAAATAATTAATATGTATTAAAAATTAAAATACATTATTCCCAAATGTTTAAGCCATTGCACTCCCAATACTACATCTTCTACCCTAATTAGGATGGCAAACACTTTTGAATGAAACTGATAGTCCTCCATTGATAATTTGATATGATGAATTTTAACCCTATAATATATTTGATTCCCATTGGTAATCATGAATTTAAAATTGAGATTGGATACGCAAATTAATTGAGCTCATTAGGTAATTTTATATCATCAAAGTTATGGGTACTCCATGTATTGAAAAAAAATGTGCCTTCTTCTTCTTAATAGAATCAATGTTTGTGGTGTGTTTATCCCATTTAATGCATGTAAATAGATATTAGTGATTTATTCCTCCTCAAATTTTTTATGTTCATGTTCTACTATTATGTCCTCAGTAGCTAATTACTCCTCATCCAAAACCTCATTCTTAATAACCATTAGTCTTTTATAGCTACTGACACACTTATGACCTCTAGACCATTTAATTTTTTAATTCCAACATAGGCCTTTTATTTACTTTATACCTCTTGTTGAGGAGATAGATCAGTAATTTTAATTGGGTTAAATGATTTGACCACATTTATATCAATAATATTAATCACATTTGTATCTCTCCATCATGTAGTTTGACCTTGCATGATTCTCCTAGTAGTAGAGTTTTGTTACTCAATGTGTAGCACTTTCTGCATATCTTTCCTATCTATAAATTGTTCCAATCAGTGAACATCATGATTTATTCAATCATTCATTCCACTGATTTAAAATTGTAGTCTCTGATAATGTTTTACTTGTGGAGTCTAGATTTCCAATCTCATATGCTTAGCATTATATTTAGCTACAAATCCTATTTGTTTAAATTTTATTAATTAGGTGAAATATCTTCCATTCCATGGATACTAATATAATGTTTCTAAATCCTTATAAAATTAATCCCAACTTAGCACCTTCCCTTTCTTGTCACTTGCCATCAACTAGTACCACTGATAAAGTTTAGATTCTAGCTATAGTGGGGCTCTGTCAACCATTGCATTCTCTAGTGTATTGTGAATCCTAAAATATTATTTCATCAGACTTATCCATGAGATTTTATCCATACCATCAAAAATTTATATTGTCCATCTTTTTTAGGTTTAATTTTGGCCATTGGAATGGTCTCCCTATGTTTTCTTTGTTGTGCCTTCTATGGTGGTTTAGTTATGTATAAGCAGTTAATGGAGACTTAGAGACTTCAATTAGGACACTAGATTCTACTTAAATGTGTCTAAACCCTTATTCAAATATGTTTTAAGTGGGAAAAAATAAATCATCCTTGATAAAAGTGACCATCATTTCACATCCCATATGAATGTTACCCTCAATTTTAGGTGGTGGACAATAAAGGGAATCATTGGGATCAATGGTTGATGAAAAAGAATCTATTTGAAAAGGAATGATTTATGATTTGGTTTTATTTATAGATCTATATTTCTTGATTGATATGGGGAGGAAATTATATGGATAAATTGGTAACCATAAAGAGTTAAAACATTTTCTATATTAGAATTGGATGTTGCATCATTGACCAACTTTGAACAATTTTTTTTAAAATTTAAAATGCCTCAAATATGAAAATACAAATAATGTACCACACTTTAAATTTATTTTATTTTTTAGTATATAAATAAATCATAAAAATACCAAAAAAATTGACCTATGAAGTAAATTTGTGAAAAAAACCTAAAATTACAATGACTCAAGCAAAACCAATCATAAAAAGCTTAAATTTAGACTAAATATTCCTTGCCATGGCTCTAAACTACCCTAAAAACATATCTATAAAAATTGATTTGACTTGTGAGATATAGCAAAAAAAAAATCCTAAATTGATGCTCTTGTACCACTTGTTACGATATTTATTTATGATAGGATAAGAAACACTCAAATATAATCCACTTCGAGGGGAAACCGTTAGTAATCAAAAGAAATAAGTAAATTAATTCAATAATATAACTTATGATTATTTGGGAGGGCCTTGCTCATCCATATTTATATGTGAATTATGAAGGGTAATAACCTTTCTCCTAATTTGGTTAGCCTAACTAAATACTTAGAATTATTAAATGAAAGATAAAATTTAAGCACTCCATTCGATAACCATAGTACATAGATGAAGATATAATGTAAAGGAATGTAATAGAGTTACTATTTATGAGAGAGCTTTTAAAAATCCAATCTATTTAGTATTTAGTGATTGTTAGGATTTTAGTATTCAACTTAATGTTCTTTAGGTGTAATTTTAGCACCTATTTTTTTAAGGAAAACTAATGATTATTTTGTAGGTTTTTATGCCTTATAGAATTATTGCTAGTGTTTTTAGGAGTTTTAAGTGTGCCAAAATTCATTTTTTCAAACCTCACATCACTTAGAGATAGTGAGAGCTGAGAGGACATTGACGCACCAATTCACATATACACTAATTATATGCAACTCAAGTAGAAATTTGGTGTCTATATATAATGTTATATAAGATAAAGTTAGTTAATGTGACTTGATTAGCCTCAATTTAACACCTAATAGCACCATTTTTCATTTTATCATTAGCAAATCTCAATATATGAGAAATTTTGATAGAATTAATCACTAATTTGGTTCAATTGAATAGACATTTGCACCTAATCATGGCCTAATCCATTCAAATTTATTCAAATAATTACATTTGATCACAAAATAACAATAAATAGTGTTCAAAATTAGATGATTTTCCCAAAATTTACCTTTAGGTATCTAAAGGCACTTAGTTGGGGTCTAATTCAATTATTTTTCCTAAAAAAAACAACATTTGATCACTAAATAATGAAAATTTGTGCTCATATATGGCCAATTTCCCCTGAATCTACATATGTATCTATCTGACCACACCTAATCTAGCATAAACTCTAATTAATATTTTCTTAATTAAGAACATTGGATCATGAAATAATGACAAATTATGCTTATATATGGCCAATTATTCTCATAACTACATACATTTATATGATGCATCTAATTGGGGCCTTCTTTGGTCACATTTTCTCCAATAATGACATTCTATAAAAAAAATAATGACAAATGGTGATTATATATCTAATCACTTCAACATTTTGACCCTCTAAATTCATATTCTAAAGTCACCTTTAAGTCACATAAGATTTCATTATCAAATATAAAACATTAAAATTTAATGTAAAGTTACATTTGGAAGGCAATTTATGAAGGTGACATTAGGGTGTTTCTAACAAGTGACGTTTGTGTTTCCCTAAGGGTGATGTTAATATTTCTATAGGTAGTGACATTAGTGTATCTTTGAGTGGTGATGTTAGGGTGTCCCTAATGGGGATATTGGGGTGTCACTAAATGTAACTTTATTTTCATCACTGAGGGGTGATGTTGTGGGTGACTAAATGTGACTTTATTATCATATTTAAATAAAATTTAGTGATCCAAGCCTTAAATTTTGACCACATAATATGATTTTTGGTTTTATTTTTTACCACATATTATGATTTGGTATACAATCTCCCCCAATTAAGTCTCTTACTATAATAATTACTCATTTGATTCAATAATGGATGCATTTTGGTAAATTAATTCTTATGAACCTGATTCTGACCACATAATGTGATTTAGGGGTCAATTTTACCCAAGTAAATCCTTGATTGAACCAATTATTCATTTAGTTTAATGAGGGATGAAATTTGAGACAATCAAGCCCCATGAACCTAATTTTGACCACATATTGTGATTTGGGGCTCAAAAAGATCTATATATAGGGGTGTTTTCTATCCCTTAATCTCCTATATATTAGTATATAAATAGATGCTCATGCCCCAATTGAGTCCCTGATTAAGGCAATTACCATTTTGGTTCAATGGGGAATAATTTGGGTTAATCAAGATCTATGAACTTAATTGCATCCAAATAACATGATTTAGGGCTCATTTTTCTCCAAATGAGTCCTTGATTGAAATAATTAATCATTTGGTTTAATGAGGGAAATAATTTAGGGTAATCAAGCCTTGTGAACCTAATGGTGACCACCTAATGTGATTTGGGGCTCAAGTTTTCCCAATTGAATCCCTGATTGAACCAATTAATCATTTAGTTCAATAAGGAATGCAATCTTGGAAAATCAATCCCCATGAACCTAATAGAGAATAGATAATGTGATTTGTGGATATACTTCCTCCAATTGAGTCCCTAATTGAGCCAATTACTCATTTGATTCAATGAACAAAGTAATTTGTGAAAATAATGCCATATAAACCTATATGTGACTAGACAATGTGATTTATGGCTTAATATCCCCAAATTGAGGAACTCATCAATTGATTAGTACAATGAGATACAAACTTTGGCTATTCAAGGCCTTGTGAACCTAATTCTAACCACATAATGTGATTTTGGGTTCTTTTTTTCCCAAATGAGTCCATGGTTGAAACATTACTCTTTTTTTTCAATGAGAGAAGCAACTTGAGGTAGCCAAGCCCTATGAACCTCATTGCTACCACATAATGTGAATTTGGTATCAATTATCCTCGATTGAATTTTTGACTAAAATAATTACTTGACTGGTTCAATGAGGGATGGAATTTGGGCTAATCAAGTCCTGTGAACTTAATTATGACCACATCATGTGAATAAGTCCTGTGAACTTAATTATGACCACATCATGTGAATTGGTTCTCAATTCACCCCAATTGAGTCTTGATTGAACCTTATTTGATTTGTTCAATGATAGATGCATTTTGGGTGAATTGAATAATGGACTAGCAAGGCTAAGTTTGAGTTTAAAAAACCAAAAAAACAATCCATTGTAGTTACTGTTGATGCCTCTATGTGTACTAAAGATGTCTTTAGTATTCAAAGAACACTTCTAAATTTAGAATTCTAGAATTCAGAGTATGAGTAGAAGGTTTTAGCAACTTATGTTACTTGTGGTGAAATAGCGGTAAAGCAATGTTTATCTATTCCACAAATTTTATATTAATTGATGTTTCAGAGCCATCATGGTCTAATCCTTTACATATGTTAAGTATCTCTACTGATAATAGTGAATTACAATCAAAGATAAAACTATATACTAATTTAAATGGATATTTTTATTGAATTCTAAATTAAAGTGATCTAGTTTAAAAAGAAGTAAAAGAGAAGGGTAAGGCAGAAATAAAATAAGTGATTGTTGATCCTTAACTCAAATATCATGATAAAGTTTTAATTATAACTGAGCTTGTATTTAACCACTATATGATGCAAATAGTGTAAGCTTAGATCTCACCATACACCAGGAAAATTTCTAAGGATAGTATGAAATTATACAAGTAAGAACTAGATTTTACTTTAAATATTTTTTACAAGACTCAAATAACATTAACACATATAAATACAGAACAAATCAAACAAATCAAAATCAAGATCCTTCAACTAATCTATCATAATCACAAATTAGCAACCCTATATCACAAATGCAAATTCAAAATTCATGAGACCATTAAAATTCAAGCTTTAGAACCAACAATTGAGAGAAATCCACATTAACAATTGACACATCAAATTTTGATAATCTTCACATAATTCCTTGATAGTATTAATTGCTCAAAGTATACAATTTTTGATCAAAATTCTCTCCCTTTAAAAGATGGTAGTATTACCTTTTATAGAAATACAAGGCAATATACTCATCAATTGTGAGATACAAATTTACAAAAAATAAGGACAATTGTCCTTTTTTTAGAAAGTTTTAGAATACACTTGATTTTCAAAACTAGACTGATCTAGCAACAAATATGCTAATAGAATAGCATATACCTTCACAAAATAATACTCCTATTTCTAATATTACAATACTTTTTACGAAAAAAGGAATATTAATTAACTAGTGGGCCCATTGTCGAAGGAATCCCCTATCGCTCTTGCAGAAGCTCCATAGCTCTTTGATGATGTTCCTTGATAAACTCCAAATCCACAGTTGGTTTTAGGAGACAAACATATTCATGGTCAAATAAGACCTCAAAGTCTTTATCATCCCTTGTGATATATTCTTTGATGCTTCTAGCTTCTGTAATCTTTTCTTCAACAGTGAAGATCATGCCCAAAATTTTGTTATTGTCATTACCTGATTGACCCTAGTTTTTTCCCTTTACTTCCTGCATCACTAGAGTAACTCTATGATTATAATATTCATCATTAATAATGCCCAGGGATGTAGAATTCATAGGATTAGCCAACATGGTGCAAATTAGTTGCTTAATCCAAGCAATCAGCTCTTCATCATCCCTCAGGATTCTGTCTAGGCTTGTTGACCAAGCATTTAAACTTTGGATCTTATCCACCACTATCCCTAATATACCATTTAGGTGGGATAAGCTAATGGTTTTGAACTTAGGAATTCTATTCCTAATCAATATATTGATGATATCCCTTATCTTATCCTTTGCATCCTACCATTCTATCATTAATCTTTTGGCCACTTCACTTTGTTGGCTCAATGCATCTTGTCTTAGCTTCATTAATTTTAAGGAGTCAAACATATCAAAAAAATATGCTTCAAACATATTTACTATGGCCTCAATAATTGAAAAGATAGATTGGGTCTCTAAATTATCCTCTTCCTTATTCAAGTTATGAATCCTTTACTTCATTCCCTTGATGCCAGCCCTAACATGAGTTGAATGAGCCTCAGTTAGGATTTTAATATATTTTTCATGGATGGGTAGTTCATCAGGATACTACCCTCCAACTGGAGTTAGTCCTATTAAAGGTTAAACCCTTTGGAATGTGAACTTTTTAGTTCCCACCATGGATTTTCTTATTTCCACCCTCTCTAATCCAACTATCTCTAGATTGAATTGCATAGTAGTAGTTGATCCAATATACTTTAGAGGTTTAGGAGCCTCCATATAGGCATTACTTGATGCTCTTAGAGAATCCATTTACTTGCTTTACGAGCCTATAGTGGTCACTATTATTCTCTCCTCTTACTCTTTTATCAAAGACCTTATCCATGGCTTGATGTCCTCATACACATCAACACTAATAGATTGGGTCAGAGCCTATGAGTAGGACAAGGAAGGGATCTTATGCATCTTTTTATAAATGAACCAATCAGGGATGATTGGTCCATGATTGGGGTACTCCTCACTAAATAGGTTGATTATGTTCATGAGGTGAGAGTCAAATTTGGCCTCTTTTATCTAACTAGGATAATTTCCATCTCTACTTTTCTCTTCATTGGTGGTGCCACTAGGACTAGGTCAAGGGAAACTTCCTTTCCTTTAACCTCAAAAACTCCTTCTACTTGAGCTTGGGCTTCCTCCTCATCTGAGCCATATGCTTCAACAAGGACCTTAAGGGCATCCTCTATTATTTCATCAGGCTCCAAGGCAATCATGTCTAGATATTTAACTAGAGATGTTGGTCTGTCAGGAGGGGTTGAAGATGATGGGACCTCACTAGGTCTCTCTTCTAAATTTTCCTTACCAAGACCCTATGTAATTTATGTTGGGGAATATGGAATTTCTATTTGATGTTGCTCTTAAGGTGGCCTAGAAAGTCTAGGAAATAAATGGCATTAAAGGGGATGCATTTTCCATATGTCCCCTAGTGGATTTTCAGCACTGGTCAATATGTGCACAAGTTTTATATTGAATTATTTGAATCTAGCTAGTACCTCTTCAAAATTATTGGCCTTGCTATGGAAAGTGTCATAAGGACCAAGTTGATGCTCTTAAACTAGCTTGGGAAATAGTTTGCTCTTCAAATACTTGCCTACTATGTCATTAGGATCCCAGTACCTGAGGTCATTCAATTTGAAAACAAAAGAATCTTTATCTCTAGCCATGGTGTCTACCTGATTCCAATATTATAGGATACTTCTAATTATTAAAGGAAAGGGATGGAGGAGGCCTTTGTTAGGAACCCCTTATCCAATGGAAGCACAATTGATTACTTTCTTATAAGAAATTAAACATGGAATTATACCAGAATGATTAAGTAACTAGAAACTTGAGACAACAAAGAATTTGAGAGACAATACACGCTCTTGTATTAAATATTACTAGAAGAAAATACAATAAGGAAGATGCCACTTCTTCCTCCACCTCAAAGGCTTGCCACACCTCAAGACCTTCTCCCCTCTCTCTCTTGCTCAACCAAAACCAACTCAAACAACCTGAGTTGTTATCCCCCCCTTGAATGCTTCAGCTGATCTCCTTGACCTTACTTGCTTGTAGATCTCCTTGACCTTGCTTCAATGCTTCAATGCTTTACTTGCCTTCTTGATGATTACAATACATGCCTCATGGGTCTTTAAATAGAATCCCATGCATACAAAAATAGAAATCTAATTACAATAATTAGACACGCATCTCAAGACTATAATTAGCCCCTTAACATGCAAACACTCAGTTCAACTAACTAACTATTCATGCAATGAATAGTTCTGGAACACACAGGCGATCGACGCCGGTCCCTGCTTGCCTGGTGCTGCCAACATCAGCTGACTTCCTGTCGATGCTAGTTGCCTTCTGCATTGGTAATGACCGACGTCGGTCATGCTGCTGATGCCGGTGCTTTTGGAACTCAGCAACCTCTCCATGTCTACAATAGTTGAAGATTTTAGCTCCACAACCTAACAATCTCCCACTTGGAGATAAATAGCTGCAATTGTACCTGTACCTATACTCCGTCTAGTTTGTTCCCTTGGCTCTGTATCCCTCTTCAAGCTCTCCCCTGAAGACCAACCACCACACAACCTGTGATGCTATATCTGTCACTTATGCCAAAAGAATTTTGCTGCTCCCAAATTCTTCATGACATACTTCTGAACCAACTTTACCCTTAGTTCAGAAACTCCATGTATATGTAACCCTGCAACAAGTAACACAAAATAGTAACAGGATAATGTAGCTAATATTATCCAACCTGGTAAAGAAAAATACAATGGTCAAACCTCCATTGTCCTGCAGCCTAATCAAGATCATATACCATAGCCTTCTATCTCATGTGTCCATCCACTCTCTTCTCTAAAATGGGAATCCATCCCTCTATCCAGTGCTTTCTTTCAGCTGACAACTCTACCAACAAATACCTATTTGGTTCTTCTCCAAGGACTCACACTCCTCATCCATGCCAAGCTCCCACTGTTTCTAGATTCTACCTGCATTGCTTCTTCCATCTTCCTAGTTCTTTGACCATCAGTAAGCAATATAAAGAAGGTGAACAATGAATATGAGGTTCACCTACCCTTTTTGACCTCCATATGGGTGTTTGAGACTCCTTGACAGCTTGCTGTCTGCCCAACATCCATTCTAGTGACCGATCTCGGCCATCTCCTAGTCTGCTCCCGATCGATGTCGGTTCCCTACACTGACCCTGACTACCAATGTCATTTCCCTAGCTGATGCCAGTGTCCCCTCTGTCAATGTCAGTTCTTGCCTAACTAACATTGGTCTTCTCCTGCCGACTCTATCGACCCTGCTGGTCTGCATATGACCGATGTCGGTACCTATCTGGCTGACGTCGATGCCATGGGAGCACCGATGTTAGTACTTGTGTTTTCCTGTAAGTGATGATTTCTTTATCCGCGAGCTCATCTTGGATCATAAACCTGTCTATACTACCCTGCTCAGAATTATTCAGCCCCTGTGACTAATCTCTGTCCTTCATCTCCTCCATAAACACCAAGGCTTCTTTGTTCCTATCAAATGCATCAAATTTCCTTTTCCTGCAATGAACTCTATCTATGCTTTCCGAATTTTAACACATACCTTTTTAATCAAGAACGTCCATTCCCTTCTTATTCATGTGACCCAGCCTATTAAGCCACATCTTTGAATCTACAGCTAAAGTAAATAAACCAGAAGTAGAATCAGTAATACAAGTAGATAGATAAAGAGTACCTACTTTCTTACCTCTTGCTAGAACAAGTGCACCCTTGGTAACCTTCCAAGAATCCATTGTGAGGGTTATTGTGCACCCCTCATCACCCAACCTTCCTACAAAAACCAAACTCTGCTTCAGAACTGGGACATGCATGACCTCCTTCAACACCCATGTGTTGTCCATCTGCAATTTTAGCTACACTTTCCCTTTGCCAACTATTTGACAAGGCATACCATCCCCTAAATAAAGCACTCCAAAGTCTCCCTCGACATACTCATGGAACAAATCTCTGTTTGGGGATGCATGAAAAGATGAACCAGAATCTAAAACCCATGATCCTACCTGACTATCCAAAGAAAGTATGAGAGCATCTTGTACCATAATATTTGCATCCTTTGCTTATTCTTTACCTTTAGGTTGATTCTCTTTATCTCGCAACCAACACTCCTTCTTTGTGTGTCATTTCTTTCCACAAAACCAGTAGGTAATACCTTTGGATTCGGATCTCCTTCCCGACCTTGATTTCCCTTGCTCTACTTTCTCTCTTTGCCTCCCCCTACTTTCTACACTTAGAGCATTCCATGATGATTCACCTGTGCTTTTCTTGTGTATTTATTCATTCAAGATCACACTCACAACATCATCAACTTTTAAGATTTTAGAAGCAGATGCAGAATTACTTACTGCCATAACCAAACTATCCCAACTTTCAGGTAAAGAGCATAATATCAAGAGAGCCTTTACTTCATCATCAAAAACAATATTGACTAAAGCTAACTAGTTTACCAAACCATGGAAATCACTAAGATGAGTATATACCGATCCACCTTCCTGCATTTTCAAAGTAAATAACTGTTTCATAAGAAATACCTTATTTGACGCTGAGGGCTTTTCATATAAATTTGCCAAGGACTTTATCAACTCTTCTGTTGTCTTACACTGTGACAAGTTGGAAATCATAGACGATGCAAGGCTCAACTTTATGGAACCTAGGGCCTTCCGATCAAGAACACTCCATTCTTCATCCTTCATATCTGTGGGCTTGCATGCAACCCCACCCAACGGTAAGTACAAATCCTTCTGATATAGATAATCCTCTATCTGCATCCTCCAATGTTGATAATTCTTGCTGTTAAACTTCTCCATTCGTAGCTTACTTTCTTCTGCCATTGTTGAACTCCCACTCAATCAGAAAACCCTGGGAATGACCTATAATAAAAAAACAATAACCTGCTCCCTGCAAACCGTTGCTCTGATACCAACTGTTAGGAACCCCTTATCCAACGGAAGCATAATTGATTACTTTCTTATAATCAATTAAACACGGAATTATACCAGAATGATTAAGTAACTAGAAACTTGAGACATCAAATAATTTGAGAGACAATACACACTCTTGTATTAAATATTACTAGAAAAAAATACAATAAGGAAGATGCCACTTCTTCTTCCACCTCAAAGGCTTGCCACACCTCAAGACCTTCTTCCCTCTCTCTCTTGGTCAACCAAAACCAACTCAAACAACCTGAGTTGTTATCCCCTCCTTGAATGCTTCAGTTGATCTCCTTGACCTTACTTGCTTGTAGATCTCCTTGACCTTGATTTAATGCTTCAATGCTTTACTTGCCTTCTTGATGATTACAATACATGCCTCATGGGTCTTTAAATAGAATCCCATGCATACAAAAATAGAACTCTAATTACAATAATTAGACATGTAGCTCGAGATTATAATTAGCCCCTTAACTTGCAAACACTCAGTTCAACTAACTAACTGTTCGTGCAACGAACAGTTCTGGAACACATAGGCAACCGACACTGGTCCCTGCTTGCCTGGTGCTGCCAATGTTGGCTGACTTCCTGCCGGTGCCGATTGCCTTCTACACTGGTAATGACCGATGTTGGTCATGCTTCCGATGCTGGTGCTTTTGGAACTCAGCAACCTCTCCATGTCTGCAATAGTTGAAGCTTTTAGCTCCACAACCTAATAGCCTTTCCTTTTCTCCTTGCACACTCCATCAACACCATGGAGCAATTAAGATGCAATTTCCTACTCTGCTAGCTTGGTAGGAACATAGATAGGCAAATAGTATGGTTGAGTCAGAATTCCTTCAATTTTGATCATAATATAATCTAGGTAAAGCTAGATGTCTCCCATTATTTCTACATATTTCTTGATCAAAGGGTTAATCCTAGGCATGGGAAACCCTATAATGGCTTCTACCAAAGCAAGATAGACACAATCATAGATGAATTACATGTGATGTCTATATTTGAAGATATGTAGCTTAGAATAATGATGGGAAATTGTGAATATGCCTTCAGGTGACCAATTTTTTATGTGAGGGATCTTGGTAGAGGCTAGCAAGGCATCCAATAGATAAGACATCATAAACATTATTTAATGGTCTTCTTCTTTATATCTATACATTTCCTACCCAGGTGGATACTGATCATTTCCCCAATTATAGGAGTGATCCCTTTATCTACCATAAAATAGACATAAGACACCCAAATCTTATTGATACATGTGGTTGTATGGGCTCTAGATATTCTATTTAACAGGGTCATGATTACCCTAATTCCCTCCCTAAATTGGGCAATTGGGATGTTGCAAGTAGGGTCTCAGATCACATAGTTCACTTATAGTAACCATGGCCTAAGGATGGTATCTAGGTCATTCATTCAAATCCATTCCTTAATTATGGACAAATTCACATGGGGTTTTAGAAGTTATAATATCTCTCAAAGGCCAATGGGGAAATATATGCAACTTTCCTAGAGCTCCCCTCATGAATGATCCAATCATTTTCATTTATACAATCTACAAAAATGGGAGCAAGGACATCAATGTAATGGAGTACCTTTGGTTTAGCATCAACATGATGGAGACCAGCCATTTGAACTACAACCAAGTCATAGTATCTCTTGCTGACTATGGCAATCCTTTGTTCTTCTTTGGTGATGGCTTGCATCTCCTCAATGGTCTATAAGAGCTCAAACCAATTCGTATTACCAGTGTTCAAGGTCATTGTGTCTAGGTCAGTATCCTTGAAAACCCTTCCCTCACTATTTTTAGATAGATATAATTTTGTTTCATCCCTTAATTGTTGCCTTTGAGCTACCATGGCTTCCACAGTTGCAAATTACTCTCAATTAGATTGAAAATGGTCTCTAATTTAGTTCCTTTGTGCTCAAATCACAATTAAACTTCTTATATATTTGTTGTAATCAATTCGAGTTTACTTATGGATTTTTATGCAAGTCTTAGGGCTTTTTGAATTTAATGGTAGTAGGTTATTCAAACCTAGGCTTATACATGCCTCAGATATGATTTTGACCTTTTCCTTTATACATTTGCATTTTGGGCACAAAAGATATTTTATTTTATCACTTTGTGCTTACATGGAACTTATTTGGCATATATATGGCACTTTTTGTGGAATTTTTCATAAATGCCTTTGAAGCACTACCTATTGGCATTTAAAAAATGCCTTTTGCTTTGAATCATTGGATCAAGATCTTAGATCAGCATAGGTCACTAATTATGATCTGATCCCTCGCTTGTGATTGGTTCCTTTTGGTATCTAGCCCCATGGTTGTGCCACTTGGTACCTCCATGGGATTTTTGAGCTCTATCACCTTTTTCATTTGCATATTAAACACGCATCCTCCATGTGTCAAGCCTATGGGTTCTCAGAGTTGCACTGAAAAATCATCGGTGATTTTACACTATTGGGTCATCTTTTGCAATGAAACATGAACCATTAGATCCTAAAAGATGAATGAGCTTTAATCAACATTGTTATTTAGGTGAGTACTTAGGTTTAAATACCTTAGGCTAAGGTTCATTTCAATTTTATTAAAGATGAAATAAATTTTAGGATAAGGTGTTTATGCCTAAGTTTTTGTAGGATTTATACAAAAGGGGACCAAGATAAATATTTTAAGCCAAGGTTTACATTGTATCTAATACACACAACACATACTTTGGGCTAAAATACTTATGTTAAGCACTTAGAACATGCCCAAAGGGGTTAAATTGATACAAGGACCAAAATACTAGATTTTGACATGGGCCTTTATTGTATTAAAAAACACGATAAAATCTTTTGTTAAAAGCATTTGGGTTAAGCTCTATGTCACAAGGATCCTTTTTAAAACAAGAATTAGTATAAGTCTCTAGCCTAAGGTTCATGGTATTGAAACAAATGCAATAGGGACCTTAGGATATAGACTTAGACTAAATTCATTTATACATATATTTAGACTAAGAGATCATTTTAATATTTGAAGTTCAAAGATCTCAAGTGTTTGAACATCCTCTAAGGGGTCCCATTAGTTTAAAATGTAATTTATGATATTTTCAACAACATTGTAGAGTATATCATGGTTTTGAACAAAATAATCCTTTAGCTTAAATTTGATAGCCTCACAGACATCAAATATGTCCTTAAAAATGTCAAATGATGGTCACACAAACATCAAATTTAGGCTCATGAAGTTATTAGCTTTGATGGAATTAAAATTTATGGTCATGCAGATGTCAAATACATCCTCATGGACATCAAATGATAGTTGCATGAACATAAAATTTAAGCTCATCAAACTCATGTATCCCAATGCAAGAGTGCCATGTGGTGACTCTACAAAGCTTCTCTGGATCTCAAACTCAATTCACTTCATTCGATTAAAAAATAAGATGAAGTGAGATTTATCTAATCATGATTTGAGCAGTTGCATATGATTGGTTCTATTTAATAAGTAGGACCCTTTGCTTTTAAGTCACAAATGTGAGAGTGTCATGTGGTGACTTTGTAGATCCCCTTAGGATTTTGACTTTTCAATGTTATCTTCAATCCATCTAATCTTCAATTCATGATAAAGCATGAGCCATTGATGGTGATCCAAGTGATCAAACATGATTAGTCTAAAGGACTAAGTAATCAATTCTATCAGGGTTATCCTCATTTCATTGGATCAAAAGGCACAATGGAGTGTGAATCATTAGATCCTTAAAAATGCATGATATTTAAGTTAGGACTTAGGGTCAAAAGAAACTTAGGCTAAGGCATTTAGACTAAGATCTCATTTGTGTTGATAAATATGAATGGGGCCTTAACATTAAAGCTTTTAGGCTAAGTAAGTAATAAAGGGACCATGTTAAAAAATTAAAAAGACCTAGATAGCATAAAATTAGACCATGTTAGAAATATAGGAAATAAAAATGGACCAAGGCATAATTTTTAGGTTAAGGTTTGGTCATGTTAAAAAACATGACCAAGACTTAACATAAAAATTGGACTTAAGTCAAAAATAAAAATGTTTTTGCCAGTTTGTTCCCCCCAAATTCAAATTTGAACCAAGGGTTTATGCCAATGTTTTAGAACATGAATCTACCAACAAGGACTCCATGAAACCTGTAACTATAAGACATGAAGACCAATTATTAGTAAAATTAGGCAATCTCAAAGAAAAATATAACTTAGTAGGTCAATCTTAACAAAGTGGATGATATTAAAATTATAATAATGTTAAAAATAGGCCATGCTTTTAGGGTTAAGCTTCAAAATATCTCAAGGGTCCCATTTTCAAAAAAATGTGTGTATGTTGACCTCAATAAATTATGATTTTTGGGGGAAACATAGAAATATGTTAGAATTTAGAGACTTTGGTTTAGATAAATAACAAATTCATCCACTCCACTTGATCCATGCCATTATCTAGATCATTTTATGGTTGAAACAAACCTTGCACTTATAAAATTAGGATCAAACATTAAGACATAGCCATGTTGTGTGTGTGTTTTGATTCCATTTATTGTTTGTCATGGGATTTAGGAGACAACTTCCAGGTTTCATATCCTTAATCATTAACATTGACTTGGAGCATGTTTAGATATTCATTAAGAACCATGCTTTTATTTTAGGGAAGTCTTAGGCATTGCTCTACTTCCAGCTAGACATTTATAGCCCCGATAGAAATGACTTTGCTCTAATCATGGCCTTGTTCCACTACCATCCAGACATCTATAGCCCCAGTGGAGATTACCAAAATCACCTATGCTTTTATATCTTTTGATTTTGTATTGGATTCTTATTTTTTGTATCTTTTTAGATCTTTTATGCTTTCAACAAGGTTGGGAACCAGGGTAGCCAGGTTTAAGGATATGGTCAAGTATTTGATCCTCAGAGAATCACCTATAGATGAAACCATTGCCCCAAGTAAAGGATGTTTATTAAGTGAAAGCATGACTATGTTGTAATAGATTAAGCTTTCATCCTATAAGAGCAAATCTTCTTAAAACCAATTTTAGGTCAAGACAATATTCAAGATCTCATGGAGTTTCTTCAAATCACAACATTAAGTTCACATTTCATAACCATGGTCAGCATATGTTATTAAGTTCACACCAACATTCCTAAACACTAGAATTTTAAGCAAGATAAATAAACTTTGAGCTCAGGGTTGTCCAAAAGGATTTATTATAAATAAAGAACAAGGCAATAAAATGAAACACACAATAAAAGCAACAAAACAAGAAACAAATAAATATATACATGTTTATATATAAACAAGGAACAGGAAGGAAAGGGATGAAAGAAAGTAACTAGCCTACCTACACTAAGTCTAACTATCTTATAGTTTACTCCATAAAGACCTTAAGAGGAGTAGCAGAGAAGTAATTCAGTAGGTACTACCCATTGGTGGGAAATCTGAACTCTACTTCTTATAAGTATTTGAGTATAAAGGTGTTGTCTCCTATTATGTCTACAATATGACATGGGCCAATATATAGAAGTGTGAATTTTCCATGTTTTCCCTTACGCTTAGATGCTTTGTCCCAAAGGAGAACTAAATCTCCTTTTATAAATACCTTGATCTTTGATATTTTATCAAACTACCTCTTCACTATGGTCTGATGCTTGCTAAAATTAGTAAAGTCTATCTCCCTTGCATCTTCCATCTGGATGATATCTATAAATCTTAAATTTGCAAGATCTTATCTTTTTTCCATGTATTCTTGAATGAATGTATATGTAGGCAACTTGAGAGTGATAGGGAAGATAGGTTCTTCACCATACACCAAAAGAATGGTGATGCCTTTAGGGATTGCTTGATTCTTATCCTATATTCCCATAGGGTATACTTGAGGAGTTTGTGCCAAATCTTGGGCTTGTCTGCAAAAGAATTCTTGATTGCCTTTATTAAGTTCTTTTTGGTAGATTCAGAGACTTCATTTCCCTAGGGATAATGGTTGGATGAAAACTTGAAACAAATGCCATTATCATACGCCCACTTAGTAATTTTAATGGATGTAAATGTGGAACCATTATCACACATTAAAGAGACTGGGGTTCCAAATATAGAACAAATGTTTTCCTCTAAGAAATTGATCACTTCCTCAGTCTTAAATTATTTGGTAGTCAAGATGAATTTGTGACCTTTAGATGAATTGGGGCTAATTACCCCTATAAATTCCAACCCCCATTGTGTAAATGGTTTTTCCAACCATGCCTATTTGTAAAGGCATTACAACCTTAGACTATTTGGTGCTAAAGATCTTGTAGGAGTGACATTCCCTCACATGCTTGTGAGCATTTTTGAAAATAGTTGGCCAATAGTAACTAGCTCTGAGGATCTTACAGATTGTAGTCTTCCCATCTGGGTGTCCATGGCCTAACTTCTCATGGAAGGTGCTCATGATTTGGTCAACTTATTTTTTTGATATAAACCTTAGGTAGACCCCTTCAAATTTATTGTTGTATAAGACCCCATCCTTAATCAGATAATGGATTGCCTTGAACCTTAATGCCCTCTTTTGATCCCTTGTCAGTCATGTAGGATAGGTACCATTAATTAGTAAATGTATTATGGAATCATACCACTCACTAGCTTGAAATTTATACTAATGAACTTGCATAATACTTAACCTAGGGCTGGTATTAGTAATCATTTAAACCAAGCCTTGGCACCTTACCAATTTTGTTGTTTTCATTTCTATTTCATATTATTATAAAACTAACATCCATTTACCTCTATGTTCCCCAAGTTCATTTTGGCTCAGCATGAGCTTGGTGGTAGGGTCAGGTAGAATAACATGCACCTTATTTCTAAGGATGTAATGCATAAATTTCTTTATTTCCTTAACTAGTGCATATGCTTGTTTATCAATCAATGAATAGTTCAATTTAACATTCTTAAAGTTATTACTCATGAAAGCTATTGGATGATCACACCCATCAACCTTCTAAGTTAAAACTATAGTCATAGTATGGTTAGATGCAAAAGAGTAGAGATAGAAGTCCTTTGAAAAGTCAAGACTTATGAGGACTAAAGCCTAGCAAATTACTTCTTTGATGTCACTAAATGCCTTCCTAGATTCTTCATTCTAAGTGACCTTGGTATCCTTCTTTAGCATGTCATTCAATGGTTTAAAAATATCTAAAAATCCACAAATGAACTTCTTTACAAAGTTTATCTTACCAAAAAATGATTTTAGCTCTTTCCTACTATTTGGAGGCTCTATCCTAGATATATCTTCCACCCTTTTGGGATCTCTAGATATCCCATCTTTAGTTATGACATGACCTAACAATTTGTCTTTAGTAACACAAAATATGATTTTCTTGGGGCTTAAGGATATTTCATACCTTCTGCATCTCTCAAAAACTTCTTTTAATTGCATAAAATGATCTTCCCTATTTTTAGGAAAAATGGTTATATCATCCATATATATAATGATACCCTTACCAATCAAACCTTGGAAGGCATGGTCCATGGCCCTTTAAAAAGTATCTCCTATGTTGATTAAACCAAAAGACATTCTCTTTTAAGTGAAGGTTCCCTATTTTTGTAAAGGTTATTTTCATCCTGTCTTTCTTGTTAACTAACACCTAGTTATAACCTAAAAAACCATTAAAGAAAGACATCATGGCTGATCCTGAAACAAATTGTATCACCCAATCAAGAGAGGAAAGAGGATAGTTATCCTTTTTATATTTTTTTTTCAAATTTCTAAAGTCAATGCATATCCTAATCTAACCATTCTTCTTCCTTAATGGTACCAAATTAGCCACCCAGGTAGAATGCCTAATGGGAAACATAATTCTAGCATCTATTAATCTCTTAACCTCTTTGAAGATCATTGGTTCTAAGATAGGGTTCATAGGCCTCTATTTTTTCCTAAAAGGTTTACAATTTTTTTTAAGGGATATAGTATGGGTGATGAATATTAGATCAAATATCTCCAAGTCATCATAAGACCATGCTATGGCATATTTATACTTGGTTAATAGCTCCTTGGCCTTCTTATTCTCAATATTAGTGTAGGCTTTTCCAATGTTAACCAGTTGGGGTTGATCTTGGGGTCCAACATCAAGAACATTATAGTATTTGCCACTTACCTTGGGAATCTTAGAAACCTCAGCCAACTTGTCTTGATCAAATAGCCTCTTTAAGGCAATCATAACTTTGAGAATTTTATTATCATTTAACTGAATGACTTTACCATCAAATTTGTCCCCCCTAAGTGTATTTTCATCAGTCTAATCAATAATGTGAACCTCAAATGCTCCATAATTAGTCATTAAATCTAAAATCTATTTGATCATCACTGAAGACTTAAAAATGACTTACATTATTAAGGATTGAAGGATAAGAGATCAGCTCAATGCTAAATTTGGGGGAGTCTCGATTGGGCATGAGATTGGCTATAGTAGATGCCAACTCATCAGTAGCTTGGTTATCTTGTCTAGAGATGGATAAAATTCTCAAAGCATTAGAAGACTCAATTAGATCCTAGACCTTGAACTTATACCTTTTTAAGGTATGAGAGTTTGCATTGATATTTTCTTCTCAACCGATTAATTACTAGTTCTGGATTTTTATATACTAGTAGTTATTTGACCTTATTTTTTATGAAAATTACAAACCTAGGATAAGGGCCTAATATTTATAAAGATTATTATTACAAGGGAATTAGAGCCTATAGGTTGCATGCTATTTCTTATTGGAAGGGTCAATAAGGAAAATACCAACCCTATATCTAACCTTACACCTAGCACCATCAAAATGCAGCTTCCACAACCCAGACATAACATGAGTACTCTTAGGATCACATACCTTTGTAGTCTCTAAGGTGAAAACCCATAAGTTTGAGTTAATTACGTTGACATTTTCATTGATGACATTGTACTCAGTGATCATGTACTTCATTATCGACTCTTTTTCAACCTTGATTTGGTTTTACACTCCCTTTTAAGGTAGCCATAAATGTGAATAATCTATGGACATGTATCCATTCAGAGCTTGGTCCATACCCTAATTAACAAGATTTCATAAACATCAAGAATGTCAACAATTTAGATATAAATAAACTGCTACACTCGAGGCTTAGAATCCAATTGTATATGAACATTTAATAATTCTCTAATTACCTTGACTCTAGATTTGTCTAATTAATCAACTTTACCAAACTTAATAGGTGTCAAACCAAGTTGTTTGCAAAAACTTGTTGGCATGATATTGGTAGATACACTAGAATCCAATAAATAATTGTGAAAATTTTTACCAAAAATCTTGACTATGAGTAGGAAAGGAGGAGATTCTGCCTTAGCTTTGTGCATAGTCACATTAGCATTGTCAGCCTTGGGTGGTCCATTAGATTTCTTTGACAATGAATCCAACAAGAGGTCCCTTTGTTTTATGATCTATTTCAATTCATGTAATGTGATGTTAGATTTTATATTTTTCATATCTTCAACAATGTTATAACCAGTCTTATTTAAAGAACTAGGAACATCTGTTAGGGAAACCTCGAACAATAAACATGCTCTGATCCCTACTGAGTCAGGATCTTGCTCTACCAATTAGAACACATGTGATTACTTCTTGTATTAGCAACTAAACACAGAATTATACCAGAATCAATAAGTAACTAGAAATATGAAACAACACAGGAATATGAGAGACAATACACAATTGTATTAATAATCACTCAGAAGAATATACAATAAGGAAGATGCCACTTCTTCCTCCACCTCAAAGGTTCGCCACACCTCAAGACCTTCTTCCCTCTCTCTCTCGGTCCCAACAATCAACTCCAATACAAAATTGATGTTCACCTCTCCAACCAGTTAGTAACACGCTGCCAATTCACCAAGTACACAACCGTACTCCAAGTAGATCTCCTGCTCTCTGCTGCTACCTACAAATCACTAGACCTTACTCACCATGTAGATATCTCTACACCCCTGAAGAACCCTTGTCCTTGCCTCACCAAGTCCTTATGATTCTTCAACCAGTACCTCGATGGATCAGCTCCTTGACCTTGCAGACCTTGCAACTCTCCCTGATCATACACACTCAGCACCCCTTTGGAACTAGGAGGAGCTACACTAGCTCTCTCTAAAAGCTCTATGGCTTTCTAGCACACTTTTATAATACAATCATGATTCCATATATAGATCTCATCCAAACAATAATTAGACAATAATACAATAATTAAATCTACAGCTCTCAGTCTAAAAATAGCGCTGAACATGCAAACACTTGGTTCATCAACCAACTGTCCGTAATGTACTCGCAGCTCGAACCACAGGTGACCGACGCCGGTCCTTGGCTGCCTAGGGGTGCCAACATCGACCGATCCATGACTGACGTTGGTTGCCTTCCTGTCTCCCTCCTGCCATCATCGGTTGTCCTGACCGACACCGGTGTCTGTGACACTCTGCAACTCTTCTGCAACCTCCATAACTTCTCTTGTTTACATCCTGGTGAAGCTTTTAGCTCCACAACCTAACAATCTCCCACTTGGAGATAAATAGTTACACCTGTACCTGTATCTGTAGCCCATCTAATCTATTTCCTGGCTTGTATCCCTCTTCAAGATCCATCCTGAAGACCAACCACCACACAACCTGTGATGCTATACCTGTCATTCAAGTAACCTGCCACATCTAAACCTACACATCCATGTAGTGAAGAACTTGACCCTGCATAACAAGAATCCCTACTGCTAGTCCCACTGAACTGCCCTCCAATACTCCTTCCCTAAATTGGCTCCATAATTTCTGATAACCCCCACTGATTGGGAAAACTCAGGCCTACAATAGACCTCATGTGATTTCAAACCCTGTTTCAAGCTAAGCTTGAACTGTTCAGCCATTGGTGTGCTTACCAATTCTGCATCCTACATAATGAACCTCGCCAACACCGTCTTCACATCAGCTCCCACTGGAGATAAAATCTCCATGTCTCTTATGCCAAAGAATTTTGCTGCTCCAAATTCTTCATGATATGCCTCTGAACTAACCTTACCTTTTAGCTCAGCAAATCCCTGTATGTACAAAACCTGCTAGCAAACCATCCACATACAGTAACTGGATAATGTCGTGACTCATCATCCACCTGGTAAGAACAAAAAACCACAATAGTTACACTGACATTGACTGAAGCCATGCTTAGTCAGCCACCTGTCAAACCTGTACCACTGTCCTGCAGCTTCTTCAAGACCTTATGCCTTGGCCTTCCATCTCTTGTATCCATCCACTCTCTTCTTTAAAATGGGAATCCGTCTCTCAGTGCTTTCTTCCAGCTAACAACTCTACCAACAAACACCTATTTGGTTCTTCTCCAAGGACTCACACTCCTCATCCATGCCAAGCTCCCACTGTATCTGGACTCTACCTGCATTACCTCTTCACATCTTCCTAGTTCTCGACCATCAGTAAGCAATATAAAGAAGGTGAAAAATGAATATGAGGTTCACTTACCCTTTCTAACCTCCACATGAGCGTTTGAGACTTGTTGTCCGCCCAATATCCATTCCAGTGACCGATCTCGGCCATCTCCCAGTCTGCTCCCGACCGATGTCGGTTCCCTGCACTGACCCTGACTCCAACGTCGTCTCCCTGGCCGACGCTGGTATCCTTTCTGCCACCATCGGTTCCTTCATGACCGACGTCGATCTTCCTATTGCTGACGTCGATTACTGTCTGACCGATGCCGGTACCTGTGTTCATCTGTGAGTGATAACTTTTTACCCACGAGCTCTCCATGGATCAAAATACTAATCAAATCAACCCTGCTCTGCTCAGAATAAATCATTTTCCTCACCTAATCTCTATCTGTCATCTCCTCCATGAACACCAAGGCTTTCCAGTTCTTTAGCTTGTCAAAAACATTTGTCTTCCGCTTCAGAACCTGCATTCTCCTTCTACATATGCAACCAAGCCTACAAAGCCACATCTCTGTAACAAAAGGTGAATCAACAATATAAGTAGATAGATAAAGGATACCTACTTTCTTACCACCGTCTAATTCAAGTGTATCTACTGTGAGAGATACAGTACATCTCCCATCACCCAAATTTCTTGAAGAAATTAGACTCATCTCCAAGACCAGTACCTGCATGACTTCTTTCAACCACTGTGTGTCGTCCATCTGCAATTTTAGCTTCACTTCCCCTTTGTCAATAATCTGACAAGGCTCTCCAGCTCCTAAATAAATCTCTCCAAAGTCATACCCATGAAAAGATGATCTATTTCAAACTGCATGGAAAGAGGCAAAAGAATCTGTGAACCAAGATTCCACTTTATCCAGAACATCCTATGCAACATCTCCTGCAACATCTGCTCCTCCCTGTTGATCTGCAACCAACCAACAATCTTTATTTACCTGCTCTTTCTTTCCATCAATCAGACCATTCGTGCTATTCAGTTTCTCCATTCGTAGCTTACTTCCTTGTGCCATTGTTATACTCCCACTCAATCAAAAACCCTTGTGAGTAACCTGTAATCAACAAACACTACCAGATCTGAAACCACCTGTTAGTAACCCAACCAAAAGCTCTGATACCACGTGTCAGGGAAACCTCAAACAATAAACATGCTCTGATCCCTACTGAGTCAGGATCTTGCTCTACCAATTAGAACACATGTGATTACTTCTTGTATTAGCAACTAAACACGAAATTATACCAGAATCAATAAGTAACTAGAAATATGAAACAACACAAGAATATGAGAGACAATACACAATTGTATTAATAATCACTCAAAAGAATATACAATAAGGAAGATGCCACTTCTTCTTCCACTTCAAAGGTTCGCCACACCTCAAGACCTTCTTCCCTCTCTCTCTCGGTCCCAAAAATCAACTCCAATACAAAATTGATGTTCACCTCTCCAACCAGTTAGTAACACGCTGCCAGTTCACCAAGTACACAACCGTACTCCAAGTAGATCTCCTGCTCTCTGCTGCTACCTGCAAATCACTAGACCTTACTCACCATGTAGATATCTCTACACCCCTGAATAACCCTTGTCCTTGCCTCACCAAGTCCTTATGATTCTTCAACCAGTACCCTGGTGGATCAGCTCCTTGACCTTGCAGACCTTGCAACTCTCCCTGATCATACACACTCAGCACCCCTTTGGAACTAGGAGGAGCTACACTAGCTCTCTCTAAAAGCTCTATGGATTTTTAGCACACTTTTACAATACAATCATGAGTCCATATATAGATCTCATCCAAACAATAATTAGACAATAATATAATAATTAAATCTGCAGCTCTCAGTCTAAAAATAGCTCTAAACATGCAAACACTTGGTTCATCAACCAACTGCTCGTAATGTACTTGTAGCTCGAACCACAAGTGACTGACGCCGGTCCTTGGCTACCTGGGGGTGCCGACGTCAGCCGATCCATGACCGACATCGGTTGCCTTCCTGTCTCCCTCCTGTCGTCGTCGGTTGTCCTGACCGATGCCGATGTCTGTGACACTCCGTAACTCTTCTACAACCTCCATAACTTCTCCTGTTTGCATCCTGGTGAAGCTTTTAGCTCCACAACCTAACAACATCAACATTAGGTTTATAGGTACTCCCTTTGGGTGGTTCTAGATCATTACTTGAAGAAGTGTCTAGAGGAGTTCCAAAGTTATTTGGAGGCATTGAGGTAGTCAAGGGTTACCTCTAATCTCTATTATTCAAGTGATATGTCTTCTTCAAGAATTTTTAGAAGGCTTGGATCTCCTTAGGCACATCATCAAGTTCATTGTCCTCTTGAAAGGGGAAATCAAATGTCTCCACCATGAAAGTTTGATTAGTATCCTTGTTAGGGACCACTTCAAATGTATCCAAATCTTCTTGGAAATATTCAAAAGCCTTAAAAAACTCTATATAATCAATCTCTCCATGCTTGGATGTACAATGCACTTTATAATAATCAGGCAAATAAATATCAATAAGATTAATGTCCATAGTCCTCTTTTTATAAGATGGCTCATTATTCTTATTATTATGGAAACTATCATTCTAAAACCTATTATTTAACCTATTAAACCTTTGGAATAAGAAGTTCCTACCATATCTCTCTCCAGTATTTACAGCTTGTTTTTGTAGTTAAGGGAAATTAGTGCTTAACTTTTGGACCATTTTAAGGATAGATTCATTCTTATTCTTGGAAGTTTTAGAATTGTGCACCTAGTTATTATTAGTACCAGTAGCTAATACTAAAGATATTTGATCATTTTTATTGAACCCATTAGTAGGATGACTCAAGAATCCTAAGTTTTGATTGGGAGTAACATGACTCAAGGATAATTGATTTAGATTTGGCATTAGGTTCAAGGCTAGAATATTCTAGTTTTTGTTCGGGAAGATGTTCAAAATGGACATATATAGGTTGATATTTGGGAGTAGCCCATTCATCTCTGGGGCTGAATTTAATTAGTGATGATCACTACTTTAACATAAGCCTTGGCTAATGAAGTTATAGCTAGAAGAGACCTTTTTAGAAATATAAAAGTCATGGGATCTACTGCATCCTTATAAATTTCTAGAGCTAAAATGTCATCAGGTTTATAAAGTTATATGGTCATGTTATACATTTTTTGGAATTTGGCATTAAATGACCTTATGGTCTTGCTTACATCCCTCATGATGGTGGTAAATTGGTGGTATATGACACATGGACTAATAATTTTACCAAACTAGTCTATGAAAACATTAATAAAACCATCCCAGCTAGTAATATAATTATCAAGAAAATTGAGAAACCTTTTATAAGTAACGTCTTGAAAAGTAAATGTGAATAATATACATTCTACATCCTCATGCACAACATTTAGCAACCTTAAAGCAACTTTAAAATATTTAATGTGTTCTTCAATAGTTATAATATTAGTTGGACTAAATGTTGGCAAGTACTTTTTAGGGTTATGTGGGAGATCATGTACCAAACCTAGTACATTCATTGAATAATCTCCCAACCAAGCCATACCTAGATGAAGGTTGTAGGCAAAGGTACCTTGAAAAGGTGAGGTTGGTAAGGATTTAGAATATCTATGCCTACCTTTATCTCACCTGGTTTTCCTATGGACTTCAAGCTCAAGCAAAGGTTCTATTATCTCTAAATGTGATCTTGTTCAAATCCTTAGAAATTCATATTGAAGATTGAATATCTTATTTGAAATATGATTTATCAAGTTAATATTTATAAAGAAAAAGGATTAAAACTGCACATTAAGCTCATTTTACAAAGATTATGTAAAGAATAGTAAAGGACATAAATCTTTGACTAAGATAGCTTGAAGATGTGTCTAATTATGAATATATGGTCTATTTATATAAGTCTAAGCTCAAACAAACTTATATCTATGAAATATATGCCAACCTTTGATCAACACAAGCTATTCCAACCTCAAATACTATGGATTTTCAAAATTTAAGCTATCTTTACCAAAACTAAGCATCAAACTTCAAATAACTTTGATCTTTATCTAAATTAAGCATAAATATATGTTACAAACCATAAATATCAATATAATAAAATAATTACTTAAAAGTGCAAAGATAACACCAATCTTAGATCAAAAAACATTAAGATGAGCAAAGATTCAATTAATTCACAAAGAAGGCCATCCTTCTAGCACTAGTGGGGACTTGTTGATGACTCTGTGTGTACCACAAATGTCTTTAGTGTTCAAAAAACACTTCTCATTTTATAATTCTAGGAATTCATAGCATGAGTATCAAGTTTTGGCAACTTATGTTATCTATGGTGAAATAGTGATAAAGCAATGTTTATCTGTTCCACAAAATTTATATTAAGTGATTAATGGGAGCCATCATGGTCCAATACTTTGAAAATTGTAAGTATCTCTACTAATAATAGTGAATTATGATCAAATCTAAAACTATAGACTGATTTACATAGATATTTATAATGAAGTCTAAATTAAAGTGATCTAGTTTAAAAATAAGTAAAAGATAAGGGTAAGACAAAAAAAAAGTGATTGTTGCTCCTTAACTTAAATATCATGACAAAGTTTCAATTATAATTGATCCTACATTTAAACAATATATGATGGAAAATAACATAAGCTCAGATCTCACCATACACTAGGCAAATTTCTAAGGATAGTATGAAATTATACAAGTAAGAACTAGATTTTACTTTAAAGATTTGTTACCAGACTCAAATAACATTATCACATCTAAATACAAAATAAATGAAGCTAAGAAAAATCAAGATCCTTCAAATAATCTATCATAATCACAAATTAGTAACCCTGTATCACAAATGTAAATTCAGAATTCATGAAATCATTCAAATTCAAGCTTTAGAACCCATAATTGAAAGAAACCCACATTAACAATTGACACATAAATTTAGACAATCTTCACAAAATTCCTTGATAGTATTAATTTCTCAAAGTATACAAATTTTGCTCAAAATTCTCTCTCTTTACAAGATGGTAGTGTTGTAGGATAGAATTGCACCCTTTTTGGGAGAGTTTTTCAGGATCCCTCCCTCCTAGATACAAGTGTTGGGACAACCTCAGGCTATGGGTATCCTGTAGTTAGGTTGAACCTTCAGAGTAGGCTGGTTTCCTCTTTGATGCTCACCTAAAATAATTATTCACAAGGAAAAGGGTTAGAAAGGGGATAAGGGATCCTAAGAAAGCTAATCGAGTGATACACCAAAATAAAATGAACACTCATCTATGTTTGGACTCATACTAAATTAGTCCTAAGACAACTATGGCTTACACAATCTCAAGATCAAGTTAACACACTGGAAGAGGTTTAGGAAAAACACTAATCCAGACCTACAAGAGCTTGAAAATACATTAAAGAGGCAAGTAGAAGGCTGATAGACTAGGAAGAATCTCCTTCATGAATCCACCAAGCACAAACATACTAAGGCACTGATCAATGATAGGAGATAGGCAAAGAAATCATCTTATTAGATCAAGAGGTAGTTCTTACAATAGACTTGACAGGGTCGATCCTAATCAAACAGAGCATAATTTCTAGTATCTCAATGAATGTTCATCTCCCAAAAAGATGAAAAATTCTAAAAATTGGGAACCACTCCAAAATGGAAAGCATCTGATGTATAGAAAAGGAAAAGAGAAAGAAAGGCCTTATGGGAGCAAGGAAAACTAAGAGAAGAGGTCATCTATGATTAGAACCCCTACTATTGTACTCAAGCTCCCTTGCATTCAAATCATGCAACTACCTTGACCATAAAATGAACCATCCAAGATCATTGCAAATCTCATCGAGCCCCTCATGCATTCAAGTCCTTTCCTTTTGAACTGATAGGTCTATGTCATGGGTAGTTATTGCTACCAAGTGTGAGTGATTCAACCTTTGCATTTAAGGCTCAGTGTGTTCTTTACTACAACTTGGACTATCCTAGTTAGTTTTTTGCATATTCACTACTCTACTTGGATGTGTTTATTCTTTGTTTAACCACTTTTCATATCATAAATGAAAAGAGAAGTCCTTGTTGTTCGTTGATCTATTGAGATTGCTAGATTCACTAACCATTGACCTTAATGTTCCATAGTTGTTTGCTTTTTGTGGACTATTCTATAATTTTCCTTTTGAAACTTTCCATTTTTACTCATTTGGGCTTCACATTGCTCATTACTTGCTTTAGAGTTTTCATCCACAACTCCTTACTCTTCGGGTTTGTACTACTCGCAACTTATCCCTCAGGCTTATTTTCCTTGGAACATTTTCTCAGGTTCTTTGCTCTTTTAGATTTTGGATAGAAAATTCCCTTTAGACTTTTTTATTCCCCCCCCCCCCCCCCCCCCAAGATTTTTGAAATAGACCACTTTTGGGTAAAAATAACCCTTCAAAAATATCAAAATGGCCCTTGGATCTTTTGTATGCCCTTCAACAAAATTGTTTGGTCCTTTGGATAGAAAAGACTTTCAAAATTTGTCAATAAATCCCTTTGGATTTATGAAAGTGACCTTCAAAAAAGTTGATTGGTCCTTCAGAAAGTTGAAAACATCCCTTTTGTCAAAAAAAGGCCCTTTGGCATTTTGAAAATGTCCTTTAGCCTATTTGAAGTGTACCTTCAAAATTTTGAAATGATCCTTTAGAAAAGTGAAAAGGACCTTTGAGTTTTTTTTTGGGACCACCTTCTTTCAAAAATGGTTCTTGGCTTTTAGAGAAAACTTGTCCCTTGAAGAACCCAAGAAACACTATTTTTTGAGACCAAATCAGGTTTGTCAAGCTCCTTTACTTATTTCAAGTTTATGATTGCTCACAACTTATGAATTAATTAAGTAGTGCTCCTGTGGAAACCTGATGTCTTATTTAAGAGAAAGCTTGAAGTCATTCACCTTAGAGAATCTAATCTACACTGTGCCCTCAGAAACCTGAAGTCTTGCGACTTCAAAAGCCTAAAGACTTCTACTTTAGAGAACCAAAGACTTCTGAGAGAGAGAAGTTGAAGACTTCTCCTTCCAAGAACCCAAATATGTCTAGACTTACCACTTTTTCTTGAATTTCCACCTTCTCACACTTGGGAAAAATTTTGGTATGTGGGCCAAAAATGGCCAACATTTTTGGTGACTCATAGGGAATCATGCCTACTATGCTTGAGAACCCAGCTCATGTTGCCTTGTCTAGTCCATTGGGCATGGAGTCTCTTCTTTGGTTCAACAAGGCTGACCCTTTCTAGAACCTCCTTTTCAAACAACAAGAAAAAACAAAACAAAGTGCCCAAGGCACTTATTGAAAGGAAACACACAACAAAAAAGGGAATGTGCACAAGGCACTTAGAGGAAAGCATGGAAATCTATCCTACCCTAATCTAACCAAAAAGAATCGAAACTATACAAAACCATTGATTGATTGTACAAAATAGCTACTCTTCCTCACTAATACATTATAATTTACATGTTTGAGAGTTGTTAAACAAATATGGAGAAGTAATGTATTTTTAACAAGTTTATGACACACTTCTCCAAGGAAAAGAATAAAAATAGACTTGCTTACCCATCCTGATTGATTGGTTATGCCACCATCCTAGAATGGATATGCAAGTTGGTCTTGTTCTTGTTGGTGCTCAAATTTGTGCTTTGAATTGAGCACAACCTATGATGGCTCTTCCTTTTCATCTCCCAACCAAGTAAGGTGCCTGATAGGACATCTTTTTATCAACTTAAGCACTAAGTAGTCAAATTTTATCTCGCTCGTGCTCTTTTCTACTTCATCATCATGCTTATTAGGCATAATTATATCATATTTTCCTTGAAGGACATGCTCATATTGAAAAATTTGTTTATCTTCAAGGTTTTCCTTCATCACACAAGGTGGTGGTTCTTCAAGATGTCTTCCTCACCAACCTCATTCAAGATTTCTTATTGTTCCTCAACTACAAATGAGGGTTGATTTGAACTTTTAAGGTCCAAAAGAACATCTTTGTCTTTCTCAAGGTTTGATTTCCCTTTTTCTAGATCTAATTCATATTAAAATGAATCATCCTCTTCTTAATCTATGTAGAATGGACTTTTATTAGTCCATTTAAGGTCTATCTCATTATCATCTTGAGGGCTATCCTCTTTAAGATCCAACTTATTGGTATTGAAGCCATGCCAAGAAGATTGGTCTAAAATTGATTCTTCCCCCTCTGACTAAAGTGGGTTGCCTATCATGATCTCTTCATCATATACATGTGTGTCATTTTCTTTAGACTCAACTTTGATTCAAATATCCTCCTCTAACCTGAGTAGAATAGGTTCTTACTTGAAGAGGGAGATGGTGAGAGGGTGAAGAATTTCACCTTGATTACAGTTTAGAAAAGTATCCTTATAGCTAGGGACTTTGAATGGTCTCTTTGGTGGCTCTTAAGAGAAGGAGAGAGTCTTGAAATTCTTGTAAACTAAGATCATTGAGCTGAGCTATGGTTGATTGATTTGGCACAACCAACTCCTTTTCAAAAACTACTTCTTGGATTATCTCAACTAACACTTCCTCCTTCTAAAACCCTTTCTAGACTGACTCCCATGAAGCAAAAGTATTAGGAGTAGCCTCTTTTTCTTGAATTGGCTCTTGGACCTTCATCATTGATACCTCCTCCCATTTTTATATGCCTTCCCTAACTAATTTCCATGAGGGGAACATGTGGGAAATAGTTGCCCTTTCTTGATTTTGACTCTCTTCCTCTTTCTTCATCTTCAATTCCAACTCTTCAATTTGCCTATCTATATTTTCTTTGAAAATATTCTCTTTAAGTTGGTCAAGGGCCTTATGAATATAAGGAACACAAGAGGGCTGATATGATGTACATGAGGGTTCTTGAGGAAGACAAGTAGGGTATTAGATCTCAATGAAGGCTGCTCTACAACAATTTCCTCCTTTCTTTGAAAGCTTTCTTGAATTTAATTCCAAGAAGGGAAGGTTTGAGGGACACTTGAAGAACTTGGAACATAATGGGTTTCACTTAGAGTGGCCTTTTGGGGAATAATGGGTGATATATATGAGGTTTGAGGTGGTGTATATGAAGATAGATAAGGTTGACATAATTGGACCTATTGTTCTTCAAGGCTGTTTAGTTTATCCTCAATGCTTTGGATGTAACCAGTCATATTCAACATCTCATCTAAGAGGATGTTCTAATTTTCCCTTTCAATAGGTGCCCATTTCTCTTTCATTTGCTATAATGCATCTCTTATGTCATGAATTATGCGGTCAGGGATATCTTGACCATATCCCCTCTACATATTAAGTTTTATCATGTACTTTTGATACCCTAAGAGCATTTGCTTCTAACTTGAAATGAATTGGTTTGGTATAAAACTAAGGAAATTTATAGACTAAGAAGGCTACCCATAAGAATCTTAAGAACCACTTGAGGTGAAGCCATAAACATTACTAACTTGATATGAAGGATGTTGAGGTAGAGAATGTGCATTTTGATCAAAATATGATTGATTTTACATACCAGATAATGATGATTAGGAACTTAGACTACTTTAAACCAGCTGATAGATGCTCAGAGTCACCATTGATGTTTGTTGAATACCTCTAAAGGCTGATATGTAGAAGAACAACACCAAAAATCCTTCTACTACTTTAGAATTTGGTCCCACTGGGCATGCCAAAAACTATTGTAGGTTATAATTACACCCTTTATGGGAGAGTTTTTTAGGATCTCTCACTCCTAGCTACAAGCATTGGGACAACCTTAGGCCATGGGTATCCTATAGTGAGGTTGAACCTCTGGAGTAGGTTGGTTTCCTCTTTGATGCTCACCTAAACTAATGCTAAACTAATGATTCATAGGGAAATGGCTTATAAAGGGGATAAAAGCTCCTAAGAAAGCTAATCAGGTGATGCACCAAAGTAAAATGAACACTCATCTATGCTTGAACCCACACTAGATCAGTCATAAGACAACTATGGCTTACAAAATCTTAAGATCAAGTTAACACACTAGAAGAGGTTTAGGCAAAACACTAACTTAGACCTATAAGATCTTAAAAATACATTAAAGAGGCAAGCAGAAGGCTAATAGACTAAGAATAATCTCCTTCACAAATCCACCAAGCACAAACATACTAAGGCATTGATCAATGATAAGAGATAGGCAAAGAAATCATCTTATTACATCAAGAGGTAGTTCTTACAATAGACTTGATAGGGTTAAGCCTAATCAAGTGGAGCATACTTTGCATTATATCAATGAATGTTCATCTCCTAGAAAGATGAAAAAGTCTAAAAATTGGGAACTACTCCAAAATGGAAAGCATTCGATATATAGAAAAATAAAAAGAGAAAGAAAGGGCTTGTAGGAGCAAGGAGAACTGAGAGAAGAGGTCATCAATGATCAAGACCCCTATTATTATATTCAATCCCCCTTTCATTAAAATCATACAACTACCTTGACCATGAAATGAACTATCTAAGATCACCGTAAATCTCCTAGATCCCCTCATGCATTCAAATCCCTTCCTTTTGAGCTAATAGGGACATGTCATGGGTAGCTACATATCACTGTCAAGTGTGAGTGATTTAACCTTTTCATTTAAGGCTTGAAATATTATTTACTATAACTTGGACTATCCCAATTAATTTTTAGCATATTCACTACTCCACCTAGACACGTATATTCTTTGTTTCACCACTTTTCATGCCATAGATGAAAGGATAAGTCCTTGCTATCCATTGATATGTTGAGATTTATAGATTAACTATTTATTGAGCTTAATGTTCCATATCCATTTTATTTATGTGGATTATTCCATAATTTTCCTTTTGAAACTTTCCATTTTTACTCATTCGAGCTTCGCATTGCTCATTACTTGCTTTGGAGTTTTCATTTGTAGCTCCTTACTCTTCAGGTTTATACTACTCATGAATTATCCCTCTAGCTTATTTTCCCCAAAACATTTTCTTGGGTTCTTTGATCCTTCAAATTTTGGACTTGGGCACTTTCCCAAAGGGAAAGTGCCCTTTAGACTTTTTGATTTGCCCCCTAGGACTTTTGAAATGTGCCCCTGGCTTTTTGAAATGGATCACTTTTGGGTAAAAAGAACCCTTCAAAAATATTGAAATGGCCCTCAGATATTTTGTATGTGCCCTTTAGAAAAATTGTTTGGTCCTTTGGATAGGAAAGACTTTTGGAATTTGTCAAGAAAGCCCTTTAGATTTATGAAATTTACCTTCAAAAAAGTTGATTGGTCCTTTGGAAATGTTGAAAAGATCCCTTTTACTGAAAAAAGGCCCTTCAAAATTTTGAAAATGCCCTTCAGCCTATTTGAAGTGTAACTTTATAAATTTGAAATGATCCTTTATAAAAGTGAAAAGGACCTTCGGGTTTTTTTTTGGGACCACCTTCGTTCAGAAATGAACCTTAGCTTTTGGAGAAAACTTTTCCCTTGAAGAACCCAACAAGCACTATTTTTTGAGACCAAATCAGGTTTGTCAAGCCCCTTTACTTATTTCAGGTTTTTGACTACTCATAACTTATGAATTAATTAAGTAGTGCTCCTCTGGAAACTTGAAGTTATCTTCATCAGAGAACCTGAAGTCTTCTTTAAGAGAAAGCTTAAAGTTATTCACCTTGGAGAATATAATCTATATTGTGCCCTCAAAAACCCAAAGTCTTATGACTTTAAAAGCCCAAAGAATTCTACTTTGGAGAACTCAAAGACTTTTGACAGAGAGAACCCAAAGACTTCTCCTTCCAAGAACTCAAAATTGTCTGAACTTGCCATTTTTCTTAAATGTCCACCTTCTCACACTTGGGAAAATTTTTGGTATGTGGGCCAAAAATGGCCGACAAGTAATACTTCCTTTTATAGAAAGATAAGGTAGTATACTAGTCAATTATGAGATATAAATGTATAAAAGATAAGGGTAGTTTTCCTTTTTTAGAAAGTTCTAGAATACACTTGCTTTTTAAAACTAGACTGACCTAGAGGCAAATATATGTTAACAGACTAGCATATGCCTTCACAAAATAATATTCATATTTCAAATATTATAATGATTTTTACAAAAAAAGGAATATTAATTAACTAGTGGGCCCATTACTGAAGGATTCCCCTATTACTCTTGCAAAAGCTCCATAGCTCTTTGATGTTATTCCTTGACAAGCTCTAAATCCATAGCTGATTTTAGGAGACAAACATTTACTTGGTTAGCTAAGTCCTGAAAGTCTCTATCATCCCTTTCCATAGCTTCATTGATGCTTCTAGTTTCTGTAATCTTTTCTTTAATAGTGAAGATCATGCTCAAAATTTTACTATTATCACTGCCTAATTGACCTTGAATTTTACCCTTTACTTCCTACATCACTAGAGTGACTCTATGATTAAAATATTCATCATCAATAATGCTCAGGGTTATATAATTCATAGGATTAACCAACATGGTGCCAAGTAGTTGCTTAATTTAGGCAATCATCTCTTCATCATCCCTTAAGAGTCTGTCTAAGCCTACTAACCAAGTATTTAAACTTTGGATCTTATCCACCATTATCCCTAATATAGAATGTAGGTGGTCTCAGTTAATGGTTTTGAACTTAGGAATTCTATTCCTAATCAATATATTGATTATATTCCTTATCTTATACTTTGTATCTTGTCATTCTATCATTAATCCTTTGGCCACCTTAGTCTACTAGATCAATGCATCATATTTTAGATTTATTGATTTTAAGGAGTCAAACATATCAAAAAAGGATACTTTAAACATATTTACTATGACCTCAAGAATTGAAAAGATAGCCTAGGTCTCTAAATTTTCCTTTTCCTTCTCCAAGTTATGAATCGTTTGTTTCATTCCCTTGATGTCATCCTTGACTTGAGTTGAATGAGCCTCAGTTAGGCTTTCAATATCTTATTCATAGATGGTTAGTTTACCAGGTTACTATCCTCCAACTAGGGTTACGCCTGTGAAAGGTTAAACCCTTTAGAATGTGAACTCTTTAGTTCCCACCATGGATTTTATTATTGTCACCCTCTCTAATCCAATAGTATCTAGATTGAATTACATAGTAGTAGTTGATCCAATATACTTTGGAGGTTTATGAGCCTCCATCTAGGCATTATTTGATGTTCCTAGAGCATCAATTTAATTGATTTTTGACCCTATAGTGGTCACTATTATTCTCTCCTCTTGCTCTTTCATCAAAGGCTTTATCCATGGCTTGATGCCCTCATTCACATCAACACTGATAGATTGGGTCAGAGCTTATGCATGAGACAAGGAAGGGATCTTCTGTATCTGTCTATAAATAAACCAATTAGGGATGGTTGGTCCATGAATGTGGTACTCCTCATTGAATAGGTTTATTTCACTCATGGGGTGAGTGAGAGTCAAATTTAGCCTCTTTTGTCCAACTAGGGAAATTTCCATCTCTACTTTTATCTTCATTGGTGGTGACACTAGGACTAGGTCTAGGTCAACTTCCTTTCCTTTATCCTCAACAACTCCTTATTCTTGAGCCTAGAATTCCTTAGCTTGTGTTTTCTCCTCATCTAATCCATATGATTTATCAAGGACCTTGAGGGAATCCTCTACTATTTCATTAGGTTCTAGGGCAATCATGTCTAGATATTCAACTAGATATGTTGGTCTGTTAGCAGGGGTCGAAGATGATGGGCCCTCACCAAGTCTCTCTTATAAATTTTTCTTATCAATACCCTATGTAATTTATGCTAGGGGATATGACACATCTAGCTGATGTTGCTCTTGAGGAGGCCTAGAAGGTCTAGGTAAAAATTAGTATTGAATGGGATGCATTTTCCATATGTCACTTGGTGGATTTTCATCACTCATCAATTTATGCACAAGTTTGATATTATGTTCTTTGAATCTAACAAGTACCTCTTCAAAATTATTGGCCTTGATGTGGAGAGTGTCATAAGGACCAAGTTGATGCTCATAAATTGGCTTGGGTATCTATTTGCTCTTTCAATTCTTGACTACTATGTCATAAGGATCCCAATGCCTAAGGCCATCCATTTAAAAAATAAAAGAATCTTTATGATTAGCCATGGTTTCCACCTATTTCCAATCTTGTAGGATAGTTCTTCCAATTATTAAAGGAAATGGATGGAGGAGTCCTTTACTTTTCTCCTTGCACACTCCATCAACACCATGGAGCAACTAAGATGCAATTTCCTACTCTACTAACTTGGTAGGAACATAGATAGGCAACTTATATGGTTGAGTCAAAATTCCTTCAATTTTTATCATAGTATAATTTGGGTAAAGCCAAATGTCTCCCATTAGTTATACATATTTCTTGATCAAAGGGTTAATCCTAGGCATGGGAAACCCTGTAATTGCTTCTACCAAAGTAGGATAGACATAATCATAGATAAACTACATGTGATGTCTATATTTTAAGATATGTATATTAGAATAATGATGGCAAACTATGAATCTACCTTCAAGTGACTAGTTTTTGATGTGAGGGATCCTATTAGAGGCTAGCAAGGCATCCAAAAGATAGGACATCATAAAAAACTATTTACTAGTCTTCTTCTTTATAGATACAAATTGCCTACCCAGGTGGATACTAATCATTTCCCCAATTGGAGAAGTGAGCCCTTTCTCTACCATAAAGTATACATAAGACACCCAACTCTTATTGACATATGTGGTTGTAGGGGATCCAGATATTATATTTAATAGGGTCATGATTACCCAATTACCTTCCTAAATTAGGCAATTGGGATGTTACCAAGAGGGTCTTAGATCACATGGTTCCCTTAGAGAAACTATGGCTTAAGTATGGTATCTAGGTCATTCTTTCCAATCTATTCCTTAATTATGGGTGAATCCACATGGGGTTTTGGAAGTTTACAATATCTCTCAAAGTCCAGTGGGGAAATATATGCAACTTTTCTAGAGCTCCCCTTATGAATGATCCAATCATTTTCATTCTACAATATAAAAAAATTGAAGGATATCAATACAATAAAGTACCTCTAGTTTGGCAACAACATGACGGAGACTAGCCATTTGAACTACAACCAGGTCATAGTACCTCCTGCTAAATATGGAAATCCTTTGTTCTTCTTTGGTGATGGCTTGCATTTCCTCAATGGTCTAGAAGAGCTTGAAGTAATTCTTGTTGCTAGTGTTTAAGGCCATAGTGTCCAGGTTAATATCCTTGAAAACCCTTCCTTAATTTTCTATAGATAGATATAATTCTATCTTGTCCTTCAATTATTTCCTTCAAGATTCCATGGCTTCCACACTTGCAAATTTCTCTCAATCAAATTACAAATAGTCTCTAGTTTAGTTCCTTTGTGCTCAAATCACAATTGAACTTCTTCTAGATATGTTGTAATCAATTCAAGTTTACTTAGGGATTTTAATGAAAGTGTTAGGTCTTTGGATCTTTAATGGAAATAGATTATTCATCTCTAGGCTTATACATGCCTCAGATATGATTTTGACCTTTGACTTTATATATTTACATTTTGGGCACACAAGATCTTCTATTTTTTCACTTTATGCTTGCATGGTGCTTATTTGGCATCTATCTAGTGCTTTTCATGGCATTTTTCATAAATTCCTTTGAAGCACTAGCTGTTAGCTTTTAAAAAATGCCTTTTGATTTGTGTTGTTGGATCAAGATCCTAGATCAGTGCGAGTTGTTGATTTTGATCTAAGCCCTTGCTTGTCATTGGTTCCTTTTGGTATCGAGCCCCATGGTTGTGCCACTTAGCACCTCCACAATATTTTTGAGCTCTATCACCTTTTTTAGTCACATATTTAATGTGCATCCTCTATGTGTCAAGCCCATAGGTTCTCAGATCTATTTCAAAAAGTCATCGATGATTTTGCACTTTTGACTCATCCTTCATGATGAATCACAAACCATCAAATCCTATAAGATGCACTAGCTTTAATCAATACTATTATTTAGGTGGGGACTTAGGTTTAAATACATTAGGCTAAGGTTCATTTCATATTTGTTAAATACAAAATAAACTTTAGGCTAAGGTGTTTATGCCTAAGATTTTTTGGGATTTATACAAAAGGAGACCGAGCTAAATATTTTAAGCCAAGGTTTACATTATATCTAATACACATAATACATAATTTGGGCTAAAATACTTATATTAAGCTCTTAGAACATGCCCAAAGGGGTCAAAGTGATACAAGGACCAAAATGTTATATTTTGACATAGGGCTTTATTATATTAAAAAATAGGATAAAATCTTTGGTTAAAAGTATTTGGGCTAAGTTTTATGTCACAAGGACCCTTTTTAAAACAAGACTTAGTATAATTTTATAGCCTAAAGTTCATGGCATTCAAACAAATGCAATGGGGACCTTAGGATGTATACTTAGACTAAATTCATTTATGAATATATTTAGACTATGATATTATTTCAATATTTGTAATTCAAAGATCTCAAGTTTTTGAACATCTTCTGAGGGGTCCCATTAGTCTACAATGAATTTTATAAGATTTTTAATAGCATTTTGGAGTATATCATGATTTTGAGAAAAATAATCCATTAGATTAAATTTGATAGCCTCACAGATGTCAAATATGTCCTCATGGATGTCAAATGATGGTTGCAGGAACATCAAATTTAGGCTTATAAAGTTATTAGTTTTGATGGGCATGCAAACATCAAATACATCCTCGTAAATGTTGAATGATGGTATTGTGAATGTCAAATTTAATATCATCAAACTCCTATATCCCAATGCAAGAGTGCCACATGGTGACTCTATAGAGCTTCCTGAGATCTCATACTCAATTCTCTCTGTCTGATTAAAAACCATGACAAAGTGAGAGCCATCTGATCATGATCCAAGTAGTCATACATGAATGGTTCTATTTAATAATTGAGACCCTTTGATTTTAAGTCTAGAATGTGAGTGTTGTGTGGTGACTTTATAGAGCCCCTTGGGCTTTTGACTTTTCAATGTTGTCTTTGCTCCATCTGATCTTTGATCCATGATGAAGTGTGAGATGTTGATCATGATTCAAGTGCTTGAACATGACTGGTCTGAAGGACTAAGTGCTCAGTTCTTTTGGACTTATCCTCGCTCCATTGGATCAAAAGGCATGATGAAGTGCCAATTGTTAGATCCTATAAAATACATGATATTTAAGTTAGGACTCAAGGCCAAAATAAACTTAGGCTAAGGCATTTAGAGTAAGGTCTCATTTATGTTGATAAACATGCTTAGCATTAAATCTTTTAAGCTAAGTAGGTAATAAAGGGACCATATTAGAAAATTAAAATGACCTAGTTAGCATAAAATTAGACCATATTAGAAATATAGGAAATAAAAAGGGGGAGGACAAAAAGGGACCAAGGCATAATTTTTAGGTTAAGGTTTGGTCATGTTAAAAAACAAGACCAAGCCTTAACATAAAAATTGGGCTTAAGTCAAAAATAAAAATGTTCCCACCAAATTCAAATTTGAACCAGGGTTTTAAAACATGAATATAACATTAAGGACTCTATGAAACTTGTAACTATAAGACATGAAGACCAATTATTAGTAACATTAGGCAAGCTCAAAGGAAAATATAACTCAATAAGCCAATCTTATCAAAGCAGATGATCTTCAAATTCTAATTATGTTTAAAATAGGCTATGCTTTCAGAGTTAAGCTTCAAAATATCTCAAGGGTCCCAATTTTCAAAAAAATGGGGGTAGGTTGACCTTAATAGTTATAAGAAGAAGAAGATTAGAATTTGGAAAATATTTCACCAAATGAAGGTTTATATAGAGGTGTTATGTACTATGCAGCATAATTATTGAGGACATGTACTATTTATACCCTGGTAATTTGTAATGGCATAATAACATGGTTTAATTCATGTAATATGACTTGTAAAACATACAATTTTCAAAGTGTGGTGGATTATGTTATTTGCTTGCAATGTTTTGAGATTGATAGAGATGGAAGTTGGGAACTACCCTATAAATTTGAAATCAAATAATAATCTAATATATGTAAATATTATCATGGAAATAAATATTCAACAACATGAACAGGGCCACCAAAATCTAAATAAGACTCCTCTTTAGGGTAAAATCCCCACAACTTGTGAGAATTGATAACATGTTAAAGCAGACCTTGAAAAACACTTGTATAGTTGGGAATATTATATCATGTATATATAGTTTCCCAAAAAATAAAAAAATATTGATACTTATAATTCATGCATGCAAAATCTTTAGACCTAAGAGGATAATTACAAGTATAGTTCCAACAAATCTATGGTATGATAAATAGTGCAAAGAATCAATAATAATTTTGAGGGAGCTTGGAATGAATAAAGAAAACAAGAAGAGCCACAAAGAATCTAGTACATGCCATATTGATAATTATTTGTTTTTAGGTATAAGTGTAATGTAATATTTACAAATCTAAATTTGAGATTTTTCTATTGATAATAAATGTAATCTATGTAAATGTTAGCATCTCAAAGTATAGTCTAGTTTCAGATGGTTGTACATTACAATAAGTGATTGGGTTTAGGACTATGACAATGATAAAGATCTCATTTCCACAGTTTAATCACATTGAAACTATATACAAATCTCATTTATATAGTTTATTCATAGCTTGGTTCATGTAATAATCCATTTAGGTTTAAAAATCATATTGATCTCGCAACACCCTTATAAAATATTTAGTGGACACTTATCACATATAACCCTAAAAGAAATAATTTGTGGCCACACACATTTTTATATGACTAAAACCTAAGTTTTGACATTAATTTTTTTCATCCACTTTTAATAAAGTTCACCATGACCACTTTAATCAAAAAATCAGGTTCACATTTAAATAGTCCACATTCCCCATCATATATGCTTAATTCCTAAGTTAACATTTTAAATTAATATACAACCTAGAGACCACCCCCTCTTGGACAAAAGTGCATAATAAAATAGAATATATAAAGTAACAAGTCCACAACCTATTCTATTGCCTCTCTTGACTCCATTGGGAATGCCACATGTCCTTAAGTGAACATTTGGTGGTTGTGTATTGGATGTTAAATTGGATACCCATACATAAGTATTAATGCATGGACTCAATCATTCATCAAACATGATATATAAATGAATGGGTCTAAGTAGAGACCATTTTAAACTAAATACCCTATCATGTAGTCCATGACATCATGACTAGTTGAAACACACCACATGCATTATTGTGTTTACATTTATAATTTGTATAACCATCTACATATATTTTAATATGTTTTAAAAGTGCTTGTTATGGCATTTTTCATTTTTTATGTAGGTATGGTTGAAAACAAGGATTATAAAGTGGATTTAATATTTTTTATGGGTCTTATTTAACCCTTTTTTAAGATGTGTGGATGAGGGTTAAAGGGTACAATAGCTTATACACAAGGATGAATAAAACTATTCTAAATCAAGCCAATTAATTGAAAAATGAGATAAATGAATATTTTTGAATTAAAATATTGATTTATACTAAATATAGAAAGTAATTTCAAAAAAATAATTTAATTGCATAAACATTAATAAGAGATAGTATTTAACTTGTATACAAATGTGCAACCATATTTGAGAAGTACATTGATGGAAATAGGTAGGAACAAGATCATGATCTACTTATTTAAGCTATAGAAATATTATTTCTATAGGCCTAGAAACTTGTATCAGCCTTGGGACACTTGTGTCTACATAGGTGTCCTAATGTCAATAGATGTATCTAGTATGGAATACTCATTATGTTTTAGAGTGATCACCTATAGATTTATAATTTTTATATCACCTTTGTGTTGATACATTTAATTCACTTGCACATGTTGTAGATGATTGTTTATGGATCAAACCATGTATCTTCACCCTAGGTCTTTTAACCTTACCATAAATGGGTTAGTGGGATCACAAAATTATGATGAAAACAATAACACCTCTATCAATAAGCACTACCTACATAGCCAATACTTCGAAGAGGGCCTCAGACATATGTAGTTATTCTTTAAGTGTTGGCTTGTGTTTGTATAAGGGTGAAATATGCTATATACAAGGGAATCAAATGATCTATCTTGTAAATTGACATATACTAATAATGGGTTATTATTTGAGTGTTTCAAACTTGTCATATGACTTCTCATATAACTGAAATGAAAATAGGTAAGAATATGAAGTATAACTCAGTTATGCAATCGATTGAATAGGTGATTGCTTGGTATTTTCTAGATGAATAATGAATTGGCTTATATTTTTATTTATACCACAAATTTTATAAATATCTCATGGCAGGGTTCAATAATACAAATAGGTATATCCATATGTTTCTAAATATTTACACTTTGAATGACTTTTGAGCATTGTAATCTTGATTATAATCTAGATGATTGCATTGAAGCAAGTGTCCCAATGTCAGATGCAAGTGTTCATTGGGATATGAAGCTATCAATGATGTGAAATTGACAATGAAGGATATATATCAAGTTTTAGAATTTACATATAGTTCAGGAGATTTGGGTCATCATAAATAATAGGGTCATACCATAATATAAATAAATAGGCATAGTGAGATGGTGAATGTGATTCTTTACATATCAAGGAAGTATATAAATTAAAGGTAGAGCCTTGATAGATATTTTTAAAGTATACAAGACTAAGATACTATATAAATCATATTTTATACCCCCCTTAATCTAAAAATTCATAAGGATGAATTTAATAATTTAAAATAAATAAATGTGTACTTGGGTGTGTACAACACACCTTGCCTTTGATTGATCCCACTTTGAGTGTTTTTTAGGTGTAAGACTTGTAACTAAGAGCATGTTATAGTATAAATTAGTGTGTATAATCTAAAATTTGACATAATTGAAATGCTTGAAAATAAATAGAGCAAGGAAGGAGTACATATGTATGTCGATGCAACATGTTTCTCATTAGTAATTTGACTTGGTAAACATGCTTCATTATGAAGCATTAGAGATGAGAGAGATTCAAAACTTAACCTTGGATATTTGACAGATATTGGAAGATAATTATGCCCCTAATCTAGTGTAAGGGTGAGTTGTGATATGACCATTGAGATCATTGAATCCCAATTTCACAACTCTAGTAATAGTACAATAAAATTCATGTTATGTGGTATAACCAACTTAAAATATAAATGGGGAAGTAGTATTAGGATCTTGATGGAATTTAATCTCAATAACACTACTAAAAAGACCTAATTTCTATAGATAATAAAGGCTTAAAATGGTGCTTCTTGGTGAAAAAAATGCTCCTTGGTAAATAGGTTTGAATAAGTTTGAATATGTATTTGAAATTTTTGGTGCACTTCCATGGCATATGCACCTATAATATGTCTCAAAATGAATTATCTATAAAAATGTAACCTTTGGTAACTGTATATAATATCTATCACAACATTGAAAATCACTTTCCTAAATTTGTAAAAATATGTGCAATGTGTATAGGATCATGACCCAAGTGTATATTATAAAATATATCAAATTTTATCAATTGTGTAAACTATATATGCTTGGATTCATGTCTTTATGGCATTTCCCCACTAATATGCACATAAATACCATTTTAAGGTGATGGGAATGGAATTTGGTAGTTACCTTACCTCAAAAGGATAAGATAACTATAGGAGTAACATGTCTAAGTAGATATATCAATTAAGCTTATAGTATGTGATCACAATAAGATATAAAATACATTTTATGGATTATTAAAATGTCTAGAAGTTAACAATACAATATCAGCAAACAATAAAGTGCACACATAAGAGCACTCAATGTCACACAAAAGGGGGTCTAAGGAAAACACAAAAAAGGGGCATGTTCAAATGCCACACACTCGAAGGAATAACATATTCAACTATAAAATAGTAAAATAAAGAAACATACAGTGGCACAGTGGAAAAAAATTAAGTAACATATTCAAATGTTCCACAATCAAGAAAAAGATACTCAAGGAAGTGATAATGTGAATAAATGAAGTATAAGCAACCAACATAAGCATATTATACTAGTCCTTGCATGTATGTGTTAGAAACAAATGTCATAACACAACATATCAATTACAATATGTAATATGTAAACATGAGTATAGGCATTTTTAAGTGTTATTATATAAGCTCAACATGATAATTTAGAAGTGATCATAAAACAGTATAACCTATGTTGATCATGATCAAAGGAGCAAATGCCCCTAGTTTAGTATGCCACGTGGGAAGAGGAAAGGTCTAACATCTGTATGTAAAAGTATCATGGGTCATGTGTATTCCTATATCACACTCAAGTATGCATGAAACATATGTGTATCTATAAAATAAATTATATTTTATCTACTTACATAAAGTAAAAACCATAGATGTCAAGGAGCTAGTAAACATGTGAAAATTGAATATTTTTGTATTTTGGAATTTCTTTGAATGTTTTTGTATTTTATTAACTATTTGTATTTTTTGAATGTTTTTAGATTTTTTTTTTGAAGTTTAAATTTAATGAATGGAGATGATTCCTCCCATTTGAAAGATAAATGATAGTCTGGTGGTCCTTTTACCTCCTTTGTTTGCCACCATCGTTTATGCTTTATCATTACCAGTACTTTGATGTTTTTTGGTAATTTAGTGTTGGCATCTATTTATATGGGTTTATTATCATATCCATCATGTGGAATAAAAATTTATTTATATTTGAACTAGAAAATAAGGCACATAGTTTTATTATTCACTGTCACAACCATTTCGGTCAACCAATATTAGCTAAGATGAAAAGTTAGGTTCAATTTTAGATTCATTACCCATGTGATGTTATTAAATAAATTTGATACAAATTATATGGGTAGTATAATTTAACCAAGGGAATATGGTAATATTGGATATTATTTTAAGTAATCGACATTATGTCCCAGCTATCAAAAAAGTGTAACACTACAAATTGTATCGCAATTATTTATATCAAACTTGAGATGTTGACGATAAACCCCATAAATATTTTAAATAATATTTAGATATTATTGGTGTGGGTTCTTATAATTGTTCCCCTTTGCACCTTTTAATTTTTAAATATCAAAATTTGAAGGTATTTTCTATTGTTCTAGTATGATCTGTATAGTCCTTCACTTTTATATTTCTAAATTTGGACTTATAATGCCTCACATCAAATTATATTATGGCTGGTGATTTGATGATAATTAAAATATGGTGATCCCTCTTTACGGGTGATTCTATTTAGTGATATGTGTCTATTATGAGGTGTATATATCATCTTATGCTCAATTAACACAAAAATTATTGTATGTGGAGTATCTCATTTTACTGTGATCTATAAAATTTGTTGTGGAGACTAATGTGAAGATTCCACATTATTAACATGATGTATTTGCATTCATCTCTTATAAGGTTAAATTAATGTTTTTAACGAAGAAGGATAGATTGAATAACAAAAATTTAGATGTTCATCTATTACTTTTTTCTTTCCTTTATTTTTATTTGGCTTTGTATAAGTTAAATTATATGTACCATGACCCATAGGTGTGAATATGTTATGTGAAAGATGTTCAAGTGGATTGAAATCTATGTTTTTAAAGTGTTCATTTGTCATATAATGAGGTGCATAATTATCATTTTCATAATAATCATAGACTTTGTCATCTTGTTATTTGGTATTGGACCAATAAAGGATGCTAAAATGTTTGATCTTTTTTTTTGATATCATTAGTTCCTTTGGTAATGGTTCTTATTATATATGTATGTTCATGTGCACCTAAATCATTAGTGACTTATGAATATTTTGAGGTAAATGAGTTATTTTGATTGATTCACCCATTTCATAAGTTGGGGTATACTTTCAAGTGGAATAGATTATTTTGGTGGTACCAGGTTTGGAAACCCTTTCACGTTAGAGTGTATCATTTTGAAAAATTTGAAGGGCTCATCATTAGTAGGAATTTTCCATAATGTCCCATCATGCATGAATTTGATACATTAATGTAATGCAAATTTGAAAACTTCCATTACGTGTATCTAAGGTTTACCCAAGAGTAAGTTATAATGCAATGATTGAGATATTACTTGTAATATATTTGTACCATTTGTGGTCTCAATGTCAAATCTAATGAGATTTCACCAATTCTTGGGCTACATGAATTATCAAAACCCTTGATATACATGTCTAGTTTTTTAAGAAGATTGGTGCAATGCCTAATGTTATTAATAATTTCATGATACAAATGTTTATGCCAGATCCATTATCGACTAAAACTCTTTTGATTCCTTTGTTATGCATACTAGCTTTTATAAATAGAGGCAAGCCTTGGTTAATAATATATTTTGATGGAAAAATATTTTGGATCAAATGTGATGATATTTCATTTTTTTAGGTCTTGAATAATATCTATAAATTAATCTAGTTATATAGCACTTGGTACTTGGGTTTAACGTAAGGCTTCATATAAAATATCCTTGTAGATAGTTGATTGTTTTAAAATCTTGAGGATTAAAATATTATCGTGTATTTATAAATTAGTCAATAAGTTCATATCCTTTATATTTTATTACTAATTTAAGCTTAGAATGAACTTGTTTTATATTAACATGTGGCCAAATAGGTTGGGCACCCTTACCTTTTTATGTAGTGACATCATGGACCACATGATCCAATAGAAGTTGTGGGAAAATAATGGAATTAGGATGGTGGATTTCATTTGAATAGGGTATAGGAGAAAAAAAAAGGTTGAGATAATGCACGTTGATGATTGGATACTGATTATATATTATTTCAAAAGGATTTATAAATATAATTTTGTTCTTTATTTATTTTTTAAGTTACTCTCTAGGATTTGACCAATTTGCTTAAACTATTTGATTAGGTATATTATATATTTATAAATTCTTATAAAATGATAAGTAATGATATCCATCATAAAAATAAATGAATTATTGATTAGATACATCCATATTGATCATAATTTCATTCTTTTGGAATAAATGCAAATCTGATTTTTAAGATATTTACATTTTAAAAATAAAAAACCATAAAAATCCTAAGTCAAACTAGGGTTTGCATAAAGAGAAAAAAATGTTAGGTTAACCAAATTCTTAAGAATTTTTAAATATGTTTGGATGAGGGTTAAATATTATAATATCATAAACACATAGCTGAATAAAACTATTCTAAATTAGGCCAATTAATTAAAAATGTAGATAAATGAACATTTCGAATTAAAATGTTGAGTTATATTAAATATAGAAAGCACATTCAAAATAGTATTTTTAGTGCATAAACATGAATAAGGGATAATACTTATCTTATTTGTAAATTTTCAAGTAATACTAAGAAGTACAATAGTGGAAATAAGTAGGAACAAGATCATGATCCAATTGTCAGGTTATGAAAATATTTTTTCTAAAGGCCTAGACAATTGTGTTGATGCAGGTGTCTTGATGTAAATGGATTTGTATAGTACATAATACTCATTGTATTTTGGATTGATCATATGGATATTTCTATGTTTTTTATCACCTTTTTTTATATGTTTTATTCACGTGCATAGGTTTTAGATGACTATTTATGGATCAAACCCTAATTCTTCACCTTAGGTCTTTGTACCTTACCAAAAATGGGTTATTAGGCATATAAAGTTAGTCTAATATTAGTTACCCATGTATCAATTAGTATTTCCTACATACCCAATATTTTGAAGAGGGCCTTTGATATATATATTTCTCCCTTAAGTGTTGGCTTGTGTGTGTACAAGGGTGAAATATGTTATATGCAAGAGAATGTAACTATATATCTTGTAACTTGACAAATACTTCTCATGGGATGCTATTTGAGTGATTTAGACTTGAAATATGATTTATCCTTTTCCTAGTCTAAAAATGTGGAAGAATAAGGTAGTATAATTCAGTTGTACAATCGATTGAATGAGCTTGAATAGGTGATTTATTGGTATTTTATATATGACTAATGAATTGGCTTAAATTTGTATTTATACCACACCTTTTGGAAATATCTTATGATAGGTTTTAATAATATATACAAGCTAACCCATATGTTTCAAAACATTTACAATTTGGATGACTTTTGAGGACTGGACACTTGAAAATAATTTATACACTTACGTTGACACAAGTGTATAAAAGGATAGGAAGTTGTTGAGGATTTGAAACTGACAGTGAAGGATATATATTAGGTTTTAGGCTTTTTTTATAGTGAAATAAATATGGGTACTCATAAATGATAGGGATAAACCATAAGATAAATAGTTAGACATAATGAGATGGCAAATTTGAGCCTTTTGGCAGCAAGGAAGTTTAGAACTGAAGGGTGGAGCCCTGATAGGTATTTGTCAAGTATACAAGACTAAGATTCTATATAAATTAGACTTTAGTATCTACAAGTCCATAGAATTAAAATTGAAACAAATATACAACTACTTTGCAAATTTTATGATTCTGAAGAGATTAGTGTTTTTCACATGATGAGATGTGAGCATATGGATCCAACTCTATGAATTACATCACCCCATGACCAATGATCTATTTCCATTTATCATATATTCATTGATGAAAACTCAATAAAGATATGGAAACTATTTTTTTTAAGAGAATAGGATCATAGCTAAGTAATGATGCCACATAAGATACCAATACAAAAATAATAGATACAAAGTGATCACTCAACATTTATCATTTGTCATTTTGAGAGGCCATAAAAAATTCAAAGGGGATGATAGTCCTGTTTCAACATATATAAAAGGTGGTTAAATAAATCAATGGGTCCATAGTTAAATTCATGAATTTAATACCACATGATCATTCCATGTGGAGGGTGAGAATTATAAATTTAAAAATGACTAAATTTGGTGATCGTCACCAATCAAAAACTAAAAAAAACATCATAACATTGTAAATATGATTAGGGATAATCACATTGATATTTTCCAAATTTAAATTCAAATAAAATTAAGTTCAAAGTGGCCTATTTATTTAAAATATGAATTAAATCCTAATCCTAAAGCTAAATTTCACATCTATACCTTTATGAAATAATACATCACTTGGTGGCCCCGTTCAACATTTATACTAAGTCTATGTTTTCATGACATATATACAAATCCTTGTAAATTGTAAACCCGGTCCCACATTAAAAATAAATGTATAAACTAATGCATTGATAGAGGCCTTTGCACCTTAAAATTAAATTTGTGATATATGTTAGTGCATGACTCCATTGAAGTGACATGTGTTCACTTAAAAACATCAAAATTTAAAGTAGGTATGACTTTGTGAGCCTTTTTAACTTTGAGATCTCATTAAGTTGTGATCAATAATATAATGACATGTATTAAATTAATATTTTTCATAGTAAAACATCTAAAATGCATGAAAAATATGACATATGACCATAATAGAATATAAAACAACAACAAAAAGTAAACAAAAGGCACTGGGTGAGTTAGTCATTATGTCACAAAAGACACAAAGTTACGAAAGAGTTGTAGTTCATAGTTTAACATATTTTCATGGACACCAAGACAAATGAAAGGAAAAGTGTAAACATAAAGGGATAATTTATGTATTAATGTGACCACTCAATGCATAAGTAAATTCATATTAAATAAATAGCCTGTGAACTTTGTGGACATAAAACACTATGGAAAACAAGAAAATACCACATTTTTACTAACATTAGGATAAGGATATATGTGTTTTCTTGTGATTTCAATTTTTATTAAAATATTTCATTGTATATATATTTTTAATATGTCATTCACTATGGACCCTTTTATTTTTTATATATGTGTGAACACAAGTGAAGATTTAAGATAAGTGACTAAAATAATAGGTATGTATGAAGCCACATATAAACTCCATGACCATGTCATCATATTAACCTTAGGTTTTATGATCCTTCCACATGGAGCTCTAGGATACTTGGTTCACTTGAGGTTAAATTTGACATCCATCATTTTTCATAGTGACCATGTTGGTATGTGACTATGTGGAAAAATAGTTGTGGCCACGTATAATACTCACATTAAAAATGTTAAAAGAAAAATTTTATGAAGGCATATCATATATTATCATGGGAATAAAAAATAATAATAAAGAAACAAAGGATACTTCATTAGAACAAATAAGTAAGGGCATTCCATGCATCACTCCAAGTGATAATGGTCAAAGTCAAAAGAGAGGGTATAACTAGCCACATGCGGCCACTATAATTAAAATTTAAAGGTCATATTTAATTAATTATGATCCTCTTTATATAGTCTTAAGTCCTAAGTTAATGAATTTTATATTAATATATAACTTCACAACCTCTAACGATGGACCCAACCATATATTTACACAAAATATATACAATTGTGATAAGATCAACTTATAATTAAGCACTATGTGACCCCTTAACCATTCCAAATACACCACATTTATTATTATAATTGTAATTTTTATAAATATAATTCATCATAAATAGTTTTAATATGATATTCACTATGACCCTTTTTGTTTTTTATATAGGTGCAAATGTGAGTGAAGATTTAATTCAAGCGAGTACATCAATAGGTCTATAGGAATATAAAAATAAAATTAGTGACCATGCCATATCATGAACCCTAGGATCATAATTCTTACATATGGAACATTAGAATACTTGGTTCACATGAGGTCAAATTTGATGCCCATTATTCTTTATAGTGATCTCATTGGCACATAAATTTATGGAAAATGAGATGCATCCACATAGAATACTCATATTAAATACATTAAATGAGAAATATGATGAAAATAGATCACACAATATCTTGGCCACATCAAATATTAAAAAAGTAACAAAGTAGACTCCATTGAAACAAATAAGGGGTCACCATGCGTCACTCTGAGTGATCGTCATCAAAGTTGAAATTGAGAGTAGACTTAGCTATGTGGGAATCCATGGGGACAAATGTAGACATAAAATAATATGAAGTGAATACAATAAATTAATGGGTCCGTAGTGATCACATTAAAATAGAAATGGACTCCATGAGACCAATTATCTATGATGTTTCCATGTAGATGATAATGATCCTCTGTTATCTTTAAACTAAATTTGATACCTATTATTGCTCATCACAAAAATCCACATAATTAAAAACATGAAGGAATATTAAAAATTAAAATTCACATAGAAACCTTGTAAATTTGAATTTAAATCTTATTCATCACATGGTGGCCATGATAATTCAAAAAAAAATTTAATTGAGATCACAGGGATCACCAAAAATCACATGCATCCTTTATTTAATATTAATTTCATAGTGGATACCAAGATGAACGTATATATTATTGAAGTTAGAGAATGAACAAATAAAAACAAAATTCACAACATCAAAAGGATAAGTATGCAATTTGACAACATACTTATATACACATATTTAGACACACACACACACACACACACACACACTTATATACTTATATATATAATTACTTACACACACACACAAACAAGTATGCAATTTGAAAACATCAAAATTGTCATTATAACCCATCAAAATAAAACTATTGATATAATAGAAGATGATATAGAGATAAAATGGCCTAAAAGTATAGAACAAATTCCAACACCACTACAAAACCTCCAAACATATTTTCATGTATGTGAGAGCCACATAGACCTCAAGACATACCATCACAATTAATATAATCATAAAAAATAGGAGCTAAAAAAATAATAGAACCTTTTAAGCCAATTGTTAGACATGATAAATAAAATATCAATGAAGAGGATTCTAAAAGGTAAAGTACCTATCCCCAAAAGAATAAGCTTGGGTAGGTGTTTTCTGGATGGAAGAAAGACAAGATTATGCATAAAATTACAAGGCCTTACATTTGGTTGTTCAAGTAATAGATCAAATTTGAAACATATAAATTTACATTTGTCATTATTTTCAGTCATTTTTTATTAAGTAGTGATGGTGGCCTCTTGAGTTCATAGATGAATTAAAATTGACTTGCAAAGATAACTAAGGATAACATAAATATCATAGGTGACTTGTATTTTAAGTAAATTTCACAATGGAGGTTGAAATAAATGCAGAGGATGTTTGAACTATGATAAAGTAGGCATGATTGTGTAGCATGATAATAAAAAATTTATAGTTGACAATGACTTGAAGTGATTTCATATTTGCATTTCAATGTTGTTTAATGGCCACTAAAATTAATGTTCACTACATGATCCAATCAAAATATTCTATGAATAGATTAAAATTATATTTCATCTTCATCACTCATGAACCTTAAGGTCATGATTCTCCCACATGAAACATTAAGATACTTGGTTCACATGAGGTCAAATTTGATGCTCATTATTCTTCGCAGTGATATCATTGGCACGTAAATTTATGTAAAATGAGATGCAACCACATGGAATACTCACATTAAACACATTAAATGAGAAATATGATGAAGATATATAACATATTATCTTGGCCACATCAAATATTAAAAAAGAAACAAAAGAGACTCCATTGGAATAAATAAGGGATCACCTTGCATCACTCTAAGTGATCATCATCAAAGTTGAAATTGAGGGTAGACTTAACTATGTGGGAATCCATGGGGATAAACAATATGTAAAAATAATATGAAGTGAATACAATAAATTAATGGGTCTATTATGATCACATTAAAACAAAAATGGACTCCATGAGACCATTTATCTAAGATGTTTCCATGCAGATGATAATGATCCTTTGTTACCTTTAGACTAAATTTGATGCCTATCATTGCTCATCACAAAAATACACATAATTCAAAACATGAAGGAATAATACAAATTAAAATTCACATAGAAACCTTGTAAATTTGAATTTAAATCTTATTCAACACATGGTGGCCATGAGAATTAAAATAAAATTTTAATTGAGATCATAGGGATCACCAAAAATCACATGCATCCTTTATTTTATGTTAATTTCACAATGGATACCAAGATGAACATAGATTTTATTGAAGTTAG